>VBSM01000361.1:27852648-27898739 GCA_008086735.1 Cheirogaleus medius
CTGTGCGTGCTGCAAGCTGAGACTTTGAGGGGAAAATAACACATCCCCTGAAAACAAGCCCTAGCATGTCTTCTTGAGGAAAAATAAATACAAGACCTTGTCTTATTTTCTGGGAAACACAGTATATATCTAATCCATACCACTCCAAGACATTTATCCAAAAGAAATGAAAGCAAATGCCCATATATTTATATACCTGTAAATGTTCATTGCCTCTTTATTCTTAATAATGTGAAACTGAAAACAATACAAATATCCAGCAACTGGTGAATGGATAAATAGATTGTCGTGTATCCATACTATGGAATAGAACTTAGCAAAAACATTTAAAGAACTGTGCTATACACAACAACATGGATGTATCGCAACATAATTATGCTAAGAGAAAGATGTCAAAGTGTACATACTATGTTTCTAATTATATAAATTTCTAGGAAATACAGACATATATAGTAATAGAAAGCATATTAATGGTTGTCTGTGGTGAGATTATGGGGTGGGGGTGAGGAGATTACAAAAAGAAATGAGAACATTTTGGAGGTAATAGTTACATTCACTGTCTTGGTTGTGTTGATGGTTTGTCTGAGTAGGTAGATTACATGATAGATATATGATAGAGTAATATTTATATACACATGTCAAACATGAAATTATATGTAGCTTATTGAATGTCAATCATACCTCAATAGAATAACTTTATAAATATTAATTCTACAACAAGATCATTTTCGCTATCTGATTGGCAAAAGTTTTATGAAATGTTAACCAATTGGTGAGTTCCTGAGGAAATAAAGCCCTAATATTTCTTGTAGTTGTATGAATTCTTGTAAACTCGATATAATTTCATAAAGTTCAAATTAGCCATATATTTCAAATATATGAATTTCTACGTAGAGAATTCATTTAACAGTAAGTTAGTATAACAGGATATTAAAATGAGAATCTTTCTCTGGCTTGACTAAGTTTTCAAAGACCAAGAACACTACATTTATTGCCAAGTACCCCCATAACCTGAAACTAAATGTTAATGTGCAAATATAAAGAAATCTAAGAGATTATAAAATGTATTTGGCCAACATTAATTTTACTCACCTTCTGAGTATAAGGGTTGAGGTAGAAAGATTTGGACAGGACTATTAATTTGGGATGTTGTAAATGGTGAAGAGAGTTGATGGCTTTCTTTTCATCTAAATAAAGTGGGTGGGGAATTAAGGGAACCTCATAAACATCCTGACATATGTCCATTGGTTGCCATTGTGGGGATGCAGGAAATGATGTTTATATCTGTGAGAAGCAGTTCTAAGACTTGACTTAATGGCTGGCTAGGTGCTTTGCAATAGAAGGGTCTTCATTTTATCCTAGGGCATGGCTAGAACTTACAGGTTTTTCTGTGACCCTAGTCAACCCAAATGTATTTTAAGGAGCCTAAACAGCAATGAAGAAAGAAATAAAACCAGCAGCTAAAGGTCAGCAAAGAAAAAAACAGGAACAGTTTCCCATTAATAGTTTCATACACATAGTCCTTATTATAACTTTCTAGAAACTTCTTACAAGTAAATAATTAGCATTTCTGTCAGGCTTATATATGCAATTAGAGACAAATGGTGAGCTTTTGACTTATGAAAAGAAACTTAATGACTTTCTTTTATCTGAAACTATGTACTTACATAAAGTAGGAATACACATATTCAAATAACAGACATACCAAATACAAATGTGCATGACAATCCAAGAAAAGCTATTTAAAATCAGAGAGTTGACTTTCTTAAATATTTCCTCTAATTTTTAAAGAAATCTTTCTATTTCCTTCCAGTTACTAAAGTAATTCCTTTTTTCTCTCCTTCAGAATATATATGAACTACTACTGGTAATGCTATAGTTCTAATAAAGGGGCAAATAAGAAAACCTGATTTTTCACATCGGAAATAGAGTAATATTTGTATTTCTGACTTGGCCAAAGAATAACTTGCTCTTATGCCAGCTTCGAATTGTTTTGTTTTTTTCACACCCCCTCCAACTTCTAATTGTATTTTATTCCCAACCGTTCTTTGGGCTGATGGTAGGTGCCATTGTCTACATCGTAGGTGGCTTTAACTTTACCTCTTTCTCAACTTTTGTTGATTGGTGATGCTAACAAGAAATCACAGTCTTAATTATTCAGGGACAAAAGAGACACACTAAACAAATCAATGTATTTTAGGGATATATAAAATTGTATCAGAGTTATATTTTTCCTGATTATTTGGGCATCAAGGAGTTAGAAGGGACTCTACATTCCATCTTCGTGTATTCTAACAACTCTTATTATGAATCATTCTTGGCAAACTTTGTGATTTATTTAACATCTAGTTGGAAGCCAGTGAAGGCTGAACATGACAGCTATTCACAATGCACCTCTTGGATATTCAAGACTTTTTTGTGTGTTCCCCGGTAACTTCCTCAAAGTTCATTCTGCTTGGAATACTTAATGCTATGAGTTTGGAGGATTTCCATTCATTTCTCAGGAAAATGCAAGCATTACTCAAATTGGAATTCTTTTCTTCTGTGTGTTGAAATAAGGAAGTTTTCCTTAACTTGTTCCCATCTGTTCCATATGTACCATTAAGTGCACAAACTTTCCAGCTTGATGAGGCTACCCTTTGGCTTTTCAATCCTGGTACAGATTTTGTTCTATTTTCATTTACTTTTAGACATCTTGATGGGATTAAAGTAGTGTGATGTCAAGGCCGGGTCTCAAGCTGTCATCTTATGAGTCTTCTAGCTGTGTCCTCTGAACATTTTTTAACAACTAAAATATCTACAAAAGGAAGATTCAAAAAATAGATAAAGCCATATAAGATTAAATAATATCATTAACATTTATACTATGCGTAGAAAATCTAAACTACAAGTTTTAAATTAAAAATCATAGAGTTAGTTGACATAATTTAGTCTCTGGAAGCAATTACTCCATATTTAAATAAACATATTTATATATAACATAAACATATCTGTGTATACATACATGTATATATATAAATATTGGGAGAGAGAGAGAGAGAGGCTTTGTCTTATTTGATAATCATCCATTTCCTTATTAGAAAAGCATATTTAAAAATGAACCTAACTTATATTTATAGTTATGCTAAATAAAGCTTTAGATAAATATATCTAAAATAGAGTAGCAATAATATTCTGATCACTAATAAAATAGTTGATATCAATATATTTTTAATAAAATTCAAGATTTATAAACTATGCGACAAAAAGCAAAATAAATGAAGAATTCCAAATAGATGAGGAAAAATAAGATTTATTCATTGAACATTCACCTATATTTCAATTTCATAATAGGATTTTATCAACACAAAATTGGACAACATGCTAGGCTAAAAACAGACATGCTTTCTGCCTTTTGGGAACAGTTATAATGAATAAATAGAAAAACAATTTTGGAGAATAAAGAAATATAGTAAGACAAAACAAATAATTTCAAAAGATATGCTTTAAAATAATGAATATGATAACTCATAGATATATCTATATCCATCAGAGAATCAATTTAAGAATTCTTTGGAGGGTAATATTCATATTACTTAAGCTTCTACACATATAAAATATTGGAAAAGCAATCAAAATGTCAATATTCAATGCATATAGAATTTAATTTTGTGGGCTATTGTTATAAAAGTGTTAGTGAAAATATCAGAAAACAGAATTCCTTGTAACATATATGCCAAATTTGTTAAATTAAGAAATTATATCAATACAGTAATTCTAGTTATATCTAATTGGTGATTTGATAGATACTTACAAATAGTGTCTGTAACTCCTTTTTATTATAAAATTTTCTGAAATACATATATTTTAAAAATTGAGCTAAATAAATAAGCAAGTAATATGTGAATGCTCTTTTATTTTCTCATATGAGAGTCTATGTGGACAAAACATTGAAAGTAAAATGATATTGTAAACTCTTTATATAATACAAAGCTACTAGGTCTCATTATATGTTTTAGATTACCAATTCCAAAAACCGATACTATTAGGTGTATTTATACACACACATACACAAAAACTATTCTATAAATAAATATCTTAGTAGGTAAAAATACATTTTAATCTTTAAACTTTATTTTCACCTACTAATTTTCTTATTTAAAGGGAGCTGAGTAATGAATTACTGTATAATTGGAAAGAAGTTTGAAATGTTGCATTGGAAACATCTTTATAAGTTCTCAAAGGTGGCTTCTGATTGCCACCCAATCCAAAATACATAATTTTATAGTTAATCAGGTAACTTTCTAAACCTACACCTAACAGATGAAAGTATACCAGATAGCCATGGATGTAGCTACATAAACAGAGCCCTTTATATACATAAGACATATGTATTATATGTATCTATTCATCCACTATCTATCTACATACTATCTATGTATCTATCATCTATCTATATAAACTTTAATATATTTAGATGTATACATAAATTGTTTTGAGAGTTTATGTTTTCTAATAGTAAAAGTGACTATATTTGTCTATATAGCTCATAGAAGACCTCTTTCATTATGAATTGTTTCTTAAAAGTGCAATTGATTTTCAAACACTCTTTGATAGACTTCCAAAGTATTTTTATATCATCCTGTATTTCTAAAGAAATGTCTATTCATGTAGTCCCTAAATAACATAAGAGTTCTGTATTTTCATGGAATAGGCAGATAAGGGATATCAGTGAAGGCAGGTGACAATGTCTCAACTTATTTTCCAGTTTCTGCCTAAACATTATACACTGAACTTCCACCCTCCATCCTGAGTTCCCATCCCCACATTGCTATTAGTGGAGCTAGGACATGCTGGTGTGGGGTCTCTGTTCAATAAGCACTTTTAAAGGGAGCTCAAATTATATAAATCTATTAAAAAGAACTATACTTGTTACATAAATATCAAGTTTACATAATGTTTACCAACAAGTGCCTGCAGATAAGAATGAATATCTAATTATTTTTAAATATTAATAGTTTCCTGTAATCATATAAACATTTTAAAATGTAGCAATGATGAAGTTGAGAGCTAATATATAGTAGAATTGTATTTATAAATAACTTAGAATCACAGTTTATTGAATTTTGCATTCAAAGTTTGACAATATTATTTGTGGTATCCGTATATAAGAACAATGATTTTAAAATGTCTACACTGGTATTAATACAAGACCAGTGGGTTAATGACTTAGAAGTTTTAATATTCTATTTTATACCTTCATACTTTAAAAAAATGGTAAAAGAAGTTAGAAAAAGAACTCATGGAATTTAATTCCAACTCTGTATAAGACTGTAACTCTAATATTGGCTAAACTTTATGTTTATCCATGTATAAAATAGGAACCATGATATGTTCTATTTGCAACACTGGAATGTTAATGAGAATTGGTGAATCAATATATAAGGCAAGTGCTCTTGGGGAAACAATTTGGTTGTAAAGAATCGCTGCAGAGTAGAGCTCAGAGTTATATGATGTAGAACAGGCCTTATTGAGAATAGAGTATGTTTCAGTGAACTTGTAAATTGCCCCATTAGGTATCAGATTTTCATGTTTTCCAGTTTATTGACATTAAATAATCTTCAAAAGTGAACAAGAGACATTTGTCAATGTCTATTTGTATCTTGCAATTGCAACTAAATAGGCGTGGAGAATGCATTTCAGTCAACTGGGCATTTCATACGTGTTAGCCAACATGATGGTGTATAGAATACAGGAGGAGATTGGCCATTTGCAACTAAGTTAATTTCCTCTATTCCACACCAATGGAGTCTGAATAGCTGAAGGTAGCCTCCCTCCTACACTCCAACTCACACACTGAGACTGACTCAACTGCTTTCAAAATAAGATGTCACAATTACCCTTGATACATTTTACGTGAGCATGCCAATTTGTAATAGATACAAGCAGCTATGTGTTATTAACACCATTGTTTTCTTCTTTAATGGGGAAGGCTATTTTTAAACATTATGATACCCTCATTTTTGCCCTGCAAGGTAGAATCGGTCTGTTTAAAATTTTATTGGAACTGTTTCAGTGTTTTGGTAAAGATGTTTCTTTTTTATTATATGAAAAGATTTGCCCATTGGAGATTAACAATTTGTAAAAAACTTTCTTTAAATGAGCAAGCTAAACTAGCAAATAGGACAATGTCTAATATTTCTGTTAGTAGGGTTAAAGCAATCAATTATGTTTTATGAAAAGATGACCTAGGCTTCTCTCCTGTGCTGCTTTAGTATTTTTTATTAATGAGTACTTCAAAAGCAGATTTATCAGAACCTGCTTTGCAGGTTCATTGCTGTCACATTCTTAAATGAATGGATATCTGAAAATGTAAGATATTTCATCCTAACTTGAAAGATAGTCTTCCAGAAATGCCAGCTTTATTCCCCAGTTTGTGCTTGAAAAACTCATATTTTGGTAGGCGTAAGGCTAAAAAAGCCCAAATCTGCCTTCTCCCTCCAGAACTCTGTTCTGGAGTTGGGCTGCTGTTTTATACCAGGGAGTGTGAGTAGATTGTCTTTTGCCTGCCAGGAGAACAAATTATGTGACTAAAGGCTTTGCCACTTCTGAGTACACCTAGAAAACATGCACACTATTCTTCCTTCCCTAAGGAAACAATCCCTGGCAGCTTAAATGATCTGATCCTCTGCTTTATCCTTATAAACAGAGAAAACAATCCTAACATCTCCACATGACTTAATGTGCTTTACCTCTGTTTTTCATAGCCCATTGCCTGACTTAATGGTCATAAACTGGGAATAGTATCATTTAGTTTCAGTAATTCTGCACTGACATTTAACTTTAGAACTTGAAATTTTACATAAACATATATATATATACAGATTATAAATAAATATTTCAGTAAAATATTTATTTTCTGATTTAAAAACTATGTTATATAGATTGCACTTACCTTTGCCTATAGCTCAAATCTACAAAATGAAGTGAAAGGTCCTGATGGTTGTAATGATGCATATCTGTTACATTCCAGCCATTTTTAAGATTCAGGCTGAGAGAGATGTAATGCTCCTATGCCAATGCATTTGAGATTTGAAAATGTGTTAATTAGATAGTAGAACCAAGAGAAGATCAAAACTCTGGACTGTAGTCATTTAAATGAGGGTCAGTGATAGGTCTGAATATTTCATTTATGTATTTTTTTCTGTTAATAAGTCAGATGGAATTAATATTATGCAAGAATTCTTTTACAAGCAGAATCTGTAGTTCAGTTTCTATTGATTATTCTCTTGAGCATTTTACTCCAAAATAACATACTGATCATAGTCACCTTGTGGAATTGATTTCTAAGCAGTAAATTATATCCAAATAAGCAATTTCCCTAGTAGAAAAACCAGAACTATCTTATAATACCATAATTAGAAAAATCTCTGTTTATCAAATAAAGGGTATCACATAAATCCTAACAGAAAAAAAGTTTAATTTAATTTAATTTCTAGGTACCATAGTTTAGCTTTTAAATTACTCTTGTTGCATTTGTCTGTGTTATTTATATACACTATATTTAAAGTCAGGTTTATTATAATGTATACACAGTAAAATTCTCCCCTTTTAGATATTATATTCTATCAGTTTTACCAAACACTTATAGTCATGCAAATGTCATGACAATTAAAATAGAGATCCATTTCACCTCTTCAAAAGTTTATTTGTGGTCCGACATAGTAAATAAAGCCTATGACTTAAACTCTGACCTGATAACCACTGATCTGTTTTCTTTCCCTATAGTTTTACTATCCCAGAAGATCACAAAAATAAAATTAAAAATATGCAGCTGTTTTAATTTGTCAGTTTTAGCAAAGCATAATGTCTTTGAGATTGATCTAGGTATCGGTAATTTGTTCTGATGTACTGCTAAGTAGTATTCCAATGTGTCAATTCATGGCTATTGCTTTATCCATATACTTGTTCATGAGCATTTGAAATGTCACAAGTGTTTGGCGTTTATGAATAAAACCAATCTACATGTTCAAATACAGGATTGTGTGTGGGCATATACAGTCATACATATTTAATTAAAACTTATGAAAGTGAGACTGCTGGAGCATATGGTAAACACATATTTAGCTTTTTAATAAATTGACAAACTGCTTTTCAAAGTAATTATATGATACCATGTTGAACCTGACTCATCAATGATGAAAGTTCCAGTTGTTTCTCATTCTAAACAGAACTTGTCGATCTCAGGGTTGGTTTTTTTTTTTTTTGGTTGTTGTTGTTGTATTTGCTTTTTAACATAATAATTTTAACAAATATGTAAAGACAAATCACTGGGGTTTTAATGGACATTTTCCTGATGGCTAATGATCCTGAGCGACAGTTCCTGTGCTTACATGTCACTCGTACATCTTCTTTCATGAAGTGTCTATTCAACTATTTTCCCAAATATTTAAATTAGAGTTTTTTAAAATCTATTATTATCATGGAGTTGTAAGCATATCAGTATATGTATGTGTACAGTGAATTTTAATATACATAAATTACAATATATAAATGTGTTTTGGTGTGCATTTTGTTCTATTGTATGACTTCTCTTTTTATGTGCTTAACTATGTTTTGAAGAGCATTTATTTAATGTTGAAATCTAAACTATCCTCTTTCTTTATTTGTTTCATGATTCATGCTTATTTCATTTTATCTAGGAAATATTTGTCTAACTTAAGACCACAAATATTTTCTCTTATATTTTCTTCTAGACATTTTATGGGTTAGGTTTTACATGTAGGTCTATGATCCACTTTGAGTTAATTTTTGTATATGCTACACAATTATGCATCAAGGCTATTATTTTGGGGAGGATAACATGGATATCCAAATATTCTCCTACTGTTACTGAAAAGCCAACTTTTCCTCTTTTAATAACTTTTATCCTTGTCTTAGCTTCTTTGTTCAAAATCAATTGACCTTATATATGTGTGTCTGTTTTGGACTCTCTTCTCTGCACTGTTAATTTGTTGGTGTATCCTTTCTCTAATAGAATCTTGTTCACTGTACCTGAAAGTGTGTCACAGAAATAGGTAGTCTGGGTAGAATAAGCTTGTCTATTTCTACAGAAATAATCCACCAGGAGAAAAAATGGTGGATTAGGGGTGGCCTCTTGGCTCATTGCTGCCAGAGAATGACATGAAGAATTCCGATGGCTACACACAAGTGGATCACTCCTCCCTGAGAGCAGTGTTGTGGATCTGCAGAGAAACAGCATGGTACGTGCAGCACAAGAAAAAAGATGAAAAGAGAGTTAGGTTTGCAAAACTGGAGAGTGCAAGATATACAATAGGGAATAAAGCCCGGGAGGGCCAAGTCTGCTTGGCCAGCCAGCGCTGTGCAATCTGACCCACAGGAGGACACCGGCTCCCCCACAGACCTCCACACCCACTCTGATGGGGACATGCCTGAAGTAGATGCACAGTTGTAGCACATGACAGCAGGCTCTATGGAGAGGAGACAATAGCAGGAAACATTCTGAAATCTCCGTACTCTTTGCTCGGATTGCATTGGGTGGGGGATGGATTGGTCTGAGTGATTGCTATTAGAGAGCAGTGGAGTTATACCCACAAGTACAGTCCACCAGCGTGGGGGACCAAACTTGAGCTTGGGGACTAAACTCACTAGTCTCCATTGACAAGAGGTGAAGACAACAGGTCATAGGTAACCCAACTTGCTAAAACACACCTAAGGCAATACAGGACCAGTGCTCCTCTCCCCAGCACTGTCAAGCAATTACTCTTGGGGACTTGGAGATAGGGCGATAAACCAGTCCTAGCACCTCCAGTTCTTGACCAAAAAGCTTGATGAGAAAGAATCAGCAAAAGAACGCAAGAAACATGAAAGATCAGCATGTAAACTCACCTCCAAAAGAAATAATTATGTCCTTAACAAAGGATACCAATGTAAATGAAATGATTAAATGACAGAGGAAGAATTCTGAATATAGATTGTAAGAAAACTCAATGAAATTAAAGAGAAAATAGAAACTTAAGACAAAGAAGCTATAAGAAAAATACAGGAAATGAATTTAAAAATTCTCTGAACAAATTGAAGTATTATGAATGAACCAAAGAGAAATATTGGAAATGAAAGAGGCATTGCCAGAACTACAAAACACAATGGAAAGCCTTAAGAATAGGTTGGATCATGCAGAGGAAAGAATCTCAGAGCTTGAAGATAACACCTATGTGCCAAACAAATAAGATGAAGAAAAAGTACACAGAAGCAAGAGACAGGAACAAAACATACAAGAAATGTGGAATTATGTAAAGAAACCAAACATAAGAATTATTATAGGCATCCCTGAGGGAGAAGAAGAAAATGCACAAGGACTAGAAAACCTATTTCTTGGAAAAAGGGAGGAAAACTTACCTGGCCTAACCAGAAATCTAAATATCCAGGTACAAGAATCACACAGAACTCCCCATGAGACTCAATATGAAAAGGCAACCACCACATCACATCGTTATTAGGCCACTAAAGAGGCAATCTTTTGAGCAATAAAACAAAAACAGTAGATAACCTACAAAGGAAAACCTATTAAACTAACTGCATACTTCTCAACTAAAACCTTACAAGCCAGAGGGAACTGGGGACCCATATTCAATTTTCTAAAATAGAATAATGACCAACCTAGAATTCTTTTTCCTGCCAAACTAAGCTTCGTATATGAAGGAGAAATAAAGACTTTCCCAGACAAGCAATCACTGATGTAATTTGCAAAGACCAGACCTGCCCTGCAGGATGTGCTCAGACCTCCATTATACACAGCACAATAAACACCCAACAATATAAAAATCACTCAAAAGTTAAAAGTCCAGGCCGGGCGCGGTGGCTCACGCCTGTAATCCTAGCACTCTGGGAGGCCGAGGCGGGTGGATAGCTCAAGGTCAGGAGTTTGAAACCAGCCTGACCAAGAGTGAGACCCCGTCTCTAAAAAAAAAAAAAAAAAAAAAAAAAAAAAAAAAAAAAAAAAGTTAAAGTCCAGAACCCTGATTCCACAACGGCTCAAGAGATAAAACAAAACAATAAGAATTTATCCAACAGTATGAACAGAAATATACTCCAAATATCAATTCTCTCAATAAATGTGAATGGATTCAAGTGTCCAAAGAAGAGACATAGACTGGCTGAATGGATTAAAAAATCACAAGCCAAGTATTTGCTGTCTCTAGGAAATGCATCTTACCCAAAAGGACACATTCAGACTCAAGGTGAAGAGTTGGAAAACAAACTTCCAGGCAAATGGAAACAAAAAGAAAGCTGGGGTAGCTATTCTCATATCATATAACATAAACTTTAAGGCAGCAAAAGTAAAGGCAAAGATGGTCACTATATAGTGGTGGAGGGAAGAATCCAACAAGAAGACTTGACAATTCTTAGCATTTATGCACCCAACACAGGAGCTCCTAGATATATAAAGTAAACCCTGATTGATCTAAATGACATGATAAACAGTAATGCCATAGTACCTGGGGATTTGAATACTCCACCATCCAAACTGAACAGATCCTCCAAGCAGAAAATAAGCAAAGAATCAATGGACTTAAACAGATGTCTAGAACAAATGGGTTTAACAGACATCTACAGAACATTTCACCCAAACAAAATTGAATATATATTTTTCTCATTAGCTCATGAAATTTTGTCTAAAATTGATCACATCCTAGGCCACAAATCAGTTCTCAAAAAATTAAAAAAAATAGAAATTATACCATGTATCTTCTCAGGCCACAGTGGAATAAAATTAAAGATCAATTCCAACAGAAACACTCACCTCTTCACAAAGTCATGGAAATTAAACAATCTATTGCTGAATGACTATTAGGTCAAGGAGGAGATTCAGATGGAAATCAAATGATCCTTCAAACTAAATGATAATGGGGACACAAGTTATCAAAATCTGTGGGATTCAGCAAAAGCATTTCTGAGGAAAACTAATAGCATTAAATGCCCACATCAAAAAAGACAGAAAGTTCACAAATCAACAAACTAATAAAATGTCTCAAGGAACTGGAAATGGAAGAGCAAATTAATCCTAATCCCAGCAGAAGAAAATGAACAGCTAAGATCAGAGCAGAACTAAATGAAATTGAGAACAAATGAACTCTACAGAAAGTTAATAAAACCAAAAGTTGCTTTTTTGAAAAGTTAAACAAAATTGACAGCCCTCTTACTAGCATGACAAGAACTAGAAAGAAAGGACTCTAATAAGCTCAACTAGAAATGAAAAAGGAGAGGTCACAATAGACATCACAGAAATATAAAACATCATCTTTGAATACTATAAAATATCTATGCCCCAAAACTACAACATGTGGAAGAAATGATAATCAATGTTAATAATCATAAAAATGAAAAATTATCTTAACTAACAATGGATAATATAATTAGTTTGGAAAATGTAAATTTAGTACTGAGTGGAAGTAATTCATCATTTACATTAATAAATTATGACAAATATCATTTCTATCATCATTTTTCTGCTAATCAAGGCTGTATGGGTGAGAGCCTAGATTTTTATCATTCAATGCCAGTCATATGTTCTACTGAAAAGTTTTAGCAATTTCTCCTTTAAATAGTAGAAATATTTTTGCAGTATATTAAATAAGTCATCTGATAGAAAATGTTCAGTTTTCAAAGTGTTTCAGGTGATAGTTCTAATTCAAACCATATAATAGAAAATTAATGCTTTTAATTTTATATATTTTGTATCATTTTGGCTGACAGTTGCAGCCACATCCTTAGGATTTCTTTTTCATCTTTTCTGTTTTAGATAAAGATTATCTAAATTAATTAGTCAAAAGTTTTCACAGATATGAAACTGGCTTATACTTCTTGTGAATTAAATACTCTTCTTAGTTTATTATCTTATAGGTCACATCTATTGGGCAGCATGTAGTGAGAAATTCCTCAAAAGATAATAGGATGCTTCCTTCTCTCTTTATGAAACGCTCACCTATAATTAGATAATACATGCTTTGAAAATTATTGACAATAACAAACTCAGATGGAATCCGTTAGATCTAAGGTGAGTACTGAAACTTTCCTTTGGCATAGTGTTAAGAGTAAGTAATTGCTAATTGGTCCAAATATCACCATAGGTAGGACAAGCTACACTCATAACTGCTTGTTTAATATGTCTTTCTGTTACTCAATTAATAAATGACATTTTTAAATAACCAAAGCAAGCATAGCAAACAGTTTCAGAAGGAAAATTAATAATAGATAAATTACTTAAGTAAAGAATAAAAAATACAAATGATAAAAAATATAATCCCAGATAGTCAAGTAATGTCCACTATTAAAAAGAAAGGGTTTAAATCAGTCTTAAAGTTATCTATCATAATTAAACTGACTTTTATTATAGAGGAAATATTTAAAGTACTTGTAGTTCCTGGGGGCTTTGGGAGTTTTGGTCTAAAGCCTTCAGATAGAGAGTGATTTGCTTCTCAACCATTAATTTGTACATATGACAGAGAACAAGGATGTTAATGGCTGCACAACATGAATTGTTTTCTCTGATTTCTATGATTGGGGACCACTCAAAACTTTTGACCCCAAACTCAATAGTTAAAATCCTTTTCTCAGTTTGGTAATTCTTGCTTTGAAGATTCTACTAAAGTTGAAAAAATTATATTTGATTTCATAAATTCTAACATATCTCTTTATAGACTACCTTAAACAAGAATAGGGAAAATTTGATACTGAGTCTATGGTAACTAATTTTACTCACTTAGCTCTTATTGAAAATAAGGAGTCTTTAACAAGTTTATGATATTTTAAGTTCATTCTAAATTTAAAAATTGTGCAAAATTGATGAAAGCCCTCAGATAAAATACAATTGTTTTAGATTTATTATTAATTGAACTTATCACCAATAATTTATCAACTACCATGAATAATTGCAATTGTATTTATTATAAGTTCATATGCTTTTAAATAATTGATTCAAACTTCCCAATTAATCTTCCAAACCTATAGCCTAGTAGTGCTGCCATTTGACAGCATTGACTGTAAAGACACACAAATTATACTTTAGTTACACAAGAAAATATTACTTGATATTTAGAAGGCAAATCACAAAGGATAACATTATCAAAAATATAATATTGGTAATGGAATATTTGGAACAATGACCTCAGAATGTACCCACAATGTTGTGCTGAGAGATTATATTATATGTAGAAATAAATCTAATGATGTTAACTTATATTTGAACTGTAATCAGCACAAAAACAGGATGATTGATATTTCTTGAGGAGTGTAAGGAAAAAAAAGATACTGTGAATAAAAATAGGCAAAAAGTTTATAGATTATGGATGAGTAGAACCTACAGAGAACTATCAGAAATCTAGTAAGATATGTAACATTTTCCTTTTTATACAAGAAGAAAGGAGTATATTATTTGCTAGAGTGAAGTTGTGTCTAACTCCCACTCCAAATCTTACACATGCATAAATATATTCCATTTACTTAGTGACCTTCAAACACTGGTGATTTTAGAGAACATTATAGGGGAAAAGCCCATTATGAGGATGCTTGAATGCATCAGGAAGCAAATTGTGGAGAGAAAGTGTGAGAATAATAAGTTCCTTTTGTTTCACCATAGTGTCAAGATTCACCCAATGTGTGTTTCTTCCTATTTGTGTGCCGAACAAAATTTTAAAAATAAGCTAACATCATTCAATTTATTTCTTCAAAAAAATATTCTCTATCGCAATGCAATAAATAGTTAAATTTTGAGGTCTATATTCCTTATATTTTGTTAATAATATTACACTTTTCTTAGCGAATATTTGCTCCTTAAATTTTGCACAATTATAGAGGCAAGACTGTAAGTGCAATTATATGTAATTTCTAATAGTAACATAGTTTGGGATTAAATAATATTTCCTCAAATATAAAGATCCATATTGCCTAGGGAACATAGTTACATACAACTTTATTTATTTTTCACAATTACTTTTCCCATTTTAACAAATTCACATTTTACATGAATTAAAATTCTGTTCTTATGTATTTTGACCTTTGACAAATTATACGACAGTATTTGTTTATGCTTTTCCAAAATCGGGGGCCATGTTAAAATAATTTAACTTCTTTCAAATTGTCAAGTAAAGCAGTGTTTTGGATTTTATGAAAATTGAAAATTATTTTAAAATTATGAAAAACCTATATGTTAAATATTATTATTAGAATTATGGTTTGATTAAAGAAATTTTGATAGGAAAATTAAACAAGGGTTTCTACTTGCAGGTTCTTCGGTTTTAAAGGCAGAACCAAAATAATAACTGCATCTATTTTATTTGAAATAATGGCTGATATGGTGAAAGATATTATAACATTATTTTAAATAAGATCATAATGGTCTTGAGCAATATAACAACAAACCCTAATTGGATCCTGAGTCATAATTCTGGTGAGGTAGTAAGTGTTCTGTTTCTGCTCCCTTCAAATTCTACCAAAATACAACTATCCCAGGCTAACACAGCAAACACTGAGACTCTTTAAAAATTTGATATTTCTTCTGTGAATTACAAGTAAGAAAGAAATCCAGATTTGCTCTGTTTTTCTGTTTTCAAATCTGGGTGGAGATAATGTATTAATATACAACTGAATAGAAAATAATTTATTGTGTGAATTAAATTAAGAATTTCAGCACTAGAAAGACCTTAATGATATGGAGGAACTTCAAAGGAAAAAGTTTCCATAATTGCAGGATGGACTTATTATGAGAGATATTCAGATATGACTGAATAATTTTATAATAGGACTAAAAATAGCTAACATCATGCAGATATTCTTGTAATTTAAAATTGTGAGAATAATATTAATATATAGTGGCTAACAAAATGAAAGATTGAAAGTAAAGCTGTTTATTCTGTGGCAGGTTACATATAGTGGCTTCAAAATGCTATTAAATTCTTTCAAATGCAATTATGGTGTTATACAGGATGAAAAAATTATATTCTATGGATTAATAAAAGTTTTTTCAAATTAACTTTGTGGGAAAACTATAACTTAGTATACATTTTAAAATAGCTAAAAGTGGAAATACATTTTTCCTAACACAAATAAATGATAAATGCTTGAGGTGATTAATATCACAATTATCCTGATTTGATTATTACACATTGTATGCCTATGTAAACATCACTGTACTCCATGAATATTTACAACTATTACATATTCATAATAAATAAAAATAAAATTAAAAAATAAGGAAATCTCAGAAATTAATCATAAATATATAAAAAGTAACAGTATGAAATATGTAATAGATAAAAAAAGCTCTATGCTTGATGGATGATAAATAATTTCTAATAGCAATGCAAATATCCAGAGTTGTATGGTTAATTCAATTAAAATATAAAATAATATGCAAATATCAATAAAAGACTATGAAGACCATAAAGAAAAGCATATGCATTTATTAGTTAACATCAAATGAAGTATGCTAAAATATTTGAAAATATATAAGCCATGCATATATGATCAGTATTTTTATGGAAAATAAAATGTTTGTTTCTATTTCAATTTATTTATTTCTATTTTAGATGTATTTGTAAATACACAAAATGAAAATGCAAAGATTATTCAGTAGTTCTAGTATGTCTTTCATTATTAATATTTTTTTTGAATGAAAGGTATGAAATGCCTTTTTACAATTTCCTAATTTCAAGATCATTCTTGAAATATGAAGCTTAATATTTGCCTCCTTTTCTTAAAAAATGGGCAAAGTTGAAGTGTTAGTATAGAGTTATATGAGGAAAAAATATAGAAAATATTATATTGAAAAATAAAAAAAGCTCTCTAATGTAGGAGACTAGATAAAGAATCAGAGAGTACTTATTATTTTTAATTTTAATTTTTTGTTCAATATGCTCAGAAACCTTTGAATAACTCCAGAAATAACAAAGGGATAAAAACAGATGGTAGACATTAAATTTTCTGTGGTTTCTCTTTAAAATATAGAAAATTTATTTTTAGAGACAATTCAAACTTTATCTTTTAATATATATTTTAATGCTCTAATTAAGGAAATCGTTATTATCTTCACTTTTTGATATTTTCACATATGATCTTACTATAACTCTGAACATGATATATTTAACCTATTGTGCTACCAACACTAGATCTTATTCATTCTCTGTAACTATATTTTTGTACCCATTAACCATCCCTTTTTAATATCCACCTCTTCACTGCACTTCCCAGTCCCTGGTAACCATCATTCCACTATCTCCAAGAGCTCATTTTTTTTTTTTTTTTTTTAGTTCCCACATATACGTAAGAACATGTTATGTATATCTTTCTGTGCCTAGAATATATCACTTAAAATAATGTCCTCCTGTTCTATCCATGACAAGATTTCATTTTTTTATGATAGAATAATATTCTATTGTGTATATGTAGCATATTTTCTTTATCCACACATTGATGGGCAGTCAGGTTGATTCTATATCTTGGCTATTGTGACTAGTTCTACAATAGACATAGTAGCACAGACAGATCTTCAATATATGATTTCCTTTCTTTTTTACATATACCCAGTAGTGGGATTGCTAATAGTTCTATTTTTAATGTTTTAAGGAACCTTCATACTATTTTCCGTAATGGCAGTACTAAATTACGTTCTCACCAACAGTGTATGAAGGGTCCTTTTTCTCCACATCCTCACCAGCATTTTGTTATTACCTGTCTTTCGGATAAAAGCTATTTTCACTGGGCTGTGATGATATCTCATCGTAGTTTTCAATTGCATTTTTCTGATGATTAGGAATGTTGAGCATTTTTTCATACAACTAATGACCATTTGTATATCTTCTGAGAAATGTCTATTGAGATTTTTGCTCATTTTTAAATCAGATTGTTTCTTCTATTGAGTCTTTTGAGCTCCTTATATATTCTGGTAATTAAGCCCTTCTCATATTGGTGGTTTGCAAATTTTTCTTTCCCATTCTGTAGATTTATTGATAGAAGCTGATTTCCACTGAGTTTTACTTCCCTCTGTGCACATGTGTGCTCTCCAGTTAGTTCCAGTTTTGTAGTGTGTACATGTGGTGTTTGTTTTTCTATTCTTTAGAAACTTCACGTGGGATAATGGTCTCCAATTTCATCCAAAGTATTGCAAAAGGCATCAAGTCCTCCTTCTTCATGGCTGAGTAGTATCCTAGAGTATACATATATTAATACTGTATTTTGTTAATACACTCACGAACTAATGGGCACTTGGCTTGATTTCACATCTTTGCAATTGTGAACTGTGCTGCATTCAAGTACAGGTATCCTTTCGATAAAATAACTTTTTTTTCCTTTGGGTAAAAACACAGTAGTAGGATAGCTGGATTAAATGGTAGGTCTACTTTTAGTTATTTGAGAAATCTCCATACTGTTTTCCATAGAGGTTGTACTAATGTGCAGTCCCACCAACGGTGTATAAGTATTCCTTTCAATCTGCATCCATGCCAGCATCTATTGTTTTTGAAATTTTTAATAAAAGTCACTCTAACTGGGGTAGGGCTATATTTTATTGTTTTAATAGCAATTCCCTGGTGATTAGTGACAATGAACATTTTTTCATATGTTTATTGGCCATATGTCTATCTTCTTTTGAAAAGTTTCTGTTCATGTTTTTGCCCAGTTTTTAATAGGGTTGCTTGGTTTTTCCTTGCTGATTTCCTTGAATTTGTGTAGATTCTGCCTATTAGCCCTTTATTGAATGTGTAGCTTGTGAATGTTTCCTCTCATTCTGTACGCTGTCTATTTGCTCTGTTGATTATTTCTTTAGTTGTGCAGAAGTGTTTTAATTTAATTAAGCCCCATGTATTTATTTATTTTTGTTGTTTCTATGATTGTCATTGGGGTCATCTTCATAAATTCTTTGCCTAAGCTGATGTCTAGAAGAGTTCTTCTAAAATTTTCTTCTAGTATTCTTATGGTTTCATGCTTTATATTTAAGTCTTTCATCCATATTAATTTTTGTGAGTGGTGAAAAATATGGATTCTGCTTCAATCTTCTGCATGTGGATATCCAATTTTCCCAGCACCATATTGATAGGGCTTCTTTTCCCCAGATTATATTGTTGTCTGTTGCTTTGTCAAAGATCAGTTGACTGTGTGTGGATGGGTTACCATTTTATGACCTTCTCCTCACATGCTATATATTTTTTTTAGTGTGGTGAAGAATGTGAAGCTGAGTTGGGACAATTTTGGCAATGGCTGCTGTTCCCATCCCCTTTTGTTAGCAGAAGAGAAAGAGGATTGTCTTCACTGGATTCTCAACATAAAGAAGTTAAGAGTTTCATGGATTTCCAGAGGAATAGTCAGCAATTGTGTGAGTAACTCTCTATATCTGTGGCCTTTACAGACTTCATCTAGTCAAGTAACCTCATATCTGTCTTCAGTGGTCCTTTAAATTTTTCTTGTTTTATTTTCCTCTCTGCTTATATGATCTTGAGCAGCATCAACCCCAGGGAAATACATGTTCAGATCCCATTTCTCTCTGAAGATGTCTGTCACTCCAATATTTTGGTTTGACTGTTTGCTCTGTGACCTCAATTTTTTGATGGATTCATGAAAAGTTATTTTACACTTTCTCCATGTTTTCTTGCTTTCTGGATTGAAGTGAATGAAGCTCCCTACATTCCTGAGCTAAAAAAAAAGGAGTCCACTGATTTATTTTTAAATTATATTTCCTTAATTACATTCTCAAGGAAGTCAAGATATTTTGTGTACATATTAATCATTCTTATTAATTATTAATAAATAATTTATTATTAATAATATTAATTATTACCAATATTAATGTATTAATATTGATTAATTTATTATTAATCAATTATTAAAATATTAAATTATAAATGATTAATTTATTAATCAATTTATTAATCAATTCATTAATTTATTAATCATTTTTAAGTCAATGTCTGAATTCCAATGTCTTTATATTCATATTCTTTCTCTTGGTTTTTAATCATTTGTTCTTGTCTACAGACATGCAAATTTCACTTTGATATACTATATTGTGAATAAAATATTTTTCACAGAATCATAGTCTTTGGTTGATATTATCTTCTTCTAGAGAGGATTTAATTTTTCAATATGATTGTCAGTAAGAACTTGAGAAAATCACCTAAATCAACAGTTTAACATTAGATTGAAGTCATATGTGTTAGTTCATTTATTTTATTACTCCTAAATCAGTATATTAAGAAAATAGCTCTTTCAGGGCCCTACCTGGGGTGTATGCCAGAAGTTTCTTATCTGCTTTGGCCCTGAACTCGATTATTCTCTCCCCAACCATGTGAAAATAAGGGAAAACTCATCTTTGGTGTATAGTCACTTGCTCACTCTTACAACTAACATTTTAGCATCACAGACCCCATATCTATATGTTGGTAAATCCTTGAGGGGAAAAGTACTGAAGAAAGCTGGGCTTCTATCGGTGTTCTTTTCTCCTTAAGTCCTGGCTACTCATAAACTTGTTTTCTCAGTATCTCTCAAGTGCTTTCATATAGATATTTATTTTTTCTTTTCTTTCTTTTTTTTTTTAGTGTTTATATTGCTGTAGCTTTAATGTAGCATCAAAATTCAAAAAATGCGATCTTTGTGCTCTGTTGTAGAGAGACAATGGATATTTCTTTTTATATAGATACTTCAGAGTATGAGGATGTTCCCATCAAAAAGTACTTTGTTGTTTTAAGCAATGTTTAACGCTGGATATACAAATATTTGATGCAATTGCACCATTTATTTTTAAGGCTTTTATTACTAAACTTCACATTCTTTATTCATTTTATAAAACTTGGTTGACATTTCTGGTGAATTTTTTTTTTTTTTTTTGCAGCTCCAATCATATATGGTATATATTGGGTCGGAAATCTTGTTCTCAGTTCTTGGCTTTTGGCTGAAAAACAAACAGACACACTGAAAGCAAGGTAAGCATGAAAATGGGGATTACTGAGAAGAGCAAGATAGGTGTATGGAGCAAGCACAAGGTACATTCACCACAGACCCCCTGTCTTAACAAGAGGCTCTGATTATGTTCTTGGGTCTTATTTTATACTGTCTGGATTGGGCCCTCCTCATGGTTCAGATGTCACCATGGACCACTTTGATGGGCTGTTGACAACATGATAATTAGAGTTAGGTTACTCTAGGTCACTTTCCAGATCCTATTGCGCCTAGGCTGCTTGGCCCATGGGCTGGGGAATTCCTGCATTCGTTTGCAGATTAGCAGGGCATTCCTCCTTTCCCCAGGCAAGGACAGGATTAAGGTGGGTTAGCACCAAAATGGGGTCCACCTTTGTCCTTCTTTCCCAAGTGGGACAATTGCTGGAGTCAGCACCAAGGCGAGGGTGCCTTTTGTTCCTGGGAAAGTTGGCAGTCCCTTGCTATCTACCTAAGAGTATATATCTCTGTGACAGCATTTAATAAACTATTTTAATTGTTTACATGTCTTTGTGCTCTAATGATTATAATGTGTATAGAGATGAATTACAGTATCATTATATACAGCATTCATCACTTTGTACAACTCTAATATGCACAATTTTTACTTTCAGCAGTTTAGTTAACTAACACTAACCTCCTCAAAACAAAGTTTGAATTTCTTTTACCATAATATATATTTGTCCAACTCTATTGAGGTATAATTGACAAAAGTTATATAAATTCAAGGTATATAAACTGATGTTTTGAATACATATATGTTGTGAAATGATTACAACAATCAAGATAATTAACCTATATATTACCTAACATAGTAACTTTTTGTGTGTATGATGAGAATACTTAAGATCTACTTTCTTAGAAAATGTCAAATACTGTCATCACTATATGTCCATAGGGGATTATTTCCAGGATGCTCATGGATATAAAAATCCATGGACGATCAAGTCCTATAGTCAGCTCTGCAGAACTGTGGATACAAAAATCCAGTTACAAAGACTGTATTTTCCAACCTCAGTTGCTTGGGTCTGCAGATGTAGAATGCATGGATAGGGAGAAGCGACTGTGTACAGTACTATTATTAACTCTAGCCATTGTGCTGTACATGAGGTCTTATTCATCTTACAACTGCAAATTTGTTCCCTTTGACCAACGTGTCTCCATTTTCCACTTTCAAACCCTTTCTGGTAACCACCCTTCTACTCTCTGTTTCTATGAGTTCAACTTTTTAAAATTCCAAATATAATTAAGATCATGCCATATTTGTCAGCTAGTTTCTGTCTTATTCCACACAGATTAATGCCTTCCAGATTCATTCATGTTGTCACAAAAAGGCAAAATTTCCTTCTTTTTAAAGGTTGAATTATGTCACATTATATTCATTTTCTTTATACATTTGATCACTGACAGACACTTAGTTTGTTTCCGTATCTTAGCAATTATGAATAATGCTTCAATGAATATGGAAGTTCATGTAGGGGTGAGGGGAAACTTGCCCTTTCTCATGAAAGTTCACTAAAAGATCAACTCACAATTAAGGCAGATTAATAAGAGAAACGTTTATTTACCAATATTGTGTGCATAGGGAGAATAACAAGAGTGATTACCCAATATCTCAATGAAGTTCAAATATTTTTATTCATGCCTTTTAGAGGGGAGGGAGAAAATGAGGAGTATAGGTAATTCTGTGTAGGGGCTAGCAGGTTGCTAGGGAGTATGAATGGATGGAGGAAACACACCTAATCTAGTTGCCACTTTGAAAGAAAACATTAATTACAAAGGGAATAGAAAGAATGTTTGCTACCCATAAAAAGTGGTCTCATTATTTCAGAAGACTGCATTCATTGATTAATGTTAAGCTCTCTGGTAAAGAGACTAGTCCAGATAAAGATGTAAAATTTGTAACCAGATATCAAGGAGTAATTAAAACAAGTGCTTGTGAGCAAAAGGTGACCATGTTTCAGAAGTGACAAGAGATAAACCTTTACAATAAAATAACTCACTAAGATATTTCCTGACATTGAATTAAAAAAAAGATAAAATGTTGGATGCTAATCTAAACTTAGAAAAGAGTATAACAATGCACCAACCAAGGCAACTCTTTCCATATACAAATTTATACGATGGAAAGAAGGCAAGCATTGTTTAAATTACTCATCATAACTTTTTACAAAGAAACAAAATACTTAATTCTCAATGTCTCTTAGGTTTTAAATTAGTGAACTAAATGAATATTAATTTTACTTTCTTTTTTCATTTTTTATTAAGTGTAATAGACTTTTTAAAGTTTACAAAACAATCATAATTTTCAATTGATTATTAATATCACTTGAACAGTTAGCTTTTTATACTCTTGCACTACTGTGCAAAGGGAGAAGCATAAGAAGTTTACTTAGTAATATTGCCAAAACAATTAAATGAATAGACAAATGTATCATTATTACCTTTCTAGATATCAAAAACAAACAAACAAAAAACTAAAAGTGTTAATAAAAGTTGGGCACTTGCCCTTGAGGCCACATCAGAAGAATGAAAACAAGTGGTTTGAAGAGAAGGAAAGAAAAGTTTATTACTTTGCTGGCAAAGGAGGAAAAATGGCAGATTCTCCTCTCAAAATCCAAATTTCCTGAACATAAGCAGAAATACAGAGTTTTTAAAGGGAGGGTCCTCCATTCTAGGCTATTGTTGTTAACAATTGTCATCATCCCATCTCTGACAAAGACAAAGCCTATGACCTCTGCCTCACCTCAGAGGCCCTCCCAAACCTCCACCAGCCTGGTGCCAGCTGACAGTTCAGCTGAGCTATCTTCTGTAACGCAAAGGACAAAAGACATTTTCCTGATCCTCTTGACTACCTGCCCCTGAGGCAGGAATGCAAGCCTCAGTTTCCCAGAAAGAGTGAGAAAGTTTTAAAAGGACAGAAAACCTCTTTATGCCCTTTTTTTCCTAGGTGATACCCTCTGTTACAAAAGCATCATATTTGAATTCAAAAACTTTTTTTTTTTTTTTGAGACAGAGTCTCACTTTGTTGCCCAGGCTAGAGTGAGTGCCGTGGCGTCAGCCTAGCTCACAGCCACCTCAATCTCCTGGGCTCAAGCGATCCTACTGCCTCAGCCTCCCAAGTAGCTGGGACTACAGGCATGCGCCACCATGCCCGGCTAATTTTTTCTGTATATAGTTTTAGTTGGCCAATTAATTTCTTTTCTATTTTTAGTAGAGACGGGGTCTCACTCTTGATCAGGCTGGTTTTGAACTCCTGACCTTGAGCGATCCTCCCGCCTCGGCCTCCCAGAGTGCTAGGATTACATACGTGAGCCACCACACCCAGCCTGAATTCAAAAACTTTTTAACATTGAATATATACATAGATTATTTTCTGTTTATTTTTTTATTGTAAAAATTCTTTCAAAATGTGAAATAATTTTTCTCTTGTCAAACATGTCTTTTGGATGGTAAACTTGGAGTGAATATGGGAAATATCATCTCCCATTTTTGGAAATAAAAACTTTAAATATCAACTTTTATTTCTTAAATATTTTATTTTAACATACATACTAATGGAATATCAAACATAATAAAACTAAAAATAATATGAAAAATTAAGAATATTTATATCTTAATATGCTTTTTATTATATATGTCTGGCTTATATGTGTGTATATTTATATAATATATACATAAAGTTGGGAAACCATCAAAATTTTATTATATTTATTTGTATTATCAAATAATAAATCCTTGAAAAAGGAATCATTTTAAATGTAGAAATTATAATTGATTTCTTATTACATACTGTAGTCACCCTGATTACTGCTTCATATTCTGACAAAAATATCCTTCTTATGCTATTTGTTTTTAATTTAGTAAATTTTATAAAGAAATATGATATTCTTGTAGTTGGTTTGATTCTCTTGAATAATTTTTGAACAAAAAAGTGTAATTTTTTTAAAGGAGGCAGGTTTTGAAATCAATTGACCATACTAAAATAAAGTTCAATTTTGAGAAGACCTATCCATATTTTAATGACAAAGCAGTACTTAAGTATTTACATAGATTGGTTTCTATTGTTTCTTGAAGGCAGAAGTTTGCTTGCTTGCGCCTGAAATAAAAATAATGAAAAGGCATGTCTTTTGAAAATGATAACAAAAAACTATTAAAAATTACAAAAAAATGGTTTACAATCAAATGAATAATAATGTATCTTGCTTACTCCTGCTTCAATGTCAAAAAGAAAAGAAACAGACTTTAAATGGGGTGGAGAAGGAGAATGAGCATGGAGGTGGTGGGAGAGGAAGACAAGTTTTTGTTTAGTTTTGCTTGTTTGCTTTGGCTTCGTTAGTTAACTGCCATTGTAGAATCTCTATTCAATAGAATATATATCTATGTTTTATCTCCAATCTTTAGTACAATAGTGGTAATATAGGATTTAATGGTCATTTTAAAGCCATATACACAGATATAATAGACAAATGAAACAACTTGAGTGGCTGTCAAGATATGCTATTTTTATGAGGACTCTATGATTTTATCAGTTCTCCAGTATGCGTAGGCACAAAATCATAAGCAGAGAAAGACATTTTATCCACATCAAACTACAGAGTTCAGCATTGAGAGGCAAGGAATGTATTAAAATGACTCACTCTGCAATATAACATTTTGGCTACAGTCATTTTAGTGCATATTCTTCATTTATGACCCATGACACCCAACACTTCTTCCTGGATAAATGCCTGTGCACTGGAAGAGGCTACTGCCTTCTGCAGGGCTCTGCACATCCATCCTTTCAATTTTCTTCAAGCTCTGCTGTGTGATATCACTTCATACTGAGAATTTTTTTTTTTTTTTTAATTTTTGGCTTAAGCTGATTTTATTTATTTATTTATTTATTTTCAGAATATTACAGGGGTACAGACGTTCTGGTTGCATAAATTGATTTTGTATCATTTGAGTCAAAGTTATAAGTGTGCCCAGGATAAAAGAGATAAGAGTAAAAAAATAGACAAGCAAGAACCAACACCCACAAACAAACAGAACAAAGAACAACAAACTCCCTGCTTTCAGCTCCTTGAAGCAAACTCAGGGTCTAGTACTGAGTATCTCTGTACTAGCTTGAGCTTTCCCCTGCTTTAGTACAATGATACACAGTGTGGGTTGAAATTCAGTTTGGCCTCCTAATTTAAACAAGGTTATAATTTGAATCTCAACATCATCAATATCTCTTCCTTTTACATATATTACTCCTATACTTTTAATAAACTAGAATGGTTTATATTTAAGAATATTGGCCTCAAAGTGTTTTGTAATCACAATAAATTTCAATAAAATAGAGAACAAAATAATTTTTCAAGGATGTGAATACTTGAAAGATCATAAGACACTTGAGTTCAGCAAAAAAGCTGAACACTTCTGCATGAGTTTCTGATTTATCTAAATCTGATCCTACTCTTATTCTCCTATTATCTTTTAAGATAAATTTTAATTTGACAGAGAGATCTCTCTTTCCATTATTCCTCTACCCCATGATGTTGTTTTCCCCTTGAATGGATACTTCTCCCAAAACTTTCCCTAATTTCTCTCCAACATTCTGGTAGGAGATAAAAATGTGTCTGCCTACTGGTAATGTGCTACTTTGATATGTGCGGTAGCTATTTACTTTATGAAAATGTATAGATATGTACATTATTTTTGTACATTGGCCTGTATTTAAATTTTAAAATTACTTTAAAAATAAAATGAATTTTCATACGAAAGAAAGTATTTATGTTTAGTAGTGTAATGGTAAAAAAAAATGCTCTGGAATAGAAATAACTATTTAAAAGACCCACGGAGTGTAAGATTTTAAGACTTTTATTTAAACTTTAAGATTACTGATTCAAGGATCCATGTGACTAAGTGAAAGATTTTATTTTTCCTTTCCTTCCAAGTAGAATATAATATAAAAAATTTTAAATGCATTTAAATCTCCTCTATTTAATATTTGAGTGTATTCATATCCCCAATATTAACTTGAAACTATGATTTTATATTTAGATTTTATTACTCTTTCCATTTTTTATTTTATAAAGTTTAAAGTTAAGTGTGTGCATGTTAATATGCTAGAATATTCAACCGAAATATTAAGCAATAATCAGGAAAAGGAACAAAAAATTTTCTTATTTCTGTTAAGTGTACCTTTTAATTTAGGATATTGTTTTTTTTATATCCACTCAGTTGTTCATGTGCCATTTTAGTGGCTGTAAACAAAATTAGAACCCTGCATATAGATAACCCCACAGTTACACACTAGAAAACAATTATTTTATGATATCACATAGAAAAATATGTTAAAATCTAGGGAAGAACACAAAAAATTATATTATTATGTGCTCCTGTAAAGCCTCATGTATCTGAGCAAGGCTGAGAACACCAACAAGTAACAAGTGGTAGAGGTCTGTCATAGAGCTTTAATCTCTCTGTAGTCTTGGATCTTTAGGATATGTTTTAATTATTCTTTCCTTCCATTTCTTAATTGTGAAAGAGGGTTAGATACTTTGAAAAATATTTTGAAAAATCAGTAACTTACAGAACTTTAAACAAACACATGTACAGCAAGAGATATTAGTAAATCTCTATTAATGCAAGTCACACCCATTAAAATGTGAAATTATTCATTGTATGTATATAAAACACATTTACTTAAGAATCACCATCTCACTTCTCCCTGTATCATATTGAAATTACTTTTAAAAAAGAAAATTTTTGCTTTATCATGTTGTCCTGAATATGGAGCGATACTGTTGAGTTGAGGAATCTGTATAGATCAATGAATATTATTTTTCTGTCATAGACTACAGAATACACTCTAAAACTTTTAGTGGATTGCCACTGTCTGCAGTATAGAGTATAAGTAGCCAGATATTCAAGAATGTTAACTGCCTCCTTCTGTTATTCCCTACATGAATCTTTAATTATAAACACATAGTTCATTCATCAATCCTTCGGCACACATCACATTTTATCTTTTTTTCCTTCCTCCCAAGTCTTATCAAGTACCAATCTCTTAAAGCATAACATATATTATCCTGCATTGTATTTTTGTGGAAATTGATTTTCACAACTAAACTGCAAATATTTTGAGGCTAGGAATTGTGTTCTATGGTATTTCATATGCATGGAACTTGGCATGGTTTTCAAATACAAATGGTACTAATTGACTCTATTGGAATAATGGATATAATATGATGATATCAAAGACTAACTCTGTGCACTAGAACACCGTAGTCTAGTTATGTTCCATTATTCCGTTTATATAACTTGCAACTATAATGAATAATTTTATACATATATATTTAAAATAAATTATATATATAGTATATGATATATGTTTCTGGATAAACTGGAGAATTTATCAGAGTAGGTATTATTTCTGTTTTTTCACACTAGTACATACTTGTCTAGGAAAGTTTTTAGAACATTATCTGGAACAGTTCTAGAACACTGGAGATGCTTAAAAAATAACAAAACAACTTATGGTATTATGTTGTTTTAGGTCAGACTAGGCAGATCTATTTTTATGACTACATGAAGTAGTTTAAAGAGGAGCTGGCTGTAAGGGCAAAGCACACTATGAACAAAACAGTGAAGAAATTAAAATGTAGTTTCAATTAAGTTGTATTATTATATTATATTATATTGTTATATTACTATGTCTGTGTATTGATACTTCTTAATAATGCAAACATTTTCAATGCATATAATACTTTATAATTTTGCTCTACTAATGAGAAGCCTCCTTTTCCTGTTCAGGTTAGTGTGAATGTCCCTAAATGTCCCTTCGTTGCTCACCATGAAGATGCACAATTTTAAACTTTATTGGGCTTAGTGATCCTTCAGGATAACAGTTTATTTTTGTCTGTTAAATTATTTGAAATAGGCAAAGCAAGGTGGCTCACGCCTGTAATCCAAGCACTCTGGGAGGCTGAGGTGGGAGGATCACTTGAATTCAGGAGTTTGAGACCAGCCTGAGCAAGAGTGAGATCCTGTGTTTCCCGGAAATTAAGACAGGGTCTTATATTTATTTTTCCTCAAGAAGACACCCTAGGGCTTACTTTCAGGGGATGTGTTATTTTCCCCTCAAAGCCTCAGCTTGCAGCACCCACCGGATGGATGGCCGGGACCTGACAAGGGGAGCCAACCTTGTTAGTGAGGCTGCCCGCACCTTTCTGGTCACGTCTGGGATGGTAGCTGTCAGGATGGGGCAGATGAGAAGGGTTGCTTCTCTTTACCACTCCGAGAAGAAATGCATGGATTATGCAGATACTTTGCGTAGCCACGCCCATCACTAGGTCTTATTTTCGCAGTAGGGCTTATATTGCGCAAATGCTTAGAAATCCTGCTAGGGCTTATTTTATGGGTAGGTCTTATTTTCGGGGAAACACGGTAGAAATAGAAAAATTGGTGTCAGGGCGCTTGGCTATAGTCCCAGCTACTTGGGAGGCCGAAGCAGGAGGATTGCATGAGCCCATGAGTTTGAGGTTGCTGTGAGCTAGGCTGACACCATGGCACTCTCTACTCAGGGCAACAGAGTGAGACTCTGCTTATAAAAATATATATATATATTTAAAATAATTTTGGGTACATATTATCTGAGAATTTATTGGGGTAGGGAAATAAATGTTGAGTATATTTTTGCACATTTAAGGCAAAATAGTAGTAAAATGTTCAGAGATTGATTTAGAAATATTATTTTACTGTTATTTAAAATTATGTATACTATTTTATATGTATAGGCTGAATGTTTACCATTGTTCAAAAAATGCTCAGTTCCTTTAAGATATTAAGGAATATTCAGAAGCCAAGTGATCCAAGTCTGTTGGTTTAAATATACAATTAAAAATATGCTGACATATTTACTATATTTCAATCTTTGTCTTTGCCATTCTTATGTGTTTTTAAATTTAATTATCAAAACAATTCAGTGGGTTGGGTGTTATTAGAGATTTTATATATGTTAGAAATCTGAAAACCAAAGAGAATATATGCTTTGCCTTGCAATCTTGCCCAATGGAAAAAAAATCAGTGCTTGAATGTGAATTTAAGCCTTCTAACTTTAAATCTAATTTTGTTATGTTCTGTTTTCTTCATAATAAAACATTTTGTGAATGTGATGTGTTTAGACTTAGGCCATTTAATTCTCAAAACAAAGCATGATGCATATATTATTCACTCAAGTTTGAGAAAACAAAATTATATTTAAGGAAGGAAAAGGATACAAATACAAGATTTTTTTATTTTAACACTCATAATCATAGGTCAGCATATGAAGATAGAATGCAGGTTGCTAACAAAAACTACATACTAGTTTCAGAAATTGCAAAAAGTGCATTTCATAGAACAAGGATAAATGTTGAGAAAAAATTAAAAACTATATTTGGAAGTAATTGTCAGTTTCCAAAAGCAGAGAAGAGCTACCAGAATTTATGAGATTAATATCTATTTAAACATTATATTAATAACTCAATTAAAATAATATTAAGACCTACTTTTGATAACAATGAATCCTTTATAGTTATAAAATATCATTCATTGAAAATACATAGAACCCTAGAACAATTAAAAGCATAAAGTGTTTTCAGAATGATTGAACAAAGAAAATTATTGAGGAAATAAACATTTTTTATAGATAATAAAAAAATTAACTTACTTCCTTTTTGTCTATAATTGATTAGATTTGCTACCAGAAAGTAGAGTTTTTAAAAAATTCTGCTATCTGTGAATGTCACTATATTACTTTTAAATTATATTATCTAGATGATAATGAAATCATAATTCAGAAGAGGCTTAAGTTTTCTGGACCTCATTAATTAAAACACAAACAAGTTCTTTGTTAAATTTCCAAAGAAACAAAGACCTACTTACTTCCATCACAAATAAACTTCAATGATACATGATTTTAACAGCACAGGGATTCAAAAGGAGGCTTCATGGTTGCTTTAATCTGTATATTGTGGAATAAAATATCCATAAAGGAATATTTTTAAATGGAATTCATAGTCATTTTAAGTTCTTGCTGCTATTGTGGTGATTGAAGAGTACAAAAAGGTATGTTTTAAAAGCAAATTGATCAATATTAAACTGAAATCAAGCTCATAAATAAAAGCAAATATTTTGAACAGCTGTTTTAAAAAGTTATGCTAGTGATTATCTAGTTCTGTTATAGAGATGAATAAATAAAATTAGACTTTAAAATTGTGTAATGCCATTTTTCTGTCAGATACTAATATTTCCTCCTTTGAGAAACCAAAATGGACATTCATACTCAATTTATCACTTTCCCCTGTGTTACGCTACATTAAAATAAGCGTAAATAATTAAAGAATGTATAAAATGACACTAAGAAAAATGCTAAAAGGGATTTTGTTATATTTCTAGAGTATGCTAAGAATATAAACAAATACTAATTTATAAAACAGCCTAAAAAGGTGTAGCTTTCCAAGGCATTTAAATTGTGATGTGAGCCGAACTGTCTAGAAGAAGCACAGATAGACAGGTTTGCAGTCTTAGGGATCCAGATATACCATCTTGGTTCTTTTTGTAGCTATTCAAAATTCTGCATTTAAAAAAGAGGTACACTATTTCTCTTTCCTATTCCCTCTTCCATATTTTCATGCTGAGAGTCATTAAATAATAAGTTGTTATTCAGAGGTATAAAAACTGATGGTTTATTCTATAGAAAAGATGGAACGAAGATCTTGGGAGAACCAGTACAGCTTATGTGGATTATAGAATATTTTGGGCTCCCCAAGAATAATGTACAATTCACTCATGTATACACTAAAGTGCAGGTGGTCAGTTGACATTCTGTGCCTATGCACACAGGGCTCCCAGACATTCTTGGTATTATGAATATGAGAAAAAACCAAGGATTACATATGTAGTGTCAAAACCATGGGGAATATTAAAGAAAAGGACCAAAATATACAAACCAGAGATCTGACCCTAGAAGACAGGGTGCTAATTTGGCAATTGAAGATAACACAAAAATAAAAAACAATTCTAATAAATGCCTTCTCCATTTAGAAAGATTTTGCTGACGTAAAATTGGAATCAATTGTGACATAAAAGGGGAGAATCAGATAAAAGTTTATAAGACTAATTATTAAAATTAATTTTCAAAATTAAAAATTAATGTTGACTCTTAAAGTTAAAATAAATCTTCCTGAACATGGAAAAATATTTGAAGAGAGGAAGTTAGGAGGTAAAAACTTGGACATATAATATGAATATCCAACATGGTGCAGCTTTAGGAGGGAAGGAGACAGCAAAGAAAAAATAATTTAATATAAAATAAGAAAATGTGGCCAGGTGCGATGGCTCATGCCTGTAATCGTAGCATTCTGGGAGGCTGAGACGGGTGGATCCTTTGAACTCAAGGGTTCGAGACCAGTCTGAGCAAGAAAAAGACCCCGTCTCTACTAAAAAAAAATAGAAATTAGCCGGACAACTAAACACACACACACACACACACACACACACACACATATATATATAAATTAGCCGGGCATGGTGGTGCATGCCTGTAGTCTCAACTACTCAGGAGGCTGAGACAGAAGGATCACTTAAGCCCAGGAGTTTGAGGTTGCTGTGAGCTAGGCTGATGCCACAGCACTCTAACTGGCACAACAGAGTGAAACTCTGTCTAAAAAATAAATAAATAAAATTATAAAATTATAAAAATATAAGAAATTGTATCAGAACCAATGGGAGCTTTGAGCATTCAAACTGAAGTGCTTATTCTGATTCTTTAAGTAAAAAGCGGCAAGAATAGGAGAGCAAAAATATATATACTCATAAATAGATACATCACTAGAAATTCAGAATGCCATGAAAAATAAAATGTTAGCAAAGGGAAAAAATAAAAGTGCACCAATAAAGAAATAGAAATAATATAATATAAATTCTACCCATAACCTATATGTATAATATTTTCAGAATTATGAGAAAATAATGGTACTAAACCAGACTTCTACATTCCACCAAGTTATGTTTAACAGACACTGTCTGTGGCACACCAATACCTCTGAGACCATTAGTGTTATCTACCCTCCTTACTCTTTTTTTGGTTGCCGGTATTTGCATACAAACTCTCCTGAGAGCTCTCCTTCAAGGAACAAGCTACCCACACATGGCAGGCCAAGGGGCTGAGGAAGTGAAACCCTCCATAGCCATGACTGTTGGGGCTTGGTATATAAATATCTCAATCATCTCGCCTTTCTGTAGGGATAGTTCCGAGACATATAGTTCACACAATTGCCCAGAGTTTTCAGAGTGAGTAAACTCCAGGTAACACTAAATTGCTGGGTTAGTAGCGTACTTTCATTTACTGATCCCTCTTTCATATCTCCATTTCTTCATAGGTGTCTGTTACACATACCCCTCAAAATTACTGGTACTCAAATCCTTGTCCTTAGATATGCTTTTGAAAGAACCTAAATACACTTATGCATCAAATATAAAAGCAATAATCAGAACATATTAGTCCAGAAGCATGCATAAAGTTTAAGTCTTAAAGACACTTTCTTTGATATTTATCTAAATATATACTCTAGTATATGAAGCTGCAAACAGAAAAGAATTCTAAGAGCAAATGAAGTCAAACAGAGAAGTAGTAGAGAGAAATCTGTAGGCACAAACTCTGTAGCAAGTGCATAGAATGGTAAAGTCCAGATTGGCACCAGAATATAGAACTAACCAGTAAAGGTGACTTTAGGAAATAATTGGATTCAGGAGATAAGAGTACATGAGTGAAATCTTAGACAATTTATAGAATATGATAAAACAAGGTGGCGCAGAACACAAAGAACACTTTAAAAACTCAAAGAGAAAAGAGACAAAGAAAAACTTCAAGAAAAGTAAACTCCTAATATAAGAATAACTAAAATCACGATATGCTTCTGAAAAAAATTTTATAACGTAGATTAGAGTCTCAATGGACCTTCACACTAAGAATACTAGGCTTTGATTTGTATGGGGTTGTGAACCTAGGAGTTCTGGAAAGGAGATTAATTCATAGTGAAATACATGACCCTGTATTAATAATATTCATATGGCATAATCATATTGTATTTCACATTTTAGAATGAACTTATAGACAAAATGTTAGCAATGTTGCTATGATTATGGTGCAGAATATACACTTTAACATGGATAACCTATTAACAAAAATAAGTTTTGGTTGACAGAGGCAAAACGAGGGGTGGGTAGAAGGATTGTTGTAAAAGTATCGCTACCTCATGTTGCTTAGTAGTGATTAGGATACTTTATGTTAAAAGGCTCAAGAAATTATAAAAATGGCCAGTAGAGAATGTGAAAACATTGCTATAACCTTACTAGGTAAAGGAAGGGGAAGATTTGTTGTGATTTTTAAGTGAGGTAAAAATTGCTTATCTAAATAATTGCATAAAAACATAATTCTGTAATCACATAATATTGAAATATAGAAGTAATTACCTGAAAACTAAAATTACAAAAGGTTAAGGAGGTGATCTTTGGTACATTGACCTACAAAATAAAAGTCAAACAAGGGATTGTTACTTTTTATTAAGTACTGCTCTACTATATTTCCTGTGAAAGAATACTTTTCCTTAAGAGTATAATAGTCATAGGGACAAAGTCTGGGTTAACATAACTGATTCTTTGTTCATAAAATACAGTTATTCATTACCTGTCCTTAAAATATTTTGATTACTACTTTCATTTCATTTGTTGCCTTAGAAGAGATAGTGCAGTAAGCCAATACATTGATTTCTGGTCTTATGCTTGAGTCAGTTTCAAATAAGCCAATATAATATCAGGATCTTCAGTAATGTTTTACAACTCCTTTCATTTGGAATAATTTTAGATTTACAGAACAGTTGTAAACATTCTACTTTGCGTTCTTATATCCCTTCCATTCCCTAGCATTAACATCTTATATAATGATGGTATATTTGTCGAAACTAAATAATTAACATAGATAAAATAATGTTAACTAAACTTCAGGCTTTTATTCTATTCTATTTTATTTTATTTTATTGAGATAGAGTCTCATTCGGCTGCCCCGGTTAGAGTGCATTCACTGCAATCTCAAACTCCTGGGTACAAGTGTTCCTCCTGGTTTAGCCTTCCAAGTAGCTGAGACTACAGGTGCATGCAACCATGCCAGGCTAATTTTTCTATTTTTTTTTTTTTTTTTACAGATAGGGTCTCACTATGTTGCCCAGCCTGGTCTCAAACTTCTAGCCTCAAGTGATCCTCTGCCTCAACCTCCCTAAGTGCTGGGATTACAGGTGTAAGGCAATGTACCTGGTGCAGGGTTGTTGTCTGTCTGTCCTTCCTTCCTTCCTTCCTTCCTTCCTTCCTTCCTTCCTTCCTTCCTTCTTTTCTTTCTTCCTTCCTTCCTTCCTTCCTTTCTGTTTGTTTTGTATTTCACAATTCTAGTGTCCATTTTCTATCCAAGGATACAAACCAGGATACTGCAGTTCATTTAAAGACTTTTGATTTAACAACCTTTTGGGAGAAATAGAAGTTAAGATCAAGCAGGCTTCTGATTAATGGGAGCTGGAGTATCAGGGCCATTAAAGGAGAATTGATCCACAATAACAAGGTGAAGTTACTAGGGTGAATGTTTTTTCATTAGGTAATAATCATAGGCACAGTCTAAATTTTCACATATATTTTTAAGATCATATACAACTAAAAATGTGAGACAGTACAGCCAATTTTTGCTCAAAGTGGATTCATTAGTATCACTTCTATGGGTAACTAGTCACATTTACCCTCGGAAAGAATAGCCAGATCTTAAGACTCTCCTACCTTGGTTACTCTAGGATACTTTGGAAGGATGAACCACTGTTGCCATTTCTATCATTTTTCAACTCATCTAAGTTACTCCAAGTTTAAAAAATGTTCCTAAGTTTTTAACATGCCAACTCTTCATTTTTGTTGAAAGTTAAAGCTGGGTTGGTATGAATTAAAATAGTTTCTTGTTACTTACTAAATTAACTGGAATGTCATTTTATAATAAATGTCAAAATATTATGAATTTAGTTCACATTTTAGATAAAATAATAATGTGAAGTCCTTCACTAAGTTATGTCCACTTTTAAAAAATAATAAACTTTATTAAAGCAATTTTGGTTCACAGCAAAACTGAGCAGAAAATGCAGAGTTCCGATACGTCTCCAGTCCTCCCACACACAACCTGCCCTGATATCAGCTTCCTGCATCACAGTGGAACCTTATTACATAAGATGCATCATTGTCACCCAAAGTCCATAGTTTGTATCAAGATTCACTCTTGATGCTGCACATTCTATGAGTTTTGACGAAGGTATGATGACATGTATATACAGTTAGTAGCTTTGCACAGAATGGTTTCTCTTATAAAAAGTCCTCTGTTCTGTATTATTTCCTTCTACCACCACCCCCAATCCCTGGCAACCACTGATCTTTCTGTAAATTTTATTGTTTTACCTTTTCAGAATGTTGTAAAGTTGGAATTTTACAGTATGTAGAATTTTCGGATTAGTTTATTTCACTTAGTAACATATGTTTAAGTTTCATCTGTATCATTTCATGGCTCAATGTAATTGATCATTTCTGTTTAGCACTGAATAATAGTCAGCTGTATGGATGTACCACAGTTTATTTAACCACTCACTTATGGAAGACTATCTTGTTTGCTTCCAAGTCTTGGAAATTATGAATAAAGCTGCTATAAACATCCATGTTCAAGCTTTGATGGACATAAATTTTGAACTCAAATTGGTTAAATGCCAAGAGGTGATAAAAAATGGTTGCAAACTTAAATTTAATTAGCTTTCTTAATCTTCTTAAAATCAATATTAGATTTATATTATCACCGCAAAGTAAAATAAGTTTTATATTTAAATAGAATTTCAAACATTGAAGAAATGCTTAGTTGGAGGGATTGAAAATTGTATAATATATCTAAATTTTTATTTGCATTTTGGTTACATCTACTCAATTGAAAAATGTGAAGAAATAGTATACTCTTGTATAAACAATTATTTCTTGTATTGAATGTAAGTATCCATAAGTTGGGTTTATTGTTTTATTGTCATTTCCTTTTATATTTTATATGACATAAGTAATAAAATTCTGAGAAGCAATAACAACATAAAGCTCAAATATTTTGGTTTGGTTATGTTGTTGCAAAATTAATATATAACATTAGCTTCATATTTAAATATTCCCATAGCAGCATAGTGCTATTGTTCAGTTAAACAAGTTTATCCATCTCAAAATCTTTAGTTTCATATATTTTTAAATCAATTAAATTGAGCATTTATCTGAGGTGAATGAAAATATTGCATCATTGGTTTATGTCTCCTATTATTTGAATGTGTTTATTTTGTTAAGTTTTGCAATTTATTTAAGATTAAGATACATTTTGCCTATTTTTGAAAAATTAGAGGAGAAATAATGTTATGATGTTATACATAGATCATGTAAGAATATTGTACTAGGCCTTTACATTTGACAAATTCTCAAATACATAAGATTCTTATGAATAGCTATGCAATTATATAGAGTTCTTATTAGAGAGATATACAGTCCTCAGCAATACATCCAAGTTAAAATTGTAGTTTTATACCATACCTTTTCATACCATTAAAGTCTATTATTCCCTTGTCTTAATTATCTATTATTTCTTGCCTTATTGAAGCCAAGGAAACTTCATAATATATTTTATTCAATCTGAAAATGTCAAACTTTAAATCTGTTTTATAAAACTAGCTTTACTTTCTTCAATGACTAATAAGATCTATGCATATGATAATAGACCATTCATCTGTCTGTGAGATATTGTTTTCTGTTTATATTAGGAAAATTAGTTATCTAATTGATATTTCAATGTAGCATCTGTAAAACCTATATTGTAAATGTTCATCTGAACTGATACTTTACAAATCAAGTTTATATTTCTAACAGTCATGATAGGTTAAGCATCCGTTATCTGTCCATAGATTACTCTTAATCATTGTTTGTGTTTAGAAATGTGTACTTTAAAAAGTAAATAATATGATGGTTGGTAATAATGTCACTCGAAGCAGAAAAAATAGCCAGCACTCTACAATTACCAAAAGAGGAGATCAATTTTTCCCTTTCTATTGAAATTGCCTTTTCCCAGGTGGTCAATTGTACTTGTCATCTGTTATTTTGGAAAATGTACAGAATTTAATAGATGAGGTATATCAAACTAACTACATTAGGAATGTACCAGCTGTCAATATGGCATTAACCCAACATCATCTTTTGGGAAAAGCAAATTCCAAAATGCAGACAGTATACTATTAGTCTGATAGAATGATTATAAGTTCTACCATCTGTTGCACATTTTACAATTAATTGTGTTTTGTTTTCTCGAAAAATGCACATTTTCTTGTTACATAAAGTATAAGATCTCATGGCACATTCACTCTCTGTCAGGGACACACCAGAGCTATCAGTTAAATTGTGGTACATATTTGCGTGATAATTATCCTGAAAATTTTACAGATATATATTCAAGAATAATAATCCCAGGCCAATTAATTCAATGTAAGTTTTATATGCATTGAGTGACTCTTAATTTTTTCCAAGTATTACAATGGTGTAAATAACAAAAAAATAAATAAGTAAAATAGAAAATAAAACCAAATATTCTGCTTTAATTTTTATAATTACTAATAATTTAGTCCATGACAATTAGATTGCTCATGTTTATCATTTAAGTATGACTGGTCAGATTGTTTATACAGTATATGATGTTAGCTTGAACATATAAATTATTTTTTGAAATTATTTTTAAAAGATGGTTACTATAGCCATGTAGTATAGCTTGAAGTCTGGTAAAGTGATGCCTCCTGACTTTTCTTATTACATAGGTTGCATTGGCTATTCAAAATCGTTTTTGGTTCCATACAAAGCATAGAAGTATTTTTTTCTAGATCTGCAAAAAATGACGTTGGTATTTTAATGGGAATTGCATTGAACCTGTAAATCACTTAGTGTGGTGTAGACATTTTAACAATGTTGATTCTGCCCATCCATGAGCATGATACATCTTTCCATATGTTTACATCCTCTGCAGTGACTTTCCTCAGGGTTTTGTAGTTCTCCCTATAGAGGTCTTTCACCTTCTTTCTTAAATATATTCCTAGGCATTTTATTTTCTTTGCTACATTGTGAAAAGTATTGCATCTTTGATTTGATTCTTGGCTTGACTGTTGTTGGCATATATGAAAGCTACTGATTTGTGTACATTGATTTTGTAACCTGAGACTTTGCTGAACTTATTTGTCAATTCTAGCAGTCTCTTGGTTGAATCTTTGCAGTTTTCTAGATAAAAGATCATATCATCAGCAAAGAGCAATAGTTTGACCTCTTCTTTCCCCATTTGGATACACTTAATTTCCTTCCCTTGTCTGATTGCTCTGGCTAGGACGTCCAGTGCTATGTTGAATAGAAGTGGTGGTAGTGGGCAGTTCTAAGTTCTAGTTCTAAGTAGGAATGCTTTCAATTTTTCCCCATTCAGTATGATGTTGGCTGTGGGTTTGTTGTATATGGCTTTGATCATTTTGAGCTAAATCCCATTTATGTCTATTTTGTTAAGAGTTCTTATCATAAAAGTGTACTGAATTTTGTCAAATGCCTTTTCTGTGTCTTGAGAGGATGAGGATCATATAGTCTTTGTTTCTGCTCTTATTTATATGGTATATTACATTTATAGATTTGTTTATGTTAAATCATCCTTCTGTCTATGGGATGAAGCCCACCTAGTCATGATGATTTTTTTTTTTTTTGATGTGCAGTTGAATTGGGTTTGCTCAGATTTTATTGAGAATTTTTGCATCTATATTTATAAGGCATACTGTTCTGTAGTTTGCTTTTTTTGTTGTGTCCTTACCTGGATTTTGTATCAAAGCGATTTTGGCTTCCTAAAATGAGTTGGGAAGGATTCATTCCTTCTCAGTGCTGTGGAATAATTTCTGCAGTACAGATACCAGTTATTTTTTGTAGGTTCGGTAAAATTCAGTTGTGGACTCATCTGATTCAGGACTTTTTTTTTGTTGGAAGATTTTTTTATAGCTGCTTCAATTTTGGTACTTGGTATTTGTCTGTTCAGAAATTCTATTTCTTCCAGAATGAGCATAGGAAGTTTGTGTTATTCTAATAATTTTTCCATTTCCTGAACATTTTCAGGTTTTTGGGGCATAGAGATTTTTATAGTTTCAAAGATGATGTTTTGTAGTTTCAAGATATCTGTTGTGACTTATTTTTCATTTATAATTGAGCTTATTCAAGTCATTTCCTTTCTGCTTCTGGTCAATCTAGCAAAGGGCCTGTCAATTTTATTTATCTTTTTAAGAAGCAACTTTTTGTTCCATTAAGCTTCTGTATAGTCCTTTTGTTCTTGATTTCATTTAGTTCTGCTCTGATCTTGGTTATTTCTCTTTCTCTGCTGTGTTTGGATTGGTTTGCTCTTCCTTTTCCAGTTCCTTCAGATAATTCTTTACATTGTTAATTTGTAATCTTTCTGGCTTTTGATGTACATGTTTAAGGCTATGTGGTTTCCTCTTAGGAGTGCTTTTGCTGTATCCTACAGATTTTGATAACTTTTGTCCCCATCATCATCTTGTTCAAAGAATCTTTTGACTTTCATCTGTATTGACTCCTTGATCCAACAATCATTCAGTAATAGGTTGTTTAATTTTCACGACTTTGTGTAGAGATGAGTGTTTCTGTTGGAATTGATTGCAAATTTTATTCCACTGTGGTCTGAGAAGACACATGGTATCATTTCTCTCTTTTTTTTTTTATAATTTGTTGAGATCTGCTTTGTGGCCTAGGATGTGATAGACTTTAGAGAAAGTTCCATGAGCTGAAAAAAAGAACATATATTCAGTGTTAGTTGGGTGGAATGCTCTGTAGATATCTTTTAGGCCCATTTATTGTTGAGTTCTGTTTAAGTCCATTTTTTGTTTGCTTATTTTCTGTTTGGAGGATCTCTCCAGTTCTGTCAGTGGGGTATTGGAGTCCCTGGCTATGGTGTTGCTGTTTATTATTTTGTATAAATCAAGCAGGATTTTCTTTATGTATCTGGGCCCTCCTGTGTTAGGTACATAAATATTTAGGATTGTTAAGCCCTCTTGTTGAATTTTTCCCTCCACCACTATATAGTGACTGTCTTTGTCTTTCTTTACTTTTGTTGCATTAGAGTTTATGTTATCCGATTGGAGAATGGCTACACCAGCTTTCTTTTAGTTTTCATTTGCCTGGAATATTGCTTTCCACCTGTTCACCTTGAGTCTGAATTAGTCCTTGCAGGTTAGATGCATTTCCTGGACAGCAGATACTTGGCTTGTATTCTTTTATCCGTTCAGCCAGCCTAGCCTCTTTAGTGGGCAGTTCAAGCCATTCAAGCCTTTCACATTTTTGAGAGAATTGATATTTAGGGTGGATTTCTGTTCATCCTGTTGGGTAGACCTTTAATGTTTTGTTTGATCTTTTGAGCCATTGTGAAGTCTAGGTTCTGGACTTTAGCCTTTAGGTGGTTTTACACTGGTGGGTGTGTATTGTGCTGATGAGTGTATAATGTAGCCCTGAGTACTTCCTGCAGGGCAAGTCTCGTTTTCCCAAATTCTGTTAGGGATTGCTCATCTGGGAAAGTCTTTATTTCTCCCTCATAGAAAAAGCTTAGTTTTGCAGGATACAGAATTCTAGGTTCACCATTATTCTGTTTTAAAAGACAGAGGATGGGTCACCAGTGCCTTTTGGCTTTAAAGGTTTCCACTGAGAAGTATGCAGTTAGTCTGATGGGGTTTCCTTTATAGGTTACCTGTTGTTTTTGCATTATTGCTTGTATGAGTGCCTCCTTCATGTTTACTTTGGCCAGACAAATAATTATGTGACATGGTGATTGCTTTTTTACATTGAGTCTGCCAGAGTTCTGTGTGTTCCTTGTACCTGGATATCTAGATTTCTAGCTATACCAGGGAAGTTTTCTTCAATTATTCCCTCAAGTATATTATGCAAGCCTTGTTTATTTTCTTTTTTCTCCTTCAGCAATGTCTATGATATTTATGTTTGGCCTCTTTACATAATCTCACATTTCTTGTATGCTTTGTCCATGCCTCTTATTTCTGTGTTTTTTCTCTTCAACTGATTTGTTTAGCTCATAGATATTATCTTCAAGCTCTGAGATTATTTCTTGTGTGTGATCCGGCCTATTCTTAAGGCTCTCCACTGTGTTTTGTAATTCCTTGAATGCATTTTTCATTTCCAGAATTTCTGTTTGGTTTTTCTTTAATACTTCGATTTTTTTAAAAGAATTTTTCATTCCATTCCTGCATCGTTTCTGTGGCTTCTTTATGTTGGATTTCTATTTTCTCTTGTGTTTCATTGAACTTTCTTACAATCTATGTTCGAAAATCTTCATCTGTCATTTTACTCTCTCATTTAGTTTTGTATCCATTGCTGAGGAGCTATTTATTTCTTTTGGAGACACCTTTTTGCTTTGATTTTTCATGTTGCCAGACTTTTTTTTTTTTCATTGATTTCTTCTCATCTGGCCTCTTGGTGGAGAGCTGGGAGTGCTAGGGCTGGTTTATGTCTCTGTCTCCGAGTCTCCAAAGATCACTCCCTGACCATGGCAGAAAGAGGAGGGCTGGTCTTGAATTGCTTTTGGAGTATTTTAGCAGGTTTGATGAATCTCTTGTGTCACTTATGACCTGTTATCTTCACCTCTTCCCAATGGAGTGTAATGTGTTTGTCCCCCCAGACTATGCTCCAAGCTGGTGGATTGTACTTGTGGGTACAAATCTGCTGCTTCCTAATAGCTTGAGATGAAAGGCAGTATGTTTAGCTGTGGAGTTGTTCCCACTGTCATTGATTGCAGTTTGTGTGGAGGAGCCAGTTTCCAAGGTAATCTAGTGTGCTCATGGTAGGCTCTGGTCCCCTCGTTGGGGTATATGAACATCCCACTTTGGGGGAGTGGCCTTGTAGCTCCCATGGATTGCATGGACCCAGCTCCGCCCTGAACTGGTGGAGGAGCAAGATAGATTGTAGCTGGGGTGTGAGAGCTTGGGTGTTGGGTTTTGCTTAGACTCTATGGGTTTCAGAGGTTGCTTATCTGGCCACTAGGAGGAGCCACTGGTATAACGTTTAGGGCTATCTCTCCAAGCATGGAGGGTTGCTCCTGATGGGAGGAACCTAAGTATGTGATTACTGATGACTCTAGCCAGACTTTTTCTGTCCCTATCCACAAACCCAGACACTTTCACCTCTGATCAGGCTACATGTATTCCCTCTCTGTCCAAGACAGGCTCTCAAGCTTCCCCACAGTTTGTGTGTCTGATCTGCTGGTGTGCATCTACATGTGAGGCTAATGGATAGGGGGATCTCCAATTGTGCACTCTTTTTCCACCAGTAGACCCCCAAGGTGAGGCAGGTGGGCCTCTCTATTCGCATAGGTCTCTGCCAGGGGGATGCACCCATCAGGGGAATAGTGTCAGCTCAAGAAACTCTTAGATCAAGCTGCACTATTAAAATGAGTAGAGGGTGGGGTAGATGCTGTGATTCAGGCTATGGCACCGAGGCATTTGGTTGACATGGGAACCAGTACTTATGCAAATTCAGTGTCAGTGCTGCAGCCTACTCCAGTGTGGTGGTACTCCAGCCAGGGTGGGGGGTGGAGGATGGGGCACACTGACAGCCCCCTACTCTCCTGTGATCCTACATACTCTCTTGGTGGGTAAGGGCTCTTTCTTGCTCTCTGAGGAAGGTACAGCTGGAAATGTACTCCCTTTGGAGGATCCACGTCTCTCAGTGCAGAGTGCTTTGGCAGTTTCTATGGGGAGGGTGCAGCCACATGGATAACAGCCAACTTGAGCCAAAATTAAGTTTGCAATGCCAGGAGTGGGGGAGGTGCAGAGGAAGAGTTGTCCAGATGCAAGGATGCTAGCTTTCTGGTCCCTCTTGTTACTGCTTCACAGGATGAGTGCCTTGTGTCCCATTGCTGGCCTGAGGCACCCAGGTGGGGAGAAGGAAGACCTCTTACCCTTTTCCTGGGATCCAGAATTCCCTATACTAGATTCATGCTGCAAATTTCTCTTTCCTATCCTCTTCTTTCTCAGCTTCACAGTTCCTCCTGGTGGTGTCCCTAGACTCCACTGGTGTCTGTCCCTGTGGTCCACTTCCAAGCAGTAATCACTCTCTGATCTCCTCAGTACAACCCTCAACTTTTCTGCCTGGACGGTCCAACAAACTGTGTCTCTACTAAGCCATCTTGGCTCCTCCCCCTTAAATATTTAAATATTTAAAATATTCATATGATTACGCCAGGAAATAGCATAAAGTCGTTTCAGTGAAAATGTCCTCAACTTGGGCTGGAGTTATTAGAAAATAATGTTCTAAATATTCTGACTCAAGGTGGTCTTCATGGATAGAGCAAAGGATAACCAAATGAAGTCAACTTTGATATCAACAGGACTCTACACAAGGAAGGATAATGAGATGTAATTGTGGGGCTTCTGGAAAACAGTAGTCTGGTCTACTGAGGGAATGTCATGTTGTGGGTCAGTAAGCTCACTTGAATTAATTGAGAAGCAATCCATTTTTGGACTCCATATCTAGGGAAGGTGTTTTAAATCAACAAACATAGTGACTTAATATTAATTTAGTAACTGGGGGAAGCTGAATCTTCAAAGGATAGAACTTTTTTACTAGTAATGTGGTAGGGAAAGGGCTGGTAGTAATTGGTCTGAAGGCAAGGAATTAAAACTTGGTAAAAACAGTTGAAGAAATAAATTAATGTTTAGTTTACTTCCTTGAACTTTCTCAATTATCATATAGGCAATATTTTATACTTTTTATAAATGCCAGAAGAGTATTCTGCTTGATACGACAGTAAATGTTTGATTTAAAAAGTCTTTTGTAAGAGAGAATTAGGGTGAGAGAGAAATTTGGATACAAAATTATATTCAAAATTATTTTTTAATTTAGAGATAAAATATAACAAGTGCATATGTGTCTCTATTTTCTTGGAGAAGATAACTTTCAACTCATAAAATATTTAGAAGAGTTAAAATTCAGGGTTATAGCATAAAGAAGCAAACCACAGTTAATAGTCTTAATCAAGAATGTGCTAATGGAAATCTATAAATAAATCATGTATTTCAATAGAAAAATAGGGAGAAAAGAACCAATAATTGACAGAAAAAAGTTTAAAAAGATAACAATTTAAAAATAAATTCAACCTTACTATTTATAATTACTGAATTTTAATAAATATTTTATAACAAAATTACAAGTTAAAAATGAAAGTTTTAGTGAGAATGCAATGGAAAAATATATTGTATTAGACTTCTGGTTGAAATGTAAACTGATGCCAACTTTCTGGAAGAAAATTTTTCAAGTCAATACATATTTAATGTCTTAAACATGCTCAGATCCTGTGACTAAGTACTCCTTCCCCAGGAATTTATATTTAAGTGAGATCCTAATCAAAATGTGTCAATCATGTGGAGAAAAATGGATTTTCTTCTTTTATTCTTTTTATCCATGTTGCTTTTACTCATGAGTGGATTATTATCATGATATTATAACATACATTGAGGTTATACAGAGAGAAATGGTTGTTATTGGCTAGGCTCATGATCTAATCTGAAGACTGAAGATCTAGACTAGGCAAAGTTGTACTGAGTTTGACCACATGGGTAAATCTATTTAACCTCAAGAAGTAATGACAGGCTGGGCGCGGTGGCTCACGCCTGTAATCCTAGCACTATGGGAGGCTGAGGTGGGCGAACCATTGAGCACAGGAGTTTGAGATCAGCCCGAGCAAGAGCGAGACCCTATCTCTTTTAAAAAAAATTGAAAAAAATTAGCTGGACAACTAAAAAATATATATATAGAAAAAAATGAGCGAAGTATGGTGGTACATGCCTGTAGTTCCAGCTACTCGGGAGGCTAAAGCAGTAGGATTGCTTGAACCCAGGAGTTTGAGGTTGCTGTGAGCTAGGTTGACATCATGGCACTCTAGCTAGGGCAAGAGAGTGAGACTATGTCTCAAAAAAAAAAAAGAA
>VBSM01000361.1:27898839-27984637 GCA_008086735.1 Cheirogaleus medius
ATCCTCACCCCCAAACTCTAGGTGCCGCACGTCGCCGGCTGGCTCCGGCAGTGTGTGAGGATAGAGTTAGTGCAGGAATGAAAGGAATAATGAAGATCAAAAGAGAAAAGAACTTTGGTGCACTTGACTGCTGTGTTAAAGCAGAGAGGCAATCTAATGATAAAAATTAGGACACATTTTAGCTTCAGCCTCTGGAACAGGGTGTACCCATTTTTCTGCTAAAAGATAATATTCTTTGAGTTATGGGCTAGCTGTAGACATAAATGCATCGATCTCCCTCCCTCTCTGTCTCTCAATATATAGTTATCTATATCTACACACACATATGTATAGTCAATCCATATTATTCAATGATTCCACATTTTCAATTCATTAACTTATTAAAATATATTTGTAACCCTGAAATCAGTATTCTTATCACTTTCATGGTAATTCACACACTTGTTCAGAGCAGCAAAGTATTTGAGTTGACCCATCATGCAGATTTCCAGATGAGGTTGAACAAAGCACCGTTCTCCCTTCTTGTTTCAGCTTTTATACTATTTAAAAAAGTGTACTTTTTTCAGACTATTTAGTGTCACATTTGTCACTATTTTTGTCTTTTGTTGGTGATTTTGCTGTTTTAAATGGCTCCCACGTATGGTGTTAACGGGCTATGCTGCATTCCTAAAGATGAGAAAACGGTGATGTGATACATTTTGCTGAGAAAATACCTGTTAGACAATCTTCATTTGGGCATAAAATATAGTGCTATTGGCCATGAGTGAGTTGAATGTTCATATATCAACAATATATATTAAATAAAGTGTCTTTAAACACAAACACACATAAAGCAAATTTATACATTGATCAATTGATGAAAATGTGATCAGCAGCTTGCATGGACCCAATTATCCCTAGGAGCAATGATTCAACAACATCCACTAATTCAGTGTTCACTGTGACTTTACAGAACATATTTATAGCAAATAACAAAAATAGACTAGATAGATAAATGGATAGATATAGATGGAAATATATATCCATATATTTATAAAAAATGTCTTTTTACATGTCTATGTGTATATATATACAGAAAAGTAGACATATATACATGTGTAACAATTATTTTATATATTAAAATATTTAAATGAATATTAAATGGCAAGATTATAAATGATTTATATGTTTTTATTTCAACAATTTCCAAATACTCTACAGTTACTATTATTGTTGCATGTCCAAAAACATAAATCCTACTTCAAAATTATAATCTAACACCATTTTCTCAAATTATGAAAAAGTCTAGACCTTTTGACTTAAGGGTATACTTTTAGGAAATTTTATTTAATACCATTTACAAAGAAGCATATAAAATGTATGGATGAATATATACATTACAACATCACTTTTAATAATAATATAATATTGGAAGCAACTTAAATACCACACAACAAAGCAATTGTCAAGTAGTGTATAGAACATATATCTGACTAAATAATTTTCTCAAAAATATTTTACAATATGGAAATAGTGAGTACATATTGTTAATTGCATAAAGGTCACCAAGTAGTTTTTAGAATATAAATACTATGTTAGAAAATATGTATAATATTAACATATTATCATATTTGTTATATGATATATAATGAATGGTGTTAATTATATCCCATAATATTTTTCTATATTAAATAATGGTATGAAAATTAATAGTAGTTACCTGTATACTTTGAATGCTAATTATTTATATCTACATTGTACTTTTATATTTGTTTTTATTTATATTGATAAATGTTTCTTCTATAATAACAATATTAAAGTGTTTGTGACACAACAATTTTTTAATGTTAGAGTGGTCAATTTGTATATTGTTTTTGAAATATGCTGCACTACATATAATTCTGTAATAATAATGTTTTCAGCTTTTAAAATAATAAAGTATAAATGATTTAATCAACAAGTTTATTTGAGTTGTGGTTCTGCTAAGCCTGATGTGGTGACTCTAAAATAAATGTTTATTATTGTTATGGTTTGATTGCCTCCTCCAAAATTTATGTTGAAATTTAATTGACATTGTGACAATACTAAAATAGGTGAGTATACAATAAGGGCTCCGCCCTCATGAATGAATTAATGTTGTTATCATGAGAGTGGGTATGTCATCACAGAGTGGATTTTTTATAAAAGGATGAGTTCAGATCCTTTTTGCCTCTGTTTCCCACCCTCTCTCAGGCTCCTTTGCCAGTCTGCCTTCTGCTCTAGCATAATGCAGCAAGAAAACCTTCACCAGATGCCAGTGCCTTGATCTTAGTGTTCTCAGTCTCCAGAACTCTGAGCCATTTTATGTCATTTATAATGAACATAAATTTATTATAGCAGCACAAAACAAAGACAATTTAGAAACGTAAATGTTATAAAAACATGAAAGAATAAAATGCATACTCCTGTATTGGTAGAATAAAAGTGTATCCTGTTGCAAAGAAAAAGTATAATTTTGTAAATGAGAAACTATGGATTAGGGTATGGCAAATCCTGTTGCTTAGAAGAAAAGAGACAGAGATAACTGTATTGCTTTTAGCTGAGAAATATATAAAGACCTTTCAAGCCTAGCAGTCAACTCTTTGAGTTATCTTTGATTGAAGGTAGACAGTGCTGAAGAGACTGAAGCTGCATTAAAATCTGTGACTCAAACATACGGCAAGTTTATACACAGAGAAAATGGAAATGGTAATATTCCACAGAGTTTGGCACTGTGACAGAAGTTTATCCAAAAAGCAAATTAGGAATATAGCTTACATTTCTTTAGTTTTGATTCATTATGTCTTTCTTTGGCTCCTTTAGTTGTCTATGCATGCAAAGTACAATTTACAAAAATACCCTCTTCCAAACTTGAAATGCCACCTTAATTGAAAAGGGCCCTCTTCTTTTTACTACTTGGGAATAGTAGCAACTAATATGTATTGAATACTTACCATGTACCATGAACTGTAAATGATTTGTATATATTAATTCATTTAATTCTCAACTATTTTACAAAATTAGCACTTCTTTATTCCAATTTATTTATTTGTTCTTTTAATTTATAATTGGCATATTATAACTATACCTATTTATGGGGTAAATATGATATTTCAATGCATAAATACATAGTATAATGATCAAATTGGGCTAATTACCATATATATCACTTTAAACATTTATCAATTTTTATGGTAATATTAAAAATCTTTTCTTTAGTTATGTTAAAATATGCCTACATTGTTATTTGTTGTAATCACTCTACTTTGTAATGGAACATCAAAGCTTATTCTTCTTGTCTAATTGTTACTTTTTACCCATTGACCAACTTCTCCTGGTCCCTCTACGTCCTAATCCCCCCAGTATCTGCTAACTACTTAATTTATCCTCTAGTTCTATGGAATCAACTTTTAAAAATCTACATATGAGGGAGACAATGTCATGCTTGCCTTTCTGTTCCTGGCATATTTCATTTAACATAATGTCCTCCAGGTTCATCTATGTTGCCACAATTTTGGTTTATGACTGAATAGAATTCCGTGTGTGTGTGTGTGTGTGTGTGTATGTACCACATTTCTTTATCCATTCATCTGTAGATGCATCTAAGTTGATTGCATATCTTGGCTATTGTGACTGAATAATGCTGCAATAGACATAGGTTTACAGATGTCTCTTCAACATACTGATGTCATTTCCTTTGGATACGTACCCAGTAATGGAATTGTTGAACCACGTAGTGGTTCTATTTTTAAGTTTTTGAGGAACCTTCATACTGTTTACCATAATGGCTGAACCAGTCTACATTCCCACCTATAGTGTTTGAGTTCCCTTTCTCTGTATCCTCACCAGCATTTTTTAATCTTTTTTTATTAATAATCATTCTAACTTGGATGAGGTGATATCTCATTGTGGTTTTTATTTGCATTTCTTTGATGATTAATGATGTTGAGTATTTTTTCACATATTTGTTTACCATTTGTATGTCTTCTTTTGAGAAATTTCTATTATACTTTTTGCCCATTTTCAATTGAAGTCTTTTTTTTTGCTATTGAGTTGAGTTCCTTATATATTCTAGATATTAACTACTTATCAGATGCATAGTTTGTAAATAATTTCTACCATTCTGTCTCTTCATTTTATTGATTGTTTTTTTTTTGCTATGTAAAAAGAATTTTGGTTTGATTCAATACATTTGTCTGTTTTTGCATTTATTGCCTGTGCATTTGAAGTCTTATTCAAAAAATCTTTGCTTAGTCTAACTTATGAACTGATTCTGCTATGTTTTCTTCTAGTAGTTACATAGTTTTAGGTTTTACATGTAAGTGTTTAATCCAATTAGAGTTGATTTACACATATGGTGAGAGATAGGGGTCTACGTTCATGCTTCTGCATGTGGGTATCCAGTTTTGTCAGGACCATTTATTGAAGAGACTGTCCTATCCCCAATGTGTGTTCTTGGTGCCTTTGTTGAAAATTGGTTGGTTGTAAATGCATGGATTTGAACTAAGAAAAAAGAAAGAGAAAAAATATTAAAGATAAAAAGGAGACATAACTGATTGTACAGAAATACAAAGGATAGTAAGAGACTACTATGGACAACTGTATACAAACAGATTAGCAATCTAGAAAAAAACCAATACATTCTTGGACATATACACCTTACTGAGATTGAATCATAAACAAATAGAAAATCTGAAGGGGCCAATAATGAGCAACAATATCAAAGTAGTAATAAAAAAATCTCTCATCAAACAAAGCCCAGGACCTGATGGCTTCACTACTGAATTCTGCCAACATTTAAAAAAGAACTAATACCAATTTTACTCAAACTATTTCAGAATATTGAAGGAGGGAATACTTTCACACTCATTCTACAAGGCCAGCATTACAGTGATACCAAAACCAGACAAAGACACAACAAGAACAAAGAAAACTACATACCAATATCCCCAATGAACATAGATGCCAAAATCAGTGACAGATACTAGCACACCAAATCAGAAAAACATTAAAAAGATCATTCACCATGACCAAGTAGAATTCATCCCAGGAATACAAAGATGGTTCAACATATGCAAATAAATAAATGTAATATACCACATTAACATAATCAAGAACAAAAGCATATGATAATTTCAATAGATTCTTTTTAAAAGTATTCAATGAATTCAGTGGTCCTTCATGATAAAACCTTCCACAAACTGGGTATAGAAGGAATATACCTCAAAACAATTAAGGCCATATAAGACAAACCCACAGCTAAGATCATACTGAATGTGGAAAAGTTGAAAGCTTTCCTCTAAAGTCCAAAACAAGACAATGATGCCCATTTTCACTACTTTTATTACAATTTTAACCAAATTTGAGAGGCATAAAACTGTGTCACCACAATATTAGATTGCTAGTTAGTAGCTGAACAAGTTTGGCTTCGGAGTACTGGATGTTAACCATTACCATAAAACACCCATCATATAAAAGGCATAACAAACTGAATGTCTCACCAAACCATTTTATTGTATTCACTTCACCATTTTAGATAAATGTGAATACTTTTCCATTTTTTCTTAGAAATATTATCTAAGTTTTTTATTCTTCAAATAGTCAAAGAAGATAGCTGTAATATCATGAGAAAGAAAAAAATTTGTAATATTATTCCAACAGACACATTATATGAGCAAGATAAGAGAGTGCTCTTGGAATCATAAAATATAAAAATGAAAAATGTGAGGTCACTGTGTTCACACATTAAATATGAAAACTAACTCTCTTTACATCTTGCGCTGTGAAAAAACAGACTCATCTCTTCTATTTACATCTGCAGCCCTCAACCCCCGGGCTGCAGACTGGTACCAATACATGACCCATTTGGAACTGCACTGCACAGCAGGAGGTGGCAGCAAAGCTTCATCTGTATTTACAGCCACTCCCCATTGCTTGCATCACTGTCTGATCTCTGCCTACTGTCAGAGCAGTAGTGGCATTAGATCCTTGTAGGAGCACAGATCCTACTGTAAGTTGTGCATGCAAGGGATCTAGGTTGTGTGCTCCTTATGAGAATCTAATGTCTGATGATCTGTGGTGGAGCTGTGGCTATGGGCAAGTGCTGGGGAGAAGCTGCAAATACAGATTATCACTAGCAGACAGGTCTGACTGCACAATAAATGTAGTGTGGTTGAATCATCCTGAAACCATCTTTCCCTCGGTCCATGGAAAAATTTTCTTCCATGAAAGTGGAGCCTGGCACCATAAAGGTTGGGGACCACTGATTTACATGACTACCATGCATCTTGCATCCAGTTCCAACTTACATTTTATTCTAAAAATAGAACTTAAGAAGTCATATGTATATGTTATGCAGTATACATAATTCATGGCACAGAATCCATTCAAGTGATCATCATTTTCTAACTCCTAGAAAAATAAATAATGCTTTCAACAAATGGCGATAATATTCTCATTCAACTCTTAAAAAGATTATGGCAGAAAAAACCTTTCAAAACAAAGTATGTGTGCATACATACATCATATCTGTGCTTGTATATGTTAAGGCACATGTATACATGTGTCTGTATATATGCATATACATGCATGTGCATATATACACACAATATACATATATACTCACAACACACATATACAGACATGTATAATATTTATATATATGTTTTTCATCAATCTCACAGTGTTATATTAATAATTCAAATAAAATAATATTAGTTTTCTTCTGTAAAATGTTATCATGTAAGTTCAATAATTCACCCAAATTTTTAGAAGATATTTATTTTTTATAGATATGAGTATAGAAGGTATTTATAATAGCTTTTTATTACTTAACCTTGTCATACTCTATCAATTCCAGTGTCCATATAGACCACTTCTGTAATTAAATTATCCTTGTTCATCTTCATGCCTTCTAGGAAAATGCAAGGCTGTTTGAATTTTTTTCAAGACAGTATCTTTGTCCATATCGCAGTTTATGCAACACTTAACATTTTAATTAGAACACTCATCATAGTGTCTATTTGAATTTTCATCAAAATTTATACTCTTGTCTCTAAAAAAGTCTTCTGAAGTTAGACCTTTACATAGCCAGTGAAAAATGAGGAACTAGAAGTGACAAATTCTTCCCCTGGTAAATGTTATCTCATATGACCCATTAATTCCAATTGTTGCTCAGAGATGAATGAAGTGTAAATATGGTGATGATTACAGAAGATGTTGCCTGTGTTCTTTTTTTTTTTTTTTTTTTTTTTTTTGAGACAGAGTCTCACTCTGTTGCCCAGGCTAGAGTGAGTGCCATGGCATTATCCTAGCTCATAGCAACTTCAAACTTTTGGGCTCAAGCAATCCTTCTGCCTCAGCCTCCCGAGTAGCTGGGACTACAGGCATGCACCACCACGCCCGGCTAATTTTTTCTATATTTTTAGTTGGCCAATTAATTTCTTTCTATTTTTAGTAGAGACGGGGTCTCGCTCTTGCTCAGGCTGGTTTTGAACTCCTGACCTTGAGCAATCCGCCCAGCTCGGCCTCCCAGAGTGCTAGGATTACATGCGTGAGACACCGCATGTGTTCTAAAAGCAAACAAGATTATATTTTTGGTGTTCTGTTGATACTGGTAATTCTGGTTGCTCCAGTGCTACATTCTGAATATTAGTTTCTTTAATTTATTTCTACCTTCTTCCAAAAAGAAAATTCTGTGAGACTAAGGATCTTGTTCATGTTTTTCAATCTTACATTTCTACTATTGACTATATTACTTGAAATGTAATAACAGTATTATTTAGTAATGAATGAAGATGATGTCAGGTTTAATTTTCCAAATAATGTGTTTATATTAAAGAATAGTGTGTCAAAGAAATATTTATATCAAGATATAATTAACAAATAATAAAATTTATGAAAAAGTTGCATAACATACAATAGTAAAATATTCTAACTTCTATTATGTTTATCTCAAGATTTTTTTATGAAACATTAGAGAATAGAAAAAATATTCTATTAGAACTATGGACAATTTATATTGATTATTATAAGAAGAAAATGTATTCCAATTTAAGTTAGGAATATTCATGAAAACATGTTCTTGTGTCAGTATCACATATTAGTTTTTGTACCATTTAAAAATAATGCTATAGTTATGCAAATCAGTATTTCTATCTATGATGTCGATTTCTCTCTATATTATCATCAAAGTGTGTAAGTTATACTTGGGTTTACTCCCAGTTAAAATATAGAAAAATTTTATTTTTCAACTTTGGAAAAAAATAAACAAATATGATTTTTAATGTAAATACATTTGAAGCTAAAACTCAATTTTTCCATCCAAGAGTACAATATTTATTCAAGATAAATTTCACAAACATTGAATTCTCAAAACTAACACAAAGTTTACAACAAACAGAGAAGTTGTTTATTCAAGAAAAAGTACTAATGCTCAATAAGAACAGTGCTACAGTTTTGTAGCAATTTAATTTAGTACTACCCCCAAATCCCAATCCTAGCTACATGGCGTAATAGCCTCAAAATACTATCAGCCTCACAGCTATAAGAAAGGGCAACCTCTTTGGAGCCCTATGAAAGCCTCAACCCCAGTGAATTGTCACTATTTGACCTCATATGAAACTCTGAAGAAAAGCCTCATTTCCAGGGTATTATGGTTATTTGATCTGACTCAGAACTCAGTTCAGTAGGAAAAACCCTAACCTCAGGCACTGAAAACAATCAGCTCCAGTCGTTTAACTTAAAATGCCTAAGGCTACAATACTAGTTAGGATAAACAAGAGCACAACCAAAAATTAAGAACAGAACAGGAAATATTTAGGGGTTCTTGAAAAATTCTGAGATATTCCCTTGATCCAGACAGCTGCACACTTGTTCCGGAACGACTGGAAAGGGCTGCAGTTATTCACTTCCAAAATGCTGCACAAGCAATAAGGGAAGCTTAAGGCAGAATTACACACACACACACATACACACAGATTCTCTCTTGAGGGTAGAAGACTTACTAACTCAAGGAATTTAAGGAAATATTTGGCTGAAAACTAAGATATACTGACTGCAGATCCAAATGCAAACTGTAGGAAGTCAGGATTAAAAAAATAAATCGTAATAATGAACAAGACAGAACAAACAAAGCCAATGGAAGCATTAGTGACTGCCCACTGCAGAGAATAAAGACTATAGGGAATTAGTCTAGAAAAACAAACAGCAACAATAGCAATAATAAAAAAATAACAACAACCACTGGGAAATCTGATTCTAGAATTTCTACAATAAATTATATAAAATGTTTTAAAAGAAAATTGGGGGACATGCCAAAAAACTGGAAATTGTGGCCCATACAAAGAAAAAATAAGGAGTCAGTAGAAATTGTCTGTAAGGGGTCATGGATATTGGACTGAGAAGACAAAGACTTTAAATCAGCCTTTATAAATATTCTTAAGGAACTAAAGAAAACCATGCTTAAAAGAACTAAAAGAAAGTATGACAACTATATCTCACCAAATACAGATTATCAATAAAGAGATAGAAAGTATACTTAAAAAGAACAATAGAAATTCTAGAGTTAAAAATATAATAACTAAAATAAAATTTTACTAGAGGGGCTCAACAACTGATTGAAGTTGATAGAAAGCACTATCAGTGGTCACAGGGAGTGCTAGAAGTAGTGACATTCAAGTAGCATTGAGCACACCAAGCACTCAGATCTTGATTTCTAATACTGTTCTCCATTAAAAGGAACTGGAACTCTTTGGAGTAATGCCTGGTTTTGGGCCAAGGCAAGGAAAATGCAAGATATGCCTTCGGTGTATTTTAATTAAAGAAATTAAAGAACTGCTAAAATAATAAAAGGATAAAGGCCTGTTGAAGAGACAGGAGCCAACCTGAAAGAACTCCCAATGGCCAAGGTTAGAATATATTGACAATAAATAACAAACAGATTGGATTACGAACCAAAGGATGAAATAAAATCCGTAGATCTACAAATTTTGATATAAATTATTAAATAAATAAATGAACAGGAACAAATTTGGTTTGCCAAAAAAGAAAAAAGAAAATAATAATACTTGTAGAAAGAATCAGGTCCATAAAAGAGAAATTCACAGTTAAAATACTACATTAATAGTTGCTACAAGTGAGATTTATCCAAGAAATTTCCAATTAGTGGTGAAAATTTATGAAAAACAGCATGTTTAATATACCTCCCTCTAAGAGATGGAGATTAATTGTCTTCCATTGGAATTTGGGCAAAACTCAGTGATATAGAACAGAATAGTGAAAAGGAAAAATAGTAATTTTACAATGGAGAAACCTGTCATCAAGTTTATTACCCCCACTAATGTCATGTTTATATCATGTATCACTTGATACGCTGTAATGAAAAGAGCACACACCTCTGGTATTTTTCACAAAAATTCATAGCTTCCATGCAATTATGAGAATACATCAGACAAATACAAACTGAGGTACATTTTATAAAATACTTTTTATCATTACTCATCAAAACTAGAAAGTTTGTAAAAGACAAGGAAATTCTGAGATGCTATGATATATTGTTATACATAGCATTATCACACTAATTAATTATGAAAATTAAATGCTATGTGATGCCCTGAATTGGATTCTAGAATAGAAATTTTAAAAGAATATTAAAGGCAAAGCAAGAAAAAGGAAAAAAAGGTACCTGTAGTTTAGTTTATAGTATTGAATGAAGAAATATTTTATGAAGTTTTGGGATTAGAGAGTTCAGAATTGGTGACTTTTTCACTTACTAGTTCCTTTATTTAAAATAGTTATTTAAATTTCCTGAATTTCTTTTCTATGTAAAATTATGAAATATGTTTTCTCCCCACAAAAATATTCTTCACTTCTTCTTCCTATAGTGTTAACACCTATTTTCAGTTGTTAGTGAAGACGATATAGTTCACTTAACAAAATTAACAAATTTTCAGAAACATCATTGAGCTTAATTATTTATAAACTTTTTTTCCCCCCAAAATAAATCTTTCAACTTTCTGTTAGAGTTCTGTGAGAGACACTGTTAGGCAGATACAGGTGTCTTGACGTAGCCAGAAGATATATGCAAAGAGAATGGGAGAGAAGTTTGAATATGAACAAGTCCAGAAACCAGATAATATGATTTTTAAGGGGCAAGATAAGGATTTATTTATGAACAATCATTTCTTTAAGAAAGATTGATTCTATTATAGTAACTCTGATAGAAATGCACTATAACTAAATATCTGAAAGCATTTATAAATTTATCGATTAACAATTTGAACCTATAAAATATTGATTAGTTATTACAGAAATCTGAATAGCTGTATTTCAAATAACTTTCAGGGATAAAAGCTTTGAGTTCACTTTGTCTACAAATTTTTATAGCATTGATAAAAATTGTTAGGGATACAGAGAAAAATTCAACAAATATTGAGTATAATGAATTCCACAAAACACCTAATTGAAGTAATTGAGGTTGAGACCTTGCCTAAGGCAATTCATTTTTAAAATATAATTCTGGGACAATTTCTCATTGAAAATATATAATCTTCCTTGTTATGGCTGAGAAAAGTTTCTTTAATAATTAATTCTAGAAACTGTGACAGAACAACTTGTAATTATTTTTCTCTGATAGTTCATCTACAATATCTAGATATGACTCGAATAAACTAAATCTAAATCAAGAGCATAGCTTCAATAACATACATTAAAGTAAGTTAGCTTAAATAAGATGAAGTATTTAAGCTGAGAAAATAAAATATATCTAAAATATGTGATAAAAAATGTTACTACAATTGAGTATGAATCTTAGCTCTGTACTCCCTGGCAGGATGTATAAGGTGATAGAAATAAGTACAGGTATGTATTTCTACCAAATATGCATATTAGAAACACATGTCATGATGGAGAAAGTAAGTAACATCCACGCACATCAAATCTACTCCTTAAAGGAATTTGTCCATTTTCAGCTGTTTTAATAAACAGGTTTAGAGCTTATCTATCTATAGTTTTCATGTTAATAATAATTTACTCTAACCTCACAACAGTGTCAGTCCACCCACAGCAATAGAATAGCAATGATTGTCATCCTGTGATTTTTCAACTTTTATAAGAATAAAAATAAAAAGCTTTCAAGTCATGTCACATTATAGATGTATACATGTTCACAATTTATTTTCGGGTTTATTTAAATTTCCTCTTATATAAGCTTTCAGTTGAAGAAGGATCAGAACGATTTGCCTATTTATTCCCAAGCACTGAGTTCAACGAGAGACAGAGTTGCATTAATGTTGTCATTTTTCAGCTAATTTATTATATTCGTAACACAGAAACTAAGTAAGCATACTAGTGAGTATAGAAGCCAGTGTAAATTATAGACTTATGAAATAACACGAAATCCAATTTTCTTATGGCAGAGCCAATAAATACATTGTATTCAGCATGTTAAATTCACATGCACCTCTTGCTTATTCTCATTTTTTGGTTGATCAGTTGCAATTATCCACAAATCTTTACCCTTTTCCTTATCATACCTTTTGCAACATGGTAATGCAGCTCATCTCATCATGAAATGGAGCCTACTTAACCCACTTATGTATGACTAGCATTGCGATTTGCTTTTAACAATAAAATGCAGCAGAAGTGATACTGAACCAGACTGGCATGAGGCCTTAAGAGATTTTATGTATTTCTCTTCTCTCATTTGGCACCCTGCCACTACATGTGAATAAGCCCAGGGCCTTGCTTGATGGAAGATGAGAGATGCATGACCCTGTTGTCCTTGTCTTACAAGCCTGGCCACTGCTATATATTAATATGTGAGTGAGACCACTCCAGACCAGTCAGCCTCAAGCTGACCAATCAGTTGACTACAGATCATAAAAGAGCTCAGAAGAAATCAGACAAACCTGGCTCAGGCAAGAATCATGTGCTAAGCAAATACTTATTTTTTTAAGCTACTAAATGTTGGGATAGTTTCTTATACAATGATACATGAAGCATAAGTCTTTGCCACACTGTTTAATAATAATAAAAAAATAATTTTTTAAATTGAATTTGTGGCTATTTAGAAAAGTGGTATCAAAACTTGACTCTGTACTAGATTTGGTTAAGGATATCATAAAAGCAGTTGTGAACTACAATTCAAACTGAAAGGATCTCTGTAATTCTGGGAGTTTGCAAGCACTGATGATAGAGTAACATCATCATCATCATCTATACAAGGTATGTTTGTGTTTAATCTCTGGAAAGTGCTGATGGGAAGTTTAGGAAGCTACATTCTATGATAGGCAACTTACCAACTAAGTCATGTGTTGTGTAATTCAAGCCTTTAGAAAAACAATTATTTTATATAGTGAGCCAGAAAAATCTCCGTATTACATCCTCCAAATTCTCTTACTCGTGTCATAAATTTATTCCTTTTTCTGAGTAACATTCCCTCAAATATTTGAAGCATGCTATGTATTTTAGTACTTTATGTCTTCAGGCTACATAGTTTAAATTTTTTTTAATTTTATGTTTTAATTATAGATGTCAAATCATTAAGATGTTTGCTTTAATTTATTTTTTATTAATAAAATGATGGCATTTGTCATGACTAACTCTAGCTGTAAATTAAACAATCAAATAAAAAAGTCATGCTTTCTTTTAAAATCTGTTTCTTGCTACATCTTATAACTAATATTCATTTAAAACACATCACTCAGCTATGAGCATTTTAGACTAGATATAATCTGAAAAGTAGAGAGTAAAGTAAAATATTGCTATCCACGTCTGGATACCATATTTTACTAAATGAAACTTGTAATTATTTATGTTTTCTGTCTCCAAAAGCCTGAAACTAACAGGAAAAATGTTCCACTTCCAAATGTTTGAGAATAATTTTTTGTTCTCAGTCACTTACTGTGTGAGTGAAACCTTACATATTCTTGGGCTTTAAAAGAGAATTTATCTCTTGTTTGCCATCTTAGAATAATTTTTATCTGTTATCTTGCTAAAGACAAGAACTTGACACAGATATCAGCAATCCTAAATATACGGAAAATAACCAATTATCAAATGTAATAAAATTCTCTTCACAATGGCAAAATCTATACAATAGTGATATTCAATATAATATTTACAACATATTTATTATGAAAATATAAAGTACATTTTTAAAAACATAAACATCCAAGTATATAGACATATATAATCTTATAATGATGGTATATCCACAATGTAAGTTTACTTGATTCATAAATTGATCTACAAAATTTTAATGAAATCCCACTCATCATAAGGATTGTTATCAGTCCTTCTAAAAGTTCATTCTACATTTCACATGAAAAAGAAATTCTCAGGAATGGCTAAGACATTTTTGAAGAAAATAAAATTAAAATAAAACAAAAGTTCTGCCAATAAAATTTGACATGAATAAATACAAATTTAGACATTGTAAGATCATTAGAGGATCTGTACGACATTTTTTTCCTCCAAGAGAAGTTTTATTTTCCTTACTGTAATCCAGTCACAATAGGAGTAAATCACCTCAATACAATCCAGAATTGAGTGCTATTCAAAGCTAAGCTTCAGTCTTTGCAAAGACATCACTATTTCCTGTTTTTCACTACTGCAATGGATTACCATTCTTTTCTCCGAACTAAAAGGCAGACTTGCTTGGCTTTTAAGTGCCAATTTTTGTCCAGCCTTTTTAAATTGAAACTGAGGGCTTCCAACCATATCAGTCAGGGTTTGATTAGAAATGTGTAACTACTATCAGTGGTATAGAATAATTGTGTAAGGGGATTGCCTCTCACAGTTAATTTAATTGAGAGCTCCCAAATGTTATCACCCACGGTCTGACCGGAAATGTGCAACTACGAAGAATAAGGTGGCATTATTTTGTAAGTGATTTGATGTTACACAATTTTGGGAGGCGTTTGAATAATTTAGAAAATGCTATTCGGTCTGCATCTGGTTTTGGGTCTGCAAGCAGGAAGGTAGGCTGTCACGAATAAAAGATGAATGGAAGTGAGGAATAGAAAACTAAACTAGAACTTGTGAGGATGAACTGGAATCCCAAACTGGAACCCACATTGGTCTCTCTCTGCTGCCATCTCTCCAACTTCAATGATAGAGTGACCAACAGGACATCATGGAGCTGAACAGACAACAGACTCGATAACTGGAGAAGCTGAAGTAAGATATTCAGCAGAATCTGAAGGAGCTGTGGGCAAGGTTGGTCCCTCATAACAAATTAAAGGTGGGTGAACAAATCTGTTAAAGTTCATAAGTAGCAACAGCGTATAATGCCACCTCTCAGATCATTCTATTTTCATAATATTTTAAAATCTTGCTTACAAGATTTTTATAATCTCAATCCAAGCTACAACTTTCTCTTTCTCACATCACTGCAATAACTTCCTAAATGTTCATCTTACATCTTCTGTTGTTCCCCTTAGATTCAACCTTTTCCAAACAAACACTGTGATTTTAAATCTAATTCTATAATTCTCCAGCAAGTCACAGTTTCTCAGCCTTGGAATTTATGACATTTGGGGCCAGATGGTTCTTTGTTGTGGAGGTTGTGTCCTGGGCATTGTGGGGTATTTTAGCAGCATCCCTGCCCTCTAGCCACCAGATGACAGTAGCTCCCTCATCCATATAAGATGATTAATATTTCTAGTCATTGTCAAATGTTTACCGTGAGCAAAATCACCCCTGTTGAGAACCACTGTTCTAGGTCCAAATTACCCAATGATTTTTATTACCTTTAGGGAAATATCTCATATCCTTAACATGCCTTACAAGGCAGCATTATAAGCTGTCTACCTATCTCTTTTACATCCTTCACCGTATTTAGACTCTCGCGTTGACTGTAATGCAGTTACACTTAACTTCTTTAGGTTCCCAGAATGCACCAAGAACTTTCCTTTTCAGAGACCTTGAACATGCTATAGCTTCTAAGCATTTTCCTTCTCTTTACTTTGTCAACTAATAATCATCCCTCAGGTCCCACCTTAAATGTCATATTTTTGTGGAAGACTTCTAAAAACACACAGATTATAGGCAGGCATTTCTGCTGAAGCTTTTCATTCACTCTATGTTCATATTTTGAAACATTAGTCAAAACTGGACATAATAAATTAAAAAAATAACTACTCTCATTGATTTCTTTCCTCATAATCTACTGATATCACTTCCAAAGGAGCAGGGATAGTGTATGTCTTTTATTAGTAGAGCCTGGCACATTTTTGGAACTGATTGTTAATTGTTGAGTAAGTGAATGAAAAAAAAATTCAGTTGAGAATAAACACCTGCATTCAATTGAGAAAACATTTCAAATAATTTTTGGAAACTGGTAAAAGTGTCTTCTCTCCCATTGCAAATTAAACATACATATGTCTACATCATTGATGATATAACTTATCCCTAGACTTTAGTGACTTTTCTCATTGAGGCCATCACCAAAATTGTTATCAATTCCATAAGTGTGTCAAGTCTGATGACTTTCTACTATATGGAAAATATACTGTAGCAGGAAGACTTTTAAAAAAAGTTTTTTTAAAAAAAGAATTTTAATTTTTTATGCTTTTTGCCAATTGAAAATTTTAATCCTCCTCTCTTCATTTCAGTCTTTCACACATTTTTGAAATGTCTATAGGCGGTGTAAAATTCAATACTCTGCCAGTGCTTCCATGGTGCTCTAACTCCTCCATACGTTATCCAAGCCCAAAGGAAATTATCTATTATGTATTAGTCCCTAGACAGCTCATTGTCTCTTGGCTTCTTCTGAGATATCTATGTCTTAATTTTGCAGCACCTGTTACTTTAGAACTGAAACCACATAGCGCATCTGCATAGATTATGTCCCACGTTTCTCAGTGGTACCCTGCAACCTGAATAACTATGTGGCAGTAGAAGTGCAGTTTAGCATGAAAACACACCTGTTTGTGTTCTTTTCAACCAATGCAGCTGAGTTACTTAGCCAAACAGTAAAACATATTTCTAGTACTCTAACAGCAATTATTCTGGCGCACGCTGTTAGAACAGCATGCAGTAAAGGCATGTAAGGTTCCTAGGCTTCACTTGGAGCTGTCTATGGAGTTCCCAGGAGAGAGGGATGGGGATCATTGATGTGCACATGAGATGTATCAATTGAACCTCTGCAGAATCATGGAGAAATACAGAATTATACTTTTCTGCTCCAGACTTAGTTGTGACTAAATATGTTTGTTTCATATTTAAAAAGTAAAGGCACTTTTTTCTTCTACTAAATTTCTTATAAATAAGTAAAGCTTATTATCTGGGCTCAATAGTGGAACTATAAATTATATACAGGTTTGTATGTTATATATAGTTATATATGTATAGAATAAAATTATATTGCTTTTTTATTTTTAGAAAGAAATGATAGATTTATGAAAAATAATTGTTACAAAGTGATTATATAGCATAATTATATTCTATACATATAGTATTTTAATGTATAATACTAATGAGCAATCTATGAAAGTTTCCTCAAACTTAAGTGAATCCCACCACAAAGTCAATGAGTATACAATGGCACACAAAATTCCCTCTCCAGGTCACCTCCAAAGTCTTTCTGCTTTTCATATTTCTATGAAAGGTACCAACATTCTCTCAGGCATCAACTAACCCAACTATTTAACAAATATTTTTTGAGAACTTGATGCTATATTCCATGAATAAACAGCATTACCTGTTAGATATATTAGGAGGGTGATTCAAATCCTACCCTTTTTCCTATAGCTATGGGCTAGTCTTTTGTAGAAAATTTGTGAAATCCTCAAATATGAGAATTATTGAGGACTATACCCCACACCACTTCGTGACATCTCCTAAAATATTTGGAAGAAATTAGAGGAAACTGTGCCCTAAAACAGTACTATTATAGTTAGTTTTTCAAAACACACCACAGTTTTGGAAGGAATTTGCAAGGTGTCCATCTATGTCCTATCAGCCTTATGAAATCTGTATACATGCCTCATTTCTAAACACCAGTTCCTTCCTTTCTTTGTCTGAAAGCTTTCTCTGATACTGAAATCACTTTTTCAGCCAGATGCAGCAGATTGAAATACAGAGAATTAATGCTCAAATTCAACCTTCAACTGATTCTGGACAGATGCTCTTGTTTAAATATCCTGCCCCCCTTGCCCATCAGTGGTATAACTCTGCGGCACATTTTTTTCTAGTAGTGTTAACCTGCAATAGCTTTCAGCATTACTGGCTTGATAATGCATCTATATTCATTCTTTTTCTTGTCTGATTTCCCCACACCCCTCTTTATTGGTTTATCCTTCACCTTCCAATTAACTACTTTTACTTCATTGTCTCAGGGCCTGCTTCCGGGGAATCCAAGCCAAGACATGGTAATATAATTTTTAGAGTTGGAGTTTAGAACTTAAGTACATTCAGGGCTGAAATGGTTTGGAAAAGCTAGGAATCCATTTAATCCTTTAGGAGTGTAAGTGTCTCTGCTTATATCATTACTTTCTCATTTACTCAGGGATGGAAATAGCATTAATTCTGTCATTTCTAAATATGAATTACAATGATGCCTATCTAAATATTTCTAAATCAAGAAAGTTACAGTGTCAATCATTTGATCATATGTCTCCTTTAGAGCTATTCCTTTTGCATTCATCAAGAAAGTATGATAATATTTTACTCTTCCTATAGAAGAAAATGATGGAAGATAAAAAGGTTTTTGTTTTTTTTCCCCCACATTTTCAAAATGAAATTCTTAGCTTGGCTTTTCTGCTTTCTGTCATAAGAGGTACTGAAATGCAATCATTCCAGTAAGTACATGACAAAGGCTGAGGTAATACCTATTTTCTAGCAGGAGATTTATACATTATAATATGTGGTGCCTTATTTAACTTAGTGAGAAAAAATAATACAAGATTTCAAAAACTATTTTAATGTGCCAAATGCAATTCCTTATTTAAAATTATGTGCATGTATTTTGAAGTTTCATAACTTTTAAGCTATAGAATTGTAGAAAGGTGAGGACATGGATTTTCTATTTCCTCGTTTTTCATTTAACAGGGAAAGAAGTTAAAGCCAGTTAATTTAAATAAACTCCCCAAAAGAACACACTATCCCCAATCTCAAAATATTTAAGGAGATATTAACTTAACTTAATATTTAAGGAGATATTAAGTTATATCCTTAATCCCAATATACTAACTATCCAATTTTAGTCTTGGTTCCTTTATTATCTGCTTCTTCTTTTATGACTTTCTCAATTTTCTTTTCAATCTCTGTATCACTCTGGTATCTTTTATCTAACTCTCTCATGGCTTACTTGCTTCATAAATACCTTTAAATTCAGCTATTTACTATGCAAAGAATATTCCCTGTATTATTCTCTCAATTCATTCTCTCTTCTCCTCACTTCCGTCCTTTCTCTCACTTTCTTTTTCTTGCTTACACCCCACTTTTCTGCATGGCTCTTGCTGAATCCTTACACCTATTAAATTGAAAACCTGCCCCATTGTCTTAATATTTCAATAAGTTCTTAATTGTGAGTATCATAGATTTTTAACACATACATACATCTTCTTCAAATTCTTTGTAGCATTTTTCTATATTCTCATAAACAATATGATGAAACTAACATCTCTCTTTGGTTATATCTTTCTGCAAGTACTCTTTCTTCTATTAGTAAAAATTATAGTAATTGATAAATGCAACTTCAAATCCTATTTATTCATTACTCGTGGAAAAAATCCAATGTAGATAGATGTTGCTGGGTGAGTGGATTTTCTGGGTAGTTTTCCTGAAGCTATGACTCATTTCACCTTGGGAGGCTGCTCTGTTCAACAGATGGCCTCCATGGTAACTAAAGAAGGAAAAAAGAGGAATGGATATATACAAGTGTATATGTCTACTTCTCATCATAGAAGTATCATACACCATTTATACTTCATTCAGTTGGCCAGAAATAGTTATACCCTTTCTGTGTTGACTCTTCCTAGCATCAGTGCCAAAGCATGAGATGGGTAAAAAGTTTTTGAGGACAATAGATGTTGCTGCATAAACCTCTTTTACTTTTTGTTTTTTAGATTGTTTTAAAAATGTAGCTGGGTACACATATTTTAAGTAGTTAAAATATTCAAATAAAATCTATTTCATTTTAAAAGAATTTAATTTGTTCTATGGGATATATTGTGTACAAAACCACTTAAAGCTTCTGATGAAAAATATCCTTGGTTTATGGTGTAACTTGTTTTGCTCATGATTTGAGGAAAAATTGAGAAATGATCTGTGGGAAGAATTGTGGCACAGAGTTAATAGCAAAATTTAAGGTTATTATTTTGTGTGATGGTTAGGGGCTTGTGTGTTTTAGCTCTTCTTATATAAAATATCTAGTTGTTTTTTTTTTAAATAACCTATTGGTCTTCAGTATCTGGTTCTGTAGATATATAACAATGTTTCAGCCCAATAAGCACATTTAGAAAATGAGATTTGGGGATCCCAAATTGTCCAACACCACTAAAGACAAAAAGTCTCTGTCCTTGAACATCACTGGGATCATCACACTGCACTGATCCGACAGATAGTTCAGCAGTTGTGCCTCTTTCTTTCTTCTGAGATGCCACAACTACAATGCAAACAAGTACACATATTCAAGCTTACCTCAATCCTAAAGTTTATTTTTATTAATGCGATACTTATGCTAAGCTCTCGATTTTAAGTGAGGGACATTTTCAGTTTTGGAATATATAAATTCCATTCAGATAATCTTTGTATTGTGCAAAAACGAGTTTTTATGTGTACTATTTATTTCCAAGGAGACGTGAGAAAACCAGCAAAGGAGAGGGGTTATATTTTAGATGAAACAAAGTGGAGAGTTTGACAAAGGGCATCAGACACCCTATGCTGAGTTAGTATAATGGTGTCACATGTAAAACCAACTATGGTACTTACAATGGACATTAGAAGGGTCAGTTATAACTAAGGCTTTGACTTGGCAACAAAGTTTCTTCAGCCCACAGAGCAGCTGATGGACTCTTTAGAAAGAACTGATATACCTTCTAGGGAGAAATATTTAATGGCTTCTTAAAGCATTAGTGACAACATTTTATCTAAAATGGTGTTGTTCTATTAAACGAACTAATCACACACAAACAAGGAGCCCAAGATCAGAGTGGGAACAACCCCGTAAAGAACATCACCTTTCAGATGCTTTCTAATCTATTGGCACAAACATCTCAGTGGCACCTAATTACTAATGTAGGATGTAGTTCTGCCCACTGAAGCTCACAAAAGATTCACTGTGGATTTTTATCATTCATTATAACATGAACAAAAAGTATTGAGGATAATTTAAATAAGAAGAGAGAGAATAGACTAGAGCATATTCAGAAAAAAATGAGTGTAAGAAATTCTCATTTACTGATTTAAATCCTTTTTACAAATATGGATTGAAAAAGGCCTATTGTAGTCAGTTTGGGCTGCTATAACAAAGTACCAAGTATGGGTAACTTATAAACAGCATATGTTTGTTTCTCACAGTTCTGCAGGCTGGAAGTCTGAGATCAAGGTGGCAGCAAGGCTGTGTTCTAATCAGTTACCTCTTACAGGTTGCAGACTTTCTACTTCTTGATGTATCCTTACATGGCAGAAAAAGCAAGAGAGCTCTCTGGGGTTCCTTTTATAAGAGCACTAGTCCCATTATGAGGGCTCCACTTTCATGATCTAATTATCTCAGAAGGGCCCCATGTCCTAGGAATTTTAGGGAAGAACAAACATTCAATCCATTACAAAGCCCAACACTCAGACAACACTGTCTTTCTGTGCTAATTGTTGAAATTCAAAGCATGACTGGGAATCAGAAATGCTTCCAATGTTGCTTAAATACATATTTACATCTGTAGCATAATTTTGAAAGGTCCTTATACAGCATAGAAACCTCAACAGCATCTGTTCCCATTAAGTATTTTTTGATTTGTTTGTTTTGCTGCTATGATTCATTAAAAAAATGAGATGGCTATTTTCGCATATGCTCCCTTCCCCAGCATACCTTTAAAAAGTGATTTTAAATTTATACTTAACAAGTAGAAAGCTATTTGATTTGCAAAGCTCTGTGGCAAAAAATCTCTTTAGACCTCACTCATGATGGAAAAGAAGGATAGAATATTGCACGAAGAATAGAAGGATAGAAAATTGGTCCTAGGGTTATGGGTCTAGCTAAAAGTGCCCTGAATTCTCAGAAGCTGTCTCTTCCTCCTACCCCAGCTCCATGGTAGCCATATAGACATCCAGAGCAGAAAGAGTGTGCATCCTCCAGAACAGAAGAAGTGAGAGGGATCCAGTTTAGATCACAAGGTCATTATGATCTATAGGGCAGCTACACTAAGAATATTCATGGAGTTCACCAGTATTGGAGTCCCCAGGTGTTTTCAGTGCTTGGTGATGGGGGTTTTTATCTTGTCCAAGTCTGTGTAATTTCTGAATTATGTCCCAGTAGCTATTCCCAATCTAATGGTTTCATGTTTGTAAAAACTGATAAGCCAATTTCTCTATGGCTTCCACTACCCTATTCCTCTCCCCCTAGGGGAACTCATAACATATATTTGTTGCTTGAAAACCTTGTCAAGATTTTTACCCAGCTTCTTCAGCACTAAGCCACCCTAACTGCTGTGGCCAGGAGCACAAACTCCCAGATGACTCTGATTACCAGTCTGTGGGAGTCCATTTCGGTAAGGCCATCATTAGTTAGTTCTGAAAGGATATTATGGTTATGTTCTTTGTATCATCATAGTTCTCCTTCAACTTTTTGAGAACAGATATCACCCAGTTAGGCTCCCTGTCCAATCTTGTCCAGGAAAAAAAAAAAGCTGAGAAGTAGATTTATACATCTTAGGCCATCTGCAAATTCCAACATCCCCTGATATTCTCTGTGTTTAAGGTCTTCCTGGAGTCACATCTGTAGGTGAGAAACTTGCACAGTTCCAGAATCTATTACAGCAGCAAAGAAGTGCTCGGTTCAGTTGCTTAAAAATGCTTTGTTTGATTTTGCTTTTAATATAAACCCATTTTTACTGTACATTTTTATGCACTCATTTCCCTTTTGTAGTGGCCAATGTACCACTCTTTAATGCATCCCTGGACTTTCAGCTTAATTGTCTCTTCACTGAACAGAGTGATCATGTTATCCTACTTGTATTACAGCAGTTACTGGGTTTTATTCTGCTTCATAGTGATCTTGAGTAACTTGCCAAACTTGGGAGTAGACACAAAAAACTGGGTACTTTGATGTGGTGATAAGTGGGGACAATTTTATTTTTTCAACTCCATTCTTCCTGAGAAAATTTCTTTGCTCAGGACAGCTTGATGGAACTTTTGGTTGGTGGCTGAGGAATCTATATGCAAAATTAGCCAAAATAGTCTGTACATTTGCCAAATCCTTCCACTAGTTAAGGCCAATCACTACTATTAATACCAACTTTGCCTTATAGTCATTCTAGCAATCATCCTCCCTTTCCATATTACTTAGGATGATATTTTATTCCATTAGTGTCTATTCATTAACTTGGGAAGTTTTGACAAAGTTAGTTTTAGTCTTTTCTTCATCTGTATAATTTTAAAAATAATATGCACTTGAATTGTAACTGTGAAATTATTAAAGAAAAAAACTGGTGCAGATAAAGATAAGGATTAGACCACCAAGTCTTGCTTTCTTTCTCTATTCAACTTCAGGTTTTCAGGGACAACAAATTAATGTAGATTTAAAACTATTTGTTTTACCAGATACTTGATGAGGGAAAAAAAATTGTTGGAACCGAAAAGGCTGCCTTCTTTTGCCTAATGGAGATTCCCAATGCAGGATAGCAAGACTCTGAGAAGTCATGCAATAAGAAAACTTTATAACTTTGTATAACCCAGAATGCTAGAATACACCAAATGAATTTGCTAATGTAGTCCTTTTTTATAAAACATCTATGAATGTTCCATGGACTTAATATGTGTACACATTAGGAGGGGTTGATATAATAGAAAACAATGAAAACATACTTCAAAAGACTTTAAAGTGTTGAATTTTTTATTTTAAGATACAGAATCTTGATTTATAAAATGGATACCTCATACTTTTCCAGGCTTGTTTCCCATATCCACCCACATAACCTCAGCCCAAGTCTTGCTCACTTACTCAACATGGTTGATGATGCCAATCTGTTGCATGTTCTTTTGTGATGCACATCTTGATTCCTTTATTGAATGCTTTTTTTTTCTGTTTTCTCTACTTAGAAATGTCTGCTTATCATTTCTTCATTGAACATTTACTCAGTTAAAACAAGTTTGGCTCCTGGAGCCCTCATACATGCTAATGTCTACTAGCACATGTATAAATTGATACACCTATTATGTAATGCTGTTTGGCAATATCTATTAAAGCTAAAAATACATGTATCTCATGACCTACCAATACTATAGTTGGATACACTCCTAAGAGAAATGATTGTTATGGCATTGAAACCAAGTAAAAGAATGTTCATAGAGGGTTTATCCATAACAATCCCAAATTGAAAACAACTAAACTTTCTTTCAATAGGAGAATAGATATCTAAATAGTGCAATATTTCATAGTACTGACATGTGACAACATGATGACTCTCACAGACGTGATGTAAAAAAAATGGGACAAAAGAATGCATACTATATGATGGCATTTACATGAATTATACAAATAGACAACAGTAGTCCACAACAAAAAAGAAGAAAGCAATGATTGCCTTTGGAAGGTGCTGCAGGAAGAGAACACAAAAGAGGATTTTAGAATGCTGAAAATGTTCTACATTTTCCTCTGGTTGGTGGTTGTACGAGTATATTGATTTTTATTAAAAAATGAGTGCTATAGTTACTATTAGTGCATATTATTGCATGTAAGTTATACTAAAACAAAAAAATAAAAATCTACTTGTTTTATAATTCATGATACGAGTACTTATTGAGAACATTCTATGTGTCCGGCACTGTGCTAATTGCTACAAATAACCAGTGAACAATTTCTTCTCTTCGAGAGCTTAGAGACTATGAGAGATATAAATATACTGATCTTTACTTTTGTACCAACAGGGTAAGAATTGACAAATATTTTCTCATTAGTCTTTAGCTGTAGGGAATGTTTTATTAGTCACATTTTTAAGGTAGTGAATTGCTGTTTACAGATGTCAAGTACCTTTCTTAAACTATTAGGGCTGTGGTAGGAATGCAAATTTTTTTTAACTCTAAAAACCCTGTATTTTTAATCGTTATGCTCTATCATTTCTCTGCAGATGGTTTTTAACATTTATTATTATAATTAATAATTGTATATAGTTTATTTTGCCAGTATAAAAAAGCAGAGTTTCTACCAGATTCATCTTTGTATTTCTAGTGTCATCCTTCATAGTGCTCAGCACAGAGTAATCATTCAGTACTACATGATGAATAGATGAATAAATATTACCCTGTAAGCAGTCCACAAATGAATATTATGTTTTTAAAATTACCATCATATTATTACCTCTTTTATTTCAATTATTTCACTGCAAATTCTTTTAGAGTAAGGATTACACTTCCATATGTTCTGACTCCCATGTCATTCTGAAAAATACTAAAAGAAATTTAATTGAAAATAATTGCACATATATGAGCAATGATGCAAGACCAATATGTATTAAGCAAATGCTTTCATTAAAGGAACTTATGTTTTGAGAAAGTACTGAGTATTCCTTTTGTTTACACAGATTTATCAGGTTGTTTAAATCACCACATTTTCAAAAATCATTATTTGCTTATAGATCTCATATCTAAATAATTTCTGTTTGGAATTGATGATGGCAACTAAAATCAAGCTGTCAAAGAAAAGTAATGCAAATTGCTCATGGGACATGGCAGGGAAACAGCACTTTCAATAGAAAATATACTTTCCTCTTCACTCAAGAATAAGTTATCATTACTGTATTATGGTGCAATGCACCTCACAGGGAAAAAAAGATTTTTATAATAGAATACTCACTATAAGTATGTGGAAATATGCACCTAACACGAAATACTGTATATTGGATCATAAATACTTATTAGCATGATCTTCTGGTACATGTATTATAATTAATAATGAATAATTAGTTTCCTCATCAAGTTTATTTTCAATTAAAGAGTTTTCTAATGAAATATTAAGAGGACAATTTATTTATCATTTGGATTTTTCTATTTTTTCCAATATTATTGAAAAATAATTTGTGTACAATAGCCTGTACATATTTAAAGATGTATACATTAGATGGGTTTTGACGTACACATACACCCATGAAACCAAAATCAAAATCAAGATACATTTTATTGCACTCAAAATATAATATTCCTCATGTCTTTTCATTCTGTCCATAGGCAACCACTGATTTCTGATTGGCTTTATGTTATTGTAGACTGGTTCGTATTTTGTAAACATCTATGAAAATGAAATTACATAGTATGTATACTTCTTGTGTCTAGATATTTTACTCATTACAATGAGTTAATACTCATCCATGTTGTTGCTTGCATTAACAATTCATTGGTTTTATTAATTAGTATGATTCCCTTATATGGATATAGAATAATTTATTTACTCATTCACTTCTAAATAGAAAGTCTGTTTCAGTTTTTGATTATTACAAATAAAATTGTCGTGAACATTCATGTACAGCTTTATGTATGGACATATAATTTTATTTCCCTTGGATAAATTTCTAAAATTGAATGACTAAGTGGTATGGGAAGTGGTATAAATTTAACCTTTTAAAAAACTGCCAAACTATCTTTCAAAGGGGTTTATTCATTTTACTTCAGCATATCAGATTTTGAACAGACCTTTATCTTTTATTAAAAATATCCTGTAAGATAAACTTTCAGCATTTACTTTTATTATTTTAATGTAATTATTATATTTAATATTTTTATTATACAAAATTATAAGAGTTCTGAAAAACAAGAAAAAACTCATAACTAATGAAATAATAGCTATTAAAACAATTTATACAAGGTTTCAGCATTTGCTAGGTATTTATGCAGACTAAATTAATATTTTTTTCTTTTTTTTAAACTTGAAAATGTTTTCAGAGCATCTTTCCTGTGTGAGAAAGTATTCTATAACCTTAAGGATGGAACAGCAACCAGATTAACTAGTTCTTACTCTCATAGAACAAACCTTGGTGAGAGGAAGGAGTATGCAGATCAGTATATATAAAGCTAAATAAATAAGCGATGTTAGTTATAGTGCAATGGAGGAACTAAGAAATAAGTGTGTGCTAGAGACTGACTAAAATAGAAAGATGGGGCAGCCTCTTCGAGAATGTAGCTAAGACTGGCCTCTCACTTTTATTCGTTGAGATGAAACATAGTTTACGAGAAGGATCCAGTCATGGGAAGAGGCAGTGGAAGACTCTTCCTAACACAGGTCGTAGAGAATACAGCAAGCAAATGTTACAAAGAAAAATGAGCAGGAAAGAACGTGATCTCATGGGGTGGGGGCATATTGAACAAAAGAAAACTTTCAGGGAAGAGTTTGGAAATGTGGAATTCCCACAGACATTTTTAGTCATAGAGGTCATGGGGAATAATTTTGATTTGATGTCTTCATTTGTTTTAAAATGAAAGGTTATGTGATCTGATTTATAATTGTAAAACAATTTTGGCTGCTTAGTAGATGATGAGGGAAAAATCAGAATCAAGAATAATTGTTGGGATGCTATCGTATTAATAGTAGTAAGAGTGAGAGTTGAGGTTGCTTAAAAAATCTGGAAAGAGAAAAGTGGAAGAATTTAGAATTTGCAACAGCACTCATTGGTATATTGGATGTAAAAGGGGTGAGGTGGTTGAGGAAAAAGGTTGAATAAAGAACCACACAGAGCTTTGGCTTGAGATTCAGCTGAGAACCCCTTGAGAGCAAGGATATTAAAGAAAACAAAGAAAAAGACAGGTTTTGGGAGGAGAAAATAGAGGGTGCAAATTTGAATATATTATGCTTAAGAGTCTTTTTGATATTTAAACAATAATTTTTAAATTTGGATGATGGTATAAGAAACTCAATATGCAAATTTAACATTTATCAGCAAATGAATTATATTAAAAGCCATTTGATTAAATTAAATCACCTAAGAACAAAGATTCCTGCTCTCAGGAATTCCAATATTCTGAGATTTGTTGGAGGAGGAAATATCCAATGAGAATGAGAATGTGAAAGAGTAGCCGTTAAGAAAAATATAGCCAAATACAGTACTGTGCAACATGGGTGGTTCTGACAAAAGCAATTTTGGCAGAGTAGTAGAGTCGGAAGATGAACCGAAGATTCAAGAATAAACGTAATGAAGGTATTCTTTTCACGATGATTCATGTAAAGTGCACTTGTGTTCCGATGGGAATGAGCCAGAGGAAAGGAGGAGTGGACACGGATGCAGGGGGGCACAGCTGTAGGAAAGCACTCCTTGAGAAGGCATGATCAAATGCGATCCAGGACACTAGTAGAGGATTTGTCTTTGGTAGGACAAGGTCAGATTTTCATCATAAGAGAAGGCAAGAAAGATTAGATAACTTATAATTTATTTATCTTTTATTTTTTTTTACATCAGTAACACTTTTATTTTTTTATTTAATAATTTTTTTATTTCAGAATATTAAGGGGTACCAAAGCTTTGATGACATAAATTGTCTTTTTTTGTTTTTAATTTTATAATTAACATGTCATAGAAATTTCCCCATGCCCTTGCATATTGAACAACATCATTTGTCAACACAGGTCTTATTTTAATTGATTTTCGAGATCCAAGGGGAAAACCAATTTGGAAAGTTTAAGAAATAAAAAATGATGAATATTAGTAAAAATGATGAAGAATGAAAGTTTCTTCTGAAAGATTTCTTTGCGCATTCCAGGGGCTTCTGGGTGATGTTTTGATCATAGTTATTAATCCATTTAAAAAAATTCTTAATTTACCATCATTGAAAAGGATTATAGCCAATTATTTAGCCTGTTAATCATGTGTCCAAGGTGACCTCACATGACAAGATTAGTGGACATCAGGGCTACCTTCCTGTCTGTTGCCTGGAATGCCCTCAGTTTTATAAAGCCTTTACTATTGCTAAATTTCCTTTTCTGGCAATAATATACTGAGCTTTCTGCTTCTAAAACAGCATAGGATACTACTACAAGTGGAAGTTACTTCAACTTTGGGTAACTTATTTTACTCTCTTTCCCTCAATCCCTAGCCAGGGCACAGTGAGTGTGGTAAGTATAAATATCTGTAAGTATAAATAATAGATGTTTTATATGTGACCCATTTAAGATATATCCATGAACAATAATGAACAATACTATTCCTCTTGTCTTCAGTTGAATTTTGGCACTTGTAACTTTTTCTTCTATGTCTTTTGTTAAGCTAGGAGTGATTAATTTAGGACTATCAAATTATATAGTATGCATTTCAAATCTTGCTATGCTACACAACTAAACAAATGTACATGTACTTTACCCATTTAAGTGCTATTAGGATGTTGTAAGACAATCCCTTTCAACCTTCATAAATTTATATGGCAAAACTATTAATAGAGTCTCTTTTTATTATCAAATGCATTTTTTAAATTTGACATATAATTTATTATGCAATTGCAATCATATGATAAGTTATATAGTTCCCAATTCTAATATATTGCATTTATATATTTCTATATCTATGTTTATATCTATATTGATAGTTATAATCATACTGTATGGGTTTATATAAAATAAAGGGAGATAGGGCCTTAACATGTTGCTAAAAAACATACTTGATAAAATATCACTAATTGTTGAAATTGTTATTGAAAGAATGTGATATGGGTATCATATAGGTCACATTCAATATCCCAGAATAGCTAGATAATTAGTCTAATTATGCATGACTTTTCCTACATTCTGCCTAAGACAATCTTCCTAATACTATTGGAGAAAGTTTTATTTTAGAAAAAAAGTAAAATTTGATTAATGGTAAATTAAAATAAGATATTTGGTACATCAATATAATCATATATGTTATATGCATGTAGTATTCATTTTAAGAGCACTGATTCACTTAAAAATACAGACTGATTTTAGTAATATGGAGTCATATTTTTAACTTTGTTATATTGTTTCCTTTTTAAAACATAACTTGAAATTATTTTTCCTTGATCTATATGTTTGTATCTTATAGCACAGAGCTATTGAAGACATAATCTTACATTATCATAATCAGTATTCACTTAAACTTGTTTTTTGTTACAATATCATAACTCTCCAATCAGACCTAACTTTGAAAAGGAAAACAACTATTTCCTTATGTGACTCATTTTTGCATAAACATTAGTTAAACTGGAATTTTTTCAGATTTGTGAACAATAAAAGATATATTTCTGTGCCAGTTGATTAATCCTGCAAAGAAAAATAACCACCTTTTCCTTTTTAGTCTTTTCCCTAATGAATTAGCATCTTTGATAAATCCAACCTGGATTTTACTTCACTTTTTATTTGTTTAGTCGATAAACATCATTCTTAATAAATAATTAAAGGAAATTAATATAATACATGTTTACAACACCTGGAACACAATTTTAACATATATTTACAAAAATAATACTTTATAAGGGATATAAATTTTCTAATTTTGATATTTTGGTTACCTTGGCAAACTACTGGTATATATGTCTTATGGCTGTGGAGATATTTCCTGTGTCCTAAAAATCATGACAACTAGGTTATTTCATATTCAATCATTGCACTATGGAAAAAGCTATCTCTATTAGCATTTGGTGACTAATTCATAGCATATATACCAGCATATATATATTATAATAATTATATAGTATATATGGAAATATTAGTATTTATGCTGGTAGATATTTACACATACTCTGGTCTTCTCTAAAGTTTATTTTAATTCTTCTGTCTTTGATAAGCATTAATATTTACCTATGCATGCATAATGGTCTCCCTTCCCTTCATTTTAGGCAAATTGCTACAATTCATCTTTATTAATCCAATGCAAATATTACCCTCTTATAAATCTTCATCTCACCAATTCCTTCCACATTCTGACCCAGGCAGAATTTCTCCTTTGTTTGGGCTTCCACAGTACGTTGTTCATAGCAATGTAGAGCAGCAATTACTTGCTCGCAAATCTGTCTCTTATAATAGACCAAATTCTTGTAAAGCAGAGAGCATATGCCATTTCTTCTGATTATTCCCAGGTCTCTGTCAATGTTTATTGACTATGCATGAATACTAAATTGTTTGCAATCATAACTGAAAGGGGAATGGCAATTTTCAAACTTAATTATAGCTGATCCTCACTATAAAGATAAGCAGATTTACCAAAAGCCACAAAATTAATTGTACTGTTTTCTAGAACGTTATTAGTAGCCACATAAAAATTTTCAAAATACTTCTGACAAAATGCCAAAATAGAAAAAATTATTATGCAGTTTATTGCATAATATACAAAACCATATTAGTAAATATGAATACAAGTGCCTGTCTCATTTCATCATTTCAAACGAGCTATCACTTTGCATTTCAAATCTGTGTTCATCAAGTAATGAAATAATGATAAGCACTTGGATTTCAAACATGAGTACTAATCAGTAGATTTTTTTTCAAAGAAGCAAGATCATTTTAATTTACTACATTTCAACGTGTTCAATAAAAACAGGACAATGTCTAATAATGAAACAAATTAGCATGCATAATATTCAATTGCTAGAATTCTTTGTTGGAAGTCATACTTCTAAAATCACCATAATCTAATAATGTTAAAAAGAACATTCAAATTTTCTAGTCATCTTTTTTCTCAGTTTGTAAATGTTTTGCAAAGCTGCTAAATTGGATATTTTATATTTTGATTCAGAAGTATATATTACATGAAGATGCATATTAGCATTCAGACAAACTTTGCTCATACCCATATATTATGCATGCATTTCAAAGTGGTATATATTATTATATAATGTGTCTTGGAAACCCCTTCTCAAAGGAATTTCAGCAATTCTTTCTCAAAGAACTATAATTACTTTAGAAGAACTGCAATTAATATTGATGATGTATGTTTGAAAACTTGAGGATTGTGAATACATTAAGAGATAAACACAAGCCAGAAAAAGTTGTACAATTGACAGGAAAAAAAAAAAAGATAAAGTTTAATTGTCGTCTAAAGATCGCTTTACTCCATAAATCCCAGACTTCCAAAACAGCTTATTGAAGTGAAAATTACCAAAAGAAGTACTAAAATCTTTAAATACAAATAAACTCTCTCTGAGCCACCTATAATAGCTGCTAATATTAATATGTTCAAATATTTTCCTGTATTAAAAATGGTGAGACAAGTAAACAAACAATCAAATAAAATCCACTCAATATAAATACAGGCAAGCATAATTTTGTGCAAAATGACTCATTAAAATCTCACCTGTGCCATTTTTATTCATCTTTTCACACATAGGAAAGCTTATTAAGAGAAAGGTCTATATTAAGTACCTTCATTGCATTATTCCATTTACTCTACAATCTACCACAGTCTACCCTTGTCCATTAAGAGTCCACTGGAGTCACCTGTGTTAGTGACCTGCTAATACCCTTAGCTGCAGGTTCTTTCAATTAGCATTTCCCTTAGTTAACCTTTGTGATGTACCAGCTTGGTTTGCCAATTCTTTAGATGAAGCAGTCCTGGTTTCTGTTTCACCTCAGGGTCCTCTTTTATCATTTTGACTACTTGTCCTCTGCTTGACCCTTAGGCTGGAGAATTAGCAAAACTCACCCAATGGTTGGAACAGTAAGTACATTTTTCTGGAATCAGAACTCTAAGGCTTGAGAAATTAACAAATTGTGTACTAATCAGGAGCCAAATATAACCACATAAAGAAGCAAATTTTCAGTAAGAGAGAAAATAAGATTTTATAATGGAAGACATCATTTTGATATTGTTCTTAAAAATTTGCTTTTGGAAAAATAATTTAGAAGAAATATTTTGAAGGAAAGGTTGCAGTCTTTTTGTGGAATCAAATAAGAAAACTAGCAGTTACGCAAACGTGTGAGTAAAATCTTTGATAAAATTTTGAATTTTATGCTATGGAACAATGAGGCATATGACATTGATTTTCCCAAGAGTTTATGCTGCCAATATTTTTTCCATCCTAAATACTTCCCAGTACAAGTTTATGGATACCCATAGCTTCAAGAGAGCAATATACTAATGAATACTTGATTACTAAATATATATCATTAGCCTTGACCTTAGCCCCAGAACCATGCATTCAATTACCCATTGGACTTTTCTTCTTTGATATCAAAAGGCATCTTAAACTTAACATACATGACTAAAGTCCACAGATATGATTATCATTCACCTATGCAAATTTCTTCAAATCTTTGTACTTAAATCTCCAACATGAATACAAACACATTAGAATAACATGTAAGTACCTTTAATGTCCAACTTCCACCTAAAGTTTTCATACCCTAACCTCACAGACAAGCTGCTATGTGTTCTTAATGTACCACACTATTGCCCTTTTCTGAGTTTTCCTTATTTTATTTCCCTTATGGGCTTTATTAACCCCCTTTGTTCCTCACTTAGGTAGTCCTGACTCTTTCAAGCTTCAGACTTTGTCCATCTTAGATTCAGCTTTTCTATAACTTAACATTTCTCCAGATTAGGTTTAGAAAATCTCCCTTGCCTCTCTATCTAACACATCTAATCCAAATTCAATTTGAGTATTAACAGAGCACCTACTCACTGTTTTCACTATTGCTTATATACTAATTCTACTTTGAAAATAGTCTGTAAACTCTTGAAGGAAGAGATTGTGCATTTTTTCTATTTCCCTGATGTCTTGTATAATCCTCAGAATATTCTACATTAATATATTTTATATTAAGATCTTCTAAAATATAAAATTTAAAACAAAAATATAAAAATAGGTTTTCAAAATAAAAATAAAACAGAAGAGTAATGATATAAAATCCAAGGCATGACAAAGTTCCACATAGATCAAAAAGAAGGAACATGGAAGAGGAGAGGAGTGAGCAATGGAATTCAGCAGGGGAAGTGACAGTGGTGACATGGGTTGGGAAGAATGTAACCCACAGTGACCAAACCAGTGAAGGAAAGCAGTGAAAGAGAGAGACCAACAATAGTCATTCTGAGAACAGAGAAGGAATGTACATAACGCACAATTTTATTAATAGTTGTATACATGTTGGAACACATGCAAACTATACTTTCCTGTATTCCTGTACATTTTAAAATAAGCACAAGTGAAGCATCAGTTATTATCGTTGCATCTAGTAACAGTCAACACTGGGGAGGTGCTGTGGGTTGAATGTTGTGTCCCCCTCCCGCCCAAAATTCATATATTGAAGCCATAACTCTCAATGTGATGCTATTTGGGGATGGGGTATTTGGAAGATAATTAGGTTTAGATAAGGTTATAATGCAATTAGTGTCCTGTCCTTGTAAGAGGAGGAAGAGAGACCAAATCTCACTTGCCCGTGCGCTTTCTCTCTCTCTCTCCCATGTGAGGGCACAGTGTGAAGGTGGCTGTCTGCCAGCCAGAAAGAGGGCCCTTTCCAGAAGCCGAATATGCTGGCACCTTGATCTTGAACTTCCTAGCCTCCAGAACTGTGAGAAATAAATTCCTATACTTTAATCTACCCAGATTATGGTATTTTGTTACAGCAGCCAGAGCTGATGGATACTGGAAGGTTTACTGCATACAGTATTATTGTGACTCTGGGGTGGACCACCTTATGTTAGACAAATACCACAACTCACTGATTATAGGAGGAAAGGTACACTCTAGTAAAGCCCATTTAAAATTATTACAATTATAAAATTTAAATACAGGCAGTCCTCTGGTTATGGACAACCCGATTTACAGCGGTCTGTACTTACAAATGGGCTCCCAAGGCTCCCTATAAAGATAATTTATGATTAAATGATTAAATTAATAATTTTGGAACTAGTTTCTTCTGAACATATAAACAAACACACATGGCATAAGTGGTACGTTTGCACAAAACTTTATGCTAGCAGCTAGTCTCATTGTTTATAAGGTCACTTACGCACCGCATCACTTTCATCTTAACTATTTTTATTAAATTTTGTGAAGCTGTTTTTACCCTTATGACCGTGCCTCCAAAGCTAAAGTCCATTGCAAATCCAGGTGAGCCTGCAGGGAAGAGAAAGATGATCACAATGGAAACAATAGTTGAAATAAATAAGCATTTAGAGAAAGTACAGACCCTGTCATTCGTTGGGAAAATATTAGGCTTCAGCCACTCGACCATCAGAACCGTGCTCCAATGAAAGCATCAGTTATTACTAAACAGCATAGTGGATTAATTACTAAAATGGAAATGTTATTATTGATTTGTTTAGTAGATCAAAATAAACTTAAAATTCCTATTAGCCTAGCATTGATACAACATCAGTTGACTGCTAACCTTTAATGTTCTTTTCTGAAATTTCTCCTGTCTCCTATCCAAACTTTTTGGGTGAGTTTGTTTTTATGTTCTACTTGTTTGAATTACACAATCGTTTCTGTAACTTAGTATTACAGTACCAGGGTATCATCATCATTATTATTATTATTATTACAGTATTACACTGTATTATTATTACCATATATGAGCCATTATATTATTATTATTACTGTATATGTGCTATTCATCAGGGATCCAATTTATATACAAATTTAACTTAAAGATGTCCTCAGGAATGTATCTCATCCATTACCTGGGGACTGCCTGTATATTTAACAGAAAACTATTTAAGAAGATGTGTCACATGAGATTTATAAGCTGGATAAGACAGATGTTCACTATATGTAGAATGACAAGTTTATAGATAATACAGAGTTGTTAAAATATAAACTTCCCAAATCTTTATTTGGTAACATAAGAAGATTTCTGTATGAACGTGTTCATAAAATAATCTTGTAATAAAGCGGATAAAGGACACATGCACAATGGCATCAAGGTCTTGATGCACAAGTCAGTGAATTTAATGTGCTTTGGATCTTTACAAATTTTTGTGGTTGTAGACTTTGATGTCATAGGGAAATATTGAAAGATTATCAGTGTTACATATTTTTCTTTATAGACACTTCATCTATATTTTGAGGATACCACAAATAGAGAATTGAATATATAAGTGTTAAGGCCTCATGATCCATTCTTTTAAATTTTTAATAGATGTAGTTAATTAAATCAAAGATGTAATTTTAGGGTGAAATGCAATTTTAGGGCAAAAGGAAGAAAAGGCCACCCTTCGTGTTGGATAACTGGAGGTATCTGGCAGTTGGCAATAGGTGTATTGTAACCCAGGAGTGAGTACTAGAGCTTGATAAAATAGCTGGGGCAAGATCTTAGCATACTGCCTGTTAACTAGAATTGAGAGTTTTAGCCATGACTACAAATCTGGATCAAGAGAGCACTCGTGAAATATTTTATTACTTTGGTACGTGCAGAATCAATGCAAGATATTGCTCTAGGGGAATAGGCTCATAGAATTTGCAAGGTCATGTAGGACATTACCATGGAACATCCTGTCGTACAATCTGAATTACAGGTACAGAGTAGTGAGAGATAGCCTTGTCAATGTAAGTAGGAGTTGGGCTGCCATTCTGAGAGTTGTATTTGTTTGAAAATAGTTAATCATTAAAGATGATTTTGGGGTATTTAAATAAAATTATTATATGAAGAAAACCCTGTATTATAAAAGGCTTATAAGGGTTCTTTTGTAGTAGTATAGGAATAATTTCTAAAGGACTCAGAGAAGAAATAGTAGAAATGGAAGAAAATGGCAAATATGTGAGAAGTGATAAGAAAAAAATGTATAGAATTCAATGCCTTATAGGACAAAGGTGTATAACAAATAGAAGAAGCAGTCAGACATGAGTCTAACACTGAATAAGGAAAATTTTCATGGATGCTGTAAATTGGCTTACTCAACTTTCATTCCAAACTCTTTCTTGTACATTTTCTTTACAATAAATAGCTTCTAGAAAACTATAAAATACATATCCAAGCTTCCCTTATTCTTGAATTTCTAAATATGATTTAGGTACTACCAGACAAATTTACTTATGCAAGACTTACACTCAGAACTGGATTAAGTGAAAAAAGAAAAAGTGCCCTGAGTTTCTATCTTGCCGGTCTGGATGTTGGCAGGCAATGCGCTTTTGTGGTCCCTAACTTCATGATGTTGTGGTTTCCTGCAGCAGCAGTGATAACATTCATATTTGATTATTAAGCCAACATGGTCAAATTTCTGACTTGTGTTTTCATGCATTGATGAATAACTGTTGCAATCTCAGCAGAAGAAATGTAATTTAGGGAGAAGAGAGCTGTTTTATAAGCTTGTCTAAAACCTACCACTTAAGCCTCCCAATTATGTTATAAGAAGACTAATGTCAGGTAAGAACTTTTTTTCTATTCAAACTAGTTATTGTTTATAATAGAACCTTCACCAATATAACAATTAAGAGTATTTTGATGCCAGTAACAAAAGGAGGGAGATGCTAGAAAAATGAATGTTTAAAAGAGGTAAAGTCAAATTTGCAATTTTAATGTGTCAAGATTTAAAAAAAAAAAAAAAAAGGATAAAAGAGACCAGAATAATCCTTTGAAAATAAAGACATGGTGGAAAATAAACATTTGAGAAAAACTTGTGCAGAAGTGATTTTGACAATAGGGTTAAAATTAAAATAAAAAAATAAAATAAAAAGACAGGGAAGAAAAGAAAATATATAAGGAGAGAACAAGGACTGCAGAGTACAATTTATTTAATTAGATCCCAAACAACAACCTAAATTGGTGACAGCTTACTAGGCGTATTGCAGTATTTTTTACTAGCACTGGCTAATCAAATAGTGACATAGTTGGTCACTTTTTGAACTTCATCTTTCTATAAGATTAAGTTGTTGAAACAACCCAAGTAATAACACATGACATATTCTGGCTACATTGATCCCTTGAACATGACTGTTCTTTATATTTACAGAGACAAAAAGCATAATGTGTTTCAATAACCACATGGAAGTTATAATTTAAAAAATGCTTCTATGTGGCTTTGGCTTGAATTATTGCTATTGCTTTGCTTTATTGATCAGATTAATGTTATAATTACTTTGCATAAATACAATTAAGGAAGCATTATGTAGATGAAATAGCACATAGGCTGCATAAAATGAATACTCAGCTCTCCTCTTTAAATGCTATAATTATTAACGGTTTGACACTGAGCTAACATCTAACCTCTCTAGGCCCCGGCCATGTTTCTCAACTCTGAAATGAAGAATCATATAATATTAACTTTCCTACATTCTTGTGACTCTTGGGAGGAACTGTAGAAGGTAGCTAAGAGTTCATACTATAAAATTATGTAGACTTGATTTTTATCTATTAGCTATAAAATTTCTAGTGGTATAGTTTTTGGTATTGTGTTTAAAACCATTACATCTACTTTCTTCATCTATAAAGGAAAAATTACAATACTGACCTCATACCATTATTATGAGAATTAAATGAGATATTAATAATATATTGAATACATATAGGTCTATATTTATTTATGTATCTTACAGATGCCAAACATTTTTTAAATGTACTTTTTTTTTTTTTTTGAGACAGGTCCTTGCTCTGTTGCCTGGGCTAGAATGCAGTGGCATCATTACATTTCACAGAAATCTCCAACTCTTGGGCTCCCATGATCCTCCTCCTCCTGCCTCAGCCTCCCAACTAGCTGGCACTATAGGTGCATGCCACAAGGCCCTGCTATTTTTTAAAATAAATTTTTGTTGACATGGGGTCTTGCTGTTGCCCACGCTGGTTTTGAACTCCTAACCTCAAGTGATCCTCCCTCCTCAGCCTCCCAAAGTGCTGGGATTACAGGCATGAGCCACTGCACCTGGCCAAATGATGTCACTTTTAATATAATAGTTGAATTTATATTTATAATATTTGATAATTATATCAACTTAAATTACAAATTTCCACTATGAAAAATCATTCATTAAATAATAAAAAATAATATTTTTTTTCTGATAAAAGTATCAGAATATATTCTGATACATTTCAAATTGTGATACTTTTTATAAACAAATTAATGTACAATATTTTATGAAATTGTCATATCATATCACCACAATAAAGAAAATGGATACTTAATGGCCCTTATGGTGACCCAATTAGAAAATTATAAATGAAAACATATATTTAAATAACTTCATACATTATCAAATTTTATATGTTCAAGAAAAGTCATATTAAATCAAGGACAACAAAACATAAGAGGGCTAAAAATAATTTTTCGAATATTACCTATTGACTTTTTCATTTTAATGAGAGCTTGACATTTTATTTATCCTTATTTTGAAAAGAGGGGTGCCTCAAACCTAAAAATTGATTGATAATTGCAGAATTAGAAAGCTTTTATAAGGTTTTTGATAAAAGCCTAGCCCTACATGTGATTAAATTTATATGTGTGGGTGGCTAAAGTTTATATCCCAGATTACTAGATAATCTCAGATTTTCATATGAGGCAACTGAGGTCTAGAGTTCCTAAATGATTTTCCAAAAGTAACAGAGCAAGTTGATGGCGTCAAATTGAATTATAACTGGCATTCAAACTGGAAGGCCTTCTCTCTAGCAAGATGCAGTCACTTCCTGGTTCAGTGATAAGCCATGGCAAGTACGGGGCAAAAGGTCCCTCACAATAGGTCTCATTAGTCAGTTATAATTAGTTGAATAAATTTTGTGATTCGTCCAGGACAATCCCAGAAATATACATCTAATTTCCCCACATATTATAGCATTGCTTTTACTCTATAAAGTACACTGATTTGGATATAAAATGATATAACTACCATATTTGTAGCCTACACAAATCTTATCTTATTCTTACCTTATGAGTTTTAAAAAGCACACCTTATCCTCTACAATCAGGGGAATCTCTGCCTCATTGTTACCATATCCATATGTGTTATTGGACCCCTGCTGTTACTTCTTAAGTAGATTTGCTGAATACACACTTTAGTAGTGTCACACATATTAGGGTTTTTAAAGCTATGTCATATGTATAGAATGTCATTACTGCTAAATAATCTCTTTCTTTTATAACTGGCTTCTACAAGTTTATATTTTTGAATATATTCTTATCCGTGTGCTTTTCAGAGCTGCTCTCTGTCTAACACAATAATGCCAAGGAAAATCTTCTAAATATCCACATTACAATTGTATACTACTATAAAAATATAGAAATTTAATTTAAATGTTCATGATTTTCTTCTCAGTGGCTAATTGTTTGATTGTGGTTGATATAAAATGTTTGCTACACTAGTATTAAGTAGAAATCTACTCTGTTGCTTAATATAACTAAATACACACCCCCTTGTAAGCATATAACTTTTAGTAATGATATTTGCAAACATATATTATTTATAGCCACTCCACTAAGTGGTAAGGGACTAAAAGTGAACAAGACATACATGTTCCCACTATTTAGAATACCCATGTTGTCTAAAACAAAAGTCTAGAAAAAGTTACAAATAACACGGATTTCTGTGTGGCTAAGAAAAACTGAAATATCTGAGAAGGCCTTGATAAGCTGAACTCCAGAAAACAAACAAGCACTTTGACAGTGGCAGAAATCCATGACAACTTCACTTCGGGGGATGATTACCTCATTTGGATAAGAGAGGATGAAAGTTCAGGCCAATGTTAGATAAAATTAATTTGAAAGTGTGAGGTTCAAAAATTATGCAAATAATAGATGACAACATGGGCTACTGGAACATATTGAAATCTGGAAAATATATGTGTGTGCATACGTATATTTAATATATACACATATATACATATACATATACATATATACACACAACAACATGCACACACACACACATGCCTGTTTGCTCCAGTGTTCTTTTATCCTTGTGCTCAACCTCAAATTTTATTATAAAAGCACAAATAAAGGAGGGGCTGAAAAGCAGAGGGAAATCTGATGTGAACCACCTCCGACTCAATTACCCATAAGACCAGTAAAGAGGCAGTAGCTCTAGCATTAGGAGGTTTGACTAATTGCATCTGAATTAAACCTAATTAAAGATGTGGTCCTGACAGAGCTCGAATCAAATCTAGGAGGAATCTATAAGATTAGGCCTATGAACTGGAAAGAAGAAAGGGCTAACACTCATTAAGAAATAATCAGAGAAAGCAAGACAAATAAAAACAGAAAAGTAGTATAATTCACTCATATTTTTTAAAACATCTACCTGGAACAACTAAAATATTATATAACATGTAAAGAAGCAAAGATGTGTGAACAAAATGTAGAGAAAGTACAGTAAATGGAATACTAACCATAGTATTATAGAACCAGTTATTATATATCGCATCAAAACAAAAAATGTAAAATGACTCTCATTAACAAGTTAAAAATTAACAGGAAATTTAATTATAATAAGTAAAGATGTAAAGTATTTCAGAAAATAAGGAGAAACTGAAAAAATGAAAATAAGAGCACTTAAAATACAATAAAATGAATTAAAATTAATTCAATCAAATGCTGTGCTTCTGGTTATCATGTAAAATGAAAGAAATAAGGGAGGGGAAGAAAAACACAAAAAGAAAAAAGGATTAAAAATGAAAAATATAAAGAGTAAAAAGTAGAAAAAGATGGTGGAAAGGTTATGAAATATCTCAGCCTAACAACAAAAGAAAGAAATCCTGGTAAAACAAAAGTTACATTTATTTAAGGGACTTTTGAAAATCACAAAGTAATGATACTTATATCCTAAATTAAGGTATAAGAAAAAATGTTCCCTCTCACTATTTCTATTCAGCTTGTTACTCAGGGTCCTAAGTAGGACAATTAAAAATAAAACTAATAAAACATAGATTGGAAATCAAGATGTTAAACTATTTTTGATTGGAGAAGAAATTATCATATAAGTAGAAAACTCCAGTGAATCCACAAGAAAAGCTCATAGAAATAATAAATCAGATTACCAAGGTTATAGGATACTGGGTTAATATACAAACCAATTGTATTTCCTTATACTAGTAAAATATCTGAAATTGATATTTTTAAAATATCATTGACAATAACATCAAAAATTAGAAAGTCTAGGGATAAAGTTTATATATAATCTCTAAATACTACACTGAAAAGTATACAACATTGCTAAGATAAATCAAAGATTTGAATAGGAGATATATATTAATTGATTAGAAGATATCATTACTTTTAAGACATCCAATATCCTCAAAATGCTCTATAGAATGAATATAATTCCAATTAAAAATCTGAGGAGGATTTTTGTATACATTTTCAAGCCGAATTTTACATTCATATGAAAATCTAAATGGTCTAGAAGAGCCAATCTTTTTTAAAAGACAGTAAGTGAAGAATTTATACTATCTGATATCTTTATTACTCAAAAGTGATATTAATCAATATAGTATTTTCCTGGCAAAAGTAATAGAAATATAGATTGATAGAAAAGATTATAGAGTCATAAATAGATTCTTACATGTATAGTCAAATGATGTTAACAAATGTGTTAGTTAATAATACAGAGAAAACATAGTTCTTTCAATATTAGATGCTAGAACCATCTGTGGCACACAATAGTAAACTCAGTAATAATAACACTTAATTCATACTTTATATAAATATTTATTAAAATTCACTTTATATCTAAATGTAAGATTAAAAATATTTTATAAAGAAAATAATATACTTTCTCTTTAGGATTTAGATATCTGGAAAGAACATTGCTCTTATATTTGTAACACCAACAATACAGCAACAATACACAATCTGCAAATTCACAACATTTCTGAAACCTATTAAAACTCTGTGGTCACATAATAATTAGATAAACTGTAACGTTAAGAAAAATGAGAACCTCCAAGGAAAGATTTCTTATTTGGGGCATACATGCTGGACATCAGTAAAACTTTACTTAAAAATTTTAAAGCATTGTTAATGGGCTAGTGAATGAGTGGAGGCCATAGACACAAAAACAATTGCCATTCACACAATTTCATGTACACAGATGTTACTATATTCTTCTAAGAATATAGTAAGACTGACAAAAGTGTTGAGAATGCATTCCTTATGGTACATGTCTGGCAAAAGAATGGCTTTTCTTTCATGCTGAAATACATGCTGGGTAAGGAATAGAGTGGATTTGGGGGCAGGCACATTGACAATGCTCCAATCTCAAAAGCAATGCTGGTTAATTCTGATTAAGACTAAGCGTTAGATAAGCCTTACTTACACATATCTAAGATTGAGGCTCAATCAGAATAGCAAAGAATATTCTACTACTCTCCTCTACCAGGATAACAAGCATCAAATAAAAAGTAACAGTAATATGTGGACAGAAAATGAGCAAGAGTATAGACAGAACTCTGAGATATAGCATAAAATGAAACATCTAAAACTGAGGGTGAAGCATATATTGAGACACAACCTCTGGTAAAGTAGCTCACATCCTAAACATAAGGCAGTCCCAGAGGAATATGAAGTCTGTTCATGGAGAATAACAATAAAAACAACACATCCAAAATAGAGTTTAATTTCTGTATATATTGATATAAACTCATATTAAAAGCTTTGCAAAATAAAAAGTGTCTATTTTAAGAATTAAAGCCTACTTAACTCAGTCTCCACTTTTTACACAAGATGCATAGCTTTCAGCAAAAAGGTACAAGGTATTTTAAAAAGCAATAAAATCAGCACACTCTGATAAGACAAAATAATCAAATGACTTAGACTTGAGTATAACAAGATGTTGGAACTATCAGACATAGCTTTCTTGTTATGATTAATATATTAAAAGTTCTTGGTAAAATTTGGCCAGCATCAATGATTAGGTTGATAATTTATGTAGACAGATGGAATATATAAGAAAGAATCAAATGGAAATGCTAAAAATAAAATATGATGAGCCACTTTGAGGGATTCATGTATGAAATAGAAAGAGTGAAGGAAAGATCAGTGGAGTTGAAAATAAATCAAATAAATCAAAAGAAATCACATAAATGAAACTCAGAGAGGAAAAGTAGTATCAAAAAAAGAAGAAAAAAAATAGAACAGATGCCCATGTCCTGATCCCTAGAACCCGTGAATGTTACCTTTTATAGCAAAGGGTTTACCTGTATGATTAACTTAAGGATCCTGAGATGGGAAGATTATCCTAAATTATGTGAGTTAACTCTAAATGCCATCAGAATTATCCTTATGAGAGAGAAGCAGAGAGAGATTTGAGGAAGGGAGGAAGGAGAAAGCAATATTACCATGGAGGCAGAGATGAAATTGATGGTGCCACAAGCCAGGGCATGCCAGCAGCCATCAAAAACTAAAAGAGGCAAGAAACAGATTCTTCGCTAGAGCCTATGGATGGAGTAAGGTCCTGTAAACATTTTGATAATGATTTCAGACATTAAACCTCCAGACCACTGAGGACATAAAATATTATTTTAAGCCACCTCATTTGTGGTATTTTGTTACAGTAAAAATAAGAAAAATAACCTATACTATAATAAACATTAAAGGAAATTATTCAGGTAGAAAAATATGATATAACTAAGAAATCTACACAAATAAATGAAGTGTACTGCAAGGGAAATATATGAAGTTTAGTATAAAACTTATTTTTTTATTTTAATGAGTCTAAAATATGAATGACTGTACACTCTAGAGAAAATATTTTAAAAATAGAAAAAGAATGTATTGATATTAAGTCAGTTATAAAAATTTTATTTTATTTTTTGTTCATTTTGTTATTTTAGAATATTATGGGAATACATTGTTTTGGTTACATGGATTACTTTTGTACTGTTAGAGACATAGGTATAAGTGCGCCATCACCCAGATAATGTACATTGTATCCCTTAGGTATGATTTCAACCCGCTCCATCTCTCCCCACCCACCTGCTTGATTTCCATTGAGTAATGATCAGTTAATTCCAATTTAATATTGAGTACATGTGGTGTTTCTTTTTTCTTTTTTTCTTTTTTGTGATACTTCAATTAAAAGAATGGTCTCCAGTGCCATTCAGATTGTTAAAAAAAAAAAAGTATTAATTTATTTTCTTATGGCTCAGTAGTACCCCATGGTATACATATACCACAGTTTATTAATCCACTCATGAATTGATGGGCACTTGGGTTGTTTCCACATCTTTGCATTTGTGAATTGTGCTGCAATAAACATTTGCATTTCCCTGATGATTAGTGATGAGCATTTTTTCATATGTTTATTGATGATTTGTCTATCATCTTTTGAAAAGTTTCTGTTCCTATCTTGAGAGGATTAAGATTCACAGAAAAGTTGAATGACTGGGCAAAGTCAACAAGCAAGTAGGAGACGTTTGGCTATGCTCTGACTCTAAAGACTCCACAGCTGAACTTTCATTCCTTACCATTAAGATCTGTCCTGCACTTTACTCTTCTTTTCCTCATTCTCACTGTTTCTACTGCTTCTGCCTAGTGGTTTTTGAGCATCTGTTGGATGCCAAATTATTTCAATACATTTACCCATTTATTCCTTACAACAGTTTCTGAAAAAGTCATACATTCTGTAAACACATCCGTATGTGTTTAGTAACATTAACAAGTAGGAGCAGACACTGTGTTAGCTGAGAATAGTTTGAGAACACAATACACATAGTTTTTGCCCCAATGGTACTTGCAGTCTAGAGAAAATGATAGAATATACAATTATAAGTAGACAGATACATACAAATAAATTTAAATATTTCAGTTGTGTTAGAATCTATTATAGTAAAAAGATAATAATGGCTGAGATAAAGAATTATAGGCATAGGGAAGCCACTTTATAAAGGTGAGTCAAAGACAGCCTGCCTGGAAAGATTTGATGTGTAAAGTAAATGATGAGAAGGTGACAAATATTAACTGTGTAGAGAAAAGATTTCTAGGCAGTGAAGAAATCATGTTCAAGTGACATGGGTAAGAAAGAAAGCTGAGTCTGTACAAAGAGACTAAACTTAGTTTACCTGAGAACATGGTGAAACCGGAAAGCACACAAAGTGAAGGGTGAGCATTGTGGGAATATTTTTAGCTTCAGAGGCATTAAAACTTTGCATTTTGTTTTGAGAACAATGGGAAATCAGTGAAGTATTAAAACTAGACAAGGTACATTACTCGATTTACATTTCAAAAAATCACTATGCCTATTACATTTTATACCTGGGAAAAAAGTGTTAACTACAGAGTTAAAATCGCATAGTTGCTGAAATGCAATATTTAAGATGCAAACTTTGGTGTGTGGTATCCGGAGTTGTTAAACATGGTGTACAGTTGCAAAAGTCAGGTCATAATTTCAGATAACCTCTAAGTCAGCTTAACCTCAATCTAAAATCAAAATATTCTTAAAGGTTAACGATTCATTGGGAAATATTTCCTGATTGTCATTTCTCCACTAAATACTTAATATTCAGGAATACAAACACAAGTAACAGATAATTTGAGATAATGCTGGCCTAACTATTGGAACAGAGCTTAATTTTATTCTGATATGAAATATGCCCCATTTGACCTCTATCTTCTCTTTTTTCTTGAGCATTTAAGTCAGAACATCAATAGAGTGTGTAGAGGATGGTCATTTTGGGGAGAGAATCAAGTGGTCCAGCCATGTATGAAAATTTTTCCAACTTAATTGTAATTGTAATATAAAGCTAGAATTTAGTACTGTGAATTCTGTGAAGTGTCAGGGTATTATACCAGTGAAGATTGAGTATCCTTCATCCAAAATGCTTGGGATCAGAAATATTTTGAATTTCACATGTGTTTTTTTGTTTTGAAATGTTTGCATATACATAATGAGGTAACTTGAGTATGGAGCCCAAGTCTAAACACAAAATTAATTTATCATAGATACCTAATACACATAGCCTGAAGGTAATTTTATGCAATATCTTCAATAATTTTTGCATGGGATAAGATTTTGATTGTGTTTTGCTGTGATGGTTATGAGATCAGATGTGGAATTTTCCACTTGTGGCATCATGTCATCCTTCAAAATGTTTCAGATTTTGAAGCATTTCAGATTTTGGATTTTCGGATTAGGGAAGCTCAGCTTGTATTTTATATATCAAAGAACTCAGTAGAGATTTATTTAACATAAAGTGAGTTTTAAATTATAATTTATTCAATATTAATATCATATGAAAGAGACTATTGCCATGATAAAACCACCTATATATTTGGTATTTATACTGCTAGACAATTTTAAAATTTCCAATATAAGAAGAATCATCTGAAGATGTAATAATATAAACTTTTGACTCAATAATTTCAATGTTGAAACAAGAGCACACGAAAATTTATTTCCTGATTGAATTAATTTTGTGTTAAATATCTCACATAAAAGCATATTAAACATTCTTACAATTTATTTACCTTCACTGCAAGTTAGATGATATATTTTTGCCTAAATAATGGAGGAGGTTTTATGTATCATATGTCTCCACTCACTTACACTCTATAGTAAATCATTGTTAAAGAATCATTATAGCTAATACTCATTATAGGTAAAATAATTTATCACTCTTTACCAAATATATTTACCAAGAATTGAGTCTTCTATGTTGGACCAAACTATTTAACAATTTCAATTACCTTATAACAGATATATATCAGTATAAATATTAACTTCAACATAAATGAATTTTATTGATTTTAACATAATTGCTTAGTCTACAAAAGTAGTGTCTGGTCATATATGTTCCTATAGTAAATACTGTCAATTTTACTTTTGTGACCCTTCTTTCACCTAACATTCATAGATATATGATCACCCTTAATGTTGACAGTCTGTCTCTTCATAAATGTCTGCTATTTTATATGGATAGACATTATATTGATTAATTTTGTCAGTAACCCAGTTACCCTTTTCTTCATGTCCAGTATTGCTTAAAAGCAAAGCTATCTGATCTGTATTGCGATAATCTTCTGAGCTTCTTTACCCTTGTCAAGATTTATTGTGTAAACATCTCCTAAGGCTAAATCATACCATCACAAATTTATAAAATTCACACTTGTCTTCTCTGAATGTGTTAGTGTATAATGCATGTTTGTACATATGCACATGGATATATACATTATAGACATACATAAATATATATGTTTCCTATGCCTCTTTTGTTAAGTAAATAATGATAATTATCCTCCCCCAGTTTTCTCACCCTGAAATCCTAAATATCTTCTAATATTTTATAACACAGCTCTTCTCAAATCTACCATAAGAGAAATCAACATAGTAGAATACATAGGTGGCAAATTACTAAAGCATGAAAAAATAGAAAACAATTAATGTAAGCCATACATTTCAACATGTTATTAGATGCTTTGAAAGAAAAAGAGTATGTACAAAAATGAAAATGATGAAGTCCTCACTCTGATTTTCATTTATTATCTGAGACCAAGAAACTAATATTAATGAAGAACAAAATAATAAAGAAATTAAGGGTAAAACTCCCTATGAATTAAACTTTACAAAATGGAACATTGCTTTTAGACTGTTCTAGAAACAACTCTGTATTTGGTCAAGAAATGATTGAACAAATGATATTACATAGGCTATGATTGAATACTATATTAATAAATTCAAGTATTAAAAATATGGGCATACAATTGAATATATTAAATTAGCACTACTAGTAGGCAATTTCTTATTCTTTTCTTTTAGTGAATAGTTAAGTAACGGAGTAAATAATTATCAAAATAATTAAAGTTCAGCTACAACAAAACCTCAAAACATTATGTTAGGACTCTAGAGGTATCATTAACTATGTTGCTATTAATTAAAATGGATCCAGAATAATAATGTTTAATTATTTGTAAGACTTACTTCATTTTTAATTTTTAAAAAGATAATGAAGATAATGATTACAGCATCAACTCAGTATCCATACTAAATGCCTATTGCATTTAAAATACAATTAATCCTTTTGTTAATTATTCTCAACTCTTTCTCTTTTTTTTGAGACAGAGTCTCACTCTGTTGCCTGGGCTAGAGTGTGGCATCAGCCTAGCTCACAGCAACCTCAAAGTCCTGGGCTCAAGCAATCCTTCTGCCTTAGTCTCCCGAGTAGCTGGGACTACAGGCATGCGCCACCATGCCCGGCTAATTGTTTTTTCTATATATTTTTAGTTGGCCAATTAATTTCTTTGTATTTTTAGTAGAGACGGGGTCTCACTCTTGCTCCACCTGGTTTCGAACTTCTGATCTTGAGCAATCCACCGGCCTCGGTCTCCCAGAGTGCCAGGATTACAAGCATGAGCCACCGCGCCTGGCCTCTCAACTCTTTTTAATGTTGTTTCTATGTGTCCATTTGGGCATATATTTTTTTTAGATATAATACAATATGTGATACTTACATTTTCCAAATTGTGTCTTTGCTATATTTGTAAACAAATAAAAATGTAAAGAAATGATTAATGGTAATTTAGTCTGTATAATCGTTAGTGCCATCAATCAAAGTTTTAATCACAAAATATTTTGAGTGGCAAGAATATATAAAAAGCATATTGAATGTTTAATGTTATTCACCATTTTTTTCCTTTCCATAATATAGTGTGAACCTTCTAGGGAAGTTGAATGCTACGATGAAGAAAGTGTTTCCAGGAGGGAGGGGTTAACGTTATCAAATGCTTTTGAGAAATGAAGTCAGTGGGCGGCTGAAAAGTTTACATTCTAGGCAAAGAGACAGGTAGAAAAGAGAAACTAACATACCAAGTGGTCAGTGGGGAGCTCCCATGCTAATGCTGTAAGGCAGGAGGGCACCTCCCCAGCCCTAAGGTATCAGGGAGAGCTCTGAACTCATATAGCTCAGCTTGGAAATGAAGGAGCAGAAGATTTAGCAGTAGATTGTGGAGAAGTTTCCAGGCAGAGGGAATTGTCATGCAGAGAGATACAGCATAGTAATTCTGTTAGCTGCAAGCAGTTTAATATTTTTATAGTGTAGAATGGCAAGAGATGAGGCCAGAAAGAATGAAATGATAAATCTTGAAATTCTTATATTCCAAGGTACTAGGCCAAGATGTTTGGAATTTGTCAAAGAGCAGTTAGGAATCACTGCAAATTTATTTTAATATATTTTAATCTAAGTATTATTGACTAAATGTTAAAATATACATATCAAAAATTTAAAAAGGTCATTGCTCTTATCCTTTGAAACCTTTGTCATGTGGCTATGTATTATATCATACATTTTATAATTTTTTTAAATTTTATTTTCTAATTACTTCATGAACATTTCTCCATCACTGAACATCATCTCATCACTGTTCTAATTTGCACTTACTTGATTAATTTTTACCTTAGACATCTCTTCATATTTATCAGAAAATTGAATTGCTTTTGTGAATTAACTACTCAAGTCCCTTGCACATTTTTCTTCTAAGGTATTTCTCTATGTTTTACTGATTTGGGAGTATGGTTTATATATTAAACTTTTGGTTGTCAAATATAATTTAATATTTTCTAGTGTTTTGTCTTTTATTTTTGTGTCTTTGAAATTATCTATCTATATACACACATAAATACATGCATACTTAGATGATAGACAATCATATTATACAAATGTCATTAGAGAGAAAGAAAAAATTCATGACTTTAGATAGTTTTCTTCTTATAGTATCTGTCTCTTTTCGTATGCTCTTTCCAGGATTTAGTTTCCATGAAAGATGTCTGCCTCCCTTAAGATTCAGAGTGAACTCACATTTTCTGACTAGACTAGTCAGCGTGAGGGTATAAAGGCCAGCCCATTTGCCCTCTAGATAAAGACACCACAGAAGGACCATCTGAGTGCTAGAGCTCCCAGTAGGATCACTGTGGTGCTGTTCTCCTTGTGCATGATCCTAGTCCCTTCACTTCTGCCAAGTGTTGATACTAAGAGCACTCACCAGTAAACTTCCTGAACACAGAGCTCCTTCACAGAATGTTTCCCCAAGAAACCCAGCCTATGGCATCTTCATTTCTCAGCACTACTTTTGTAGTAATTATATATATATATATATATGCATATTTCTTTTCTCTAAAAAATTTTATTTATAAATATAATATTATTTTCTCAAAGTTTTCTTATAAGGATATACAAATATATTACATAATTTATTTTTATTTTTGGAGGGATGCCGTGTTTGCCATATAATAAATTAGAAGTATCCCAAGTCTTATTCCTAGACTTTTGAGTCTCTCTAATTGGTTATGGTGTAATTTCCTCATTGTTTTTGTTTTCATTTCATTATTGTTTATTCATATCAGAATGTATTGTTTGATGATGCAAGTCCGTACTTTGGTGATAAGTTTGTAGCACTAATTTCTGCAGGTGAGTTTTGGAAAACTTTTGTCCAGCGATTCCTATAAAAAAATCAAGATGAATATTAGTTACAAATATTTTACTGAAATTGCAAACTTATTTGAGGAGAATGATTATTTTTAGATAAGCAATTTTTTATTTCTTACCAGAGACATGCATCATCTGATTATTTGCTCAGGCTTTTTATCCTCCTCTTTCTAAAATTCATTGTTTTCATGAGTTTGTACACATCTTTTTGAGTGTATTGCGTAGCTATTTCCACTTAATATTGGGACACAGGGATTCTATTCATTTGACTTTAATTGTTCTGATTCAAAAAGATTTTTTAGCTGTTATTCTTGGGGTTTTGAAGTGGATAATCTTAGCTCCATTAGGGATGTCAGATTTGTTCGCCACTGTTAGCAAAATGTCAAGCACAGAGTAGCAGCTCAAGAAATTTGTGAATAAGTGAACAATTGTTCTCCTTTTTTCTCAAACATGAAACTTTTAAAACACATTAGATACCACTTCCATTACATTGTTATATAATAAAATAATATTGTAATATAATGCAAATAAATGTGTTTCATCTTTGTTTAAGTGGCAACGCTTCCAGTATTACACCTACAAGTATGATGGCTGTAGAGCAAATTAATAATGTTTTTATAATGTGAAGAAAAATATGCTTTACATTTATTTAACAATTTTTCTAATAAGCAGGAGCATATGCCTTACTTTGTATGTATTTTTCATTTTTATTTTTTGTACTAATTAAATGATTTTATATCCTTTCCACCTTGATCTTTATTTATTCTCCTTTATTAGGTAATACGTTCAATTTCATATTTTCTCTAGGTTTTTCACTTCTATAATTCACAAGTAAGATTGTTCTGAATGTTCTATGTTTGAGGCATATTTGTTAGGTTTTGATAAATCAACTTTATAAAATGAATTTGGCATGTTAAATGAAAAGTGATGGGAGATGTAATAGAAAGATTACCAAGGCTGCAGCACATAATAACTCATAGGTCCATTGCTGTGAGTGAAATGGACCCCTCAGCACTTTTGTGAGAAAGACCGTGGAAGCCACAGTGAGATTCAAGGTGGACACATGGATGTTTGTTCATGATAACATGTCGGCTGTTCCTAAGAATAACCAGCTTCTCTTAGAATCGTAACAGTACAATTGGCAAGTTCTTCCAAAATGTTGTTAAAACTAATTACTTTGTGTTCTACAGATGAGATGCTTAAGTGATAGATTTTCTTTTCTTATGACTCCAATTTTGGATTGGCATTACGTAAACAACCAAAATCAGAAATGGACAGTAATAACTTCTTGACATTTTCATTTTTTTCATCTAACATTATAGCATTTGATTCCTTAAATAATTTTGCCAAGGCATTAATTTTTAGAATCCAAATTGTACATTATTCATTAACTGAAAGTATATTTACAGTGAATGGATTTTTAAAATGTATATTCCACAAACAATTTTTTAAATTAAATTGAAAATGTCGCACAGTAAAAATAAAAAAAAATTGATGTAGTATTTAATATTTTTTAAAATAAATTTTATTTATTTTTTTATTTTATTTTATTTTTTTTTGAGACAGAGTCTCACTCTGTTGCCCTGGCTAGAGTGCCGTGGCGTCAGCCTCGCTCACAGCAACCTCAAACTCCTGGGCTCAGGCAATCCTTCTGCCTCAGCCTCCCAAGTAGCTGGGACTACAGGCATGCGCCACCATGCCCGGCTAATTTTTTCTATATTTTAGTTGGCCAATTAATTTCTTTCTATTTTTTAGTAGAGATGGGGTCTCGCTCTTGCTCAGGCTGGTTTCAAACTCCTGAGCTCAAACGATCCGCCCACCTCGGCCTCCCAGAGTGCTAGGATTACAGGTGTGAGCCACCGCGCCCGGCCAATATTTTTTAAAATAAATTTTAAATGCAATAAAAAGATTGGCATCTCTCTTTACATCTATCAATATATTTTGGCTACAATTAGGCATGTTTTCTTATAAATGTCCAGTTAAAGACTGAGACTTAAGGATTTTTAAGCTCATCTTGTAATTTTAATATTTAAAATTCCAAAGTATAGACTAAATAAAATTTAACTTGTTTTTGCACATTATATGGTTATTTTGACCATCAACATTTCAGTTTGTACATAAAACATAATTTTTGTAAAATAAAAACATTGAGCTATATGTCATATTTAATTGTTTATTACAGATTTGATAACATAAGAAAAACATAAGTTTGCATATGTCTCATTTAGAATGAAGTAAATGGATTTTTGGGCATAATGTAATGGTCAGCATGCACAATTTATTCTTTTTATATGACTTATAACAGCCTATGCAAATTATATTGGTTTCTGGTGTGATGAAAATGTGCTTAATGTGAAATTGTAATGAATCAATCCATTGTAATGTTTTTCTTCCTTTGAAATATGCAAATGTAATGCTCAATGATTGGTCAACTTATCTTTATTAAAGAATGTACAAGTGAAAAAAATTATAAAACTGCTTGTATAATTTCACTCTTTCCTCTAAGAAATGCACAATATTTATGAAAACATGAAGCTGATATTCACTTGGCATGTACTTGATTTATCTTTCTCTGTCATTCAAGATTATACTAAGGGTAAAATTTGCTCCTGGCCATTAGAAATGATAGAAAAACACTCTGAAAAATGTCACACCAGATTTCTGACCTCATGCCCTTCTTACATAAGGGTCTTTCATACTAATGTTTTTTTACTTCCGGTAAGTGGATAAAGGTTGCACAATTTATAAGCACAACATTTCAAAGGGTTGAAATAACTGGTCTGTAAGGAAAACATCTGTAATCCCCTGAAGAGTTCATGGGAGAATTAAAGTATGTTTCTTGCTTCTTGATTTGGTTGTATATTCACCACCATTAGGAAACAGGGCTAGTTGGGAGAGAATAATCAAATGCATTCTTTCTCCCTCTCTCCACTCATTTACAACAGGGTGGTGGCAGAGGATAAGATTGTTTATTCTGATTGCCTTCATTTAGTTCTTTTTCTGAGCAACACAACTCATTTAAACCAATAGAAGACACTTAAATAAAGTAATAAATCATACATGTTATCATAGAAAAGTTCTGAAATTTATGAAACTGGAAGTTTCATTATGGAACACTTAATTATTTTCAAAAATTATAAATAGTGTTTGTATTTCTAAAGCTCTTGCAATTTTCTTAAACAGATTATATTTATATATAAATATATATAACATATATGTCAATTTCTTCAGCTGCTTCAACTGAGTGCTCTCCTATAAAATTTAAGAATGGTAAAATATATATTGGATCATATATTTATGTAGATAGAGAAGGACTTTTAGTGTGCTTGGTTTTTGATAAACTCTCTAAAGAATGGCAATATATTTCCTGGAGTAATTTATGACAGTTGGAATTTACGGTGGTTGAGATTTTCTCATGCCTAGTCTGCCCCATTCAACTTCTAATACCCAGACAATTTTCTTAAACAGATTGAGTACTTATTTTAAGTTATATTATAAAAAGGATTCTAGAGATATAGCTCCTTCTGTCCTTAATTCTGGGTCAAAAGGAAACTAGCTTGAAAAGAGACTAAGAAAAAAAAAAACAGTAAGATGTTCATAGATCTTATAATCACTAATCTAGGAAATATTTATTGCAGATCTTCTCTATAACAGATGCTATGCTAAATCTGAACATAAAGAACCTGGCTAACACTAACTTTGAACTTAATATGAGCATGCACAGTTCTAAGCACATTTTACTATGATTGTTGTACTTCATATTCACAATAACACTTTGGCATTGGCAAAAAAAATTGTGAATATATAGGGAAACACTTGTAGAGTGGCTTTTATAGATAAGTAGGGAAATAGTCACAGAGGGGAAAAATAACTTAATAACTTGTCTAATGCTATGAGCTGTAAGTGCCAGAACTCACAATTTTTGCAGCATTAGGCATGAGGTGAAGAGATAATGTAGGTAATACCTTCAATACTAAGACTACAGAGCAGATTTTTAATAGATTTTTCTTCTCTCCTCATTTTCTGAATTGCTGGTTATAAAAGAACAGATTTTTCCTGAAAGTGACTGTATTATCCACAATCTCTTTTTCATTTTCTCATGTAATTATTCTTAACCATGATGGAGTACAAAAGTTATGAGTTTGGTTCTCATGCTTATTGAATCTTTTAGTGTGTGTGTATGTGTGTGTGAGGGTGTATGTATGTGTGTATTTGTCACATACTAAAGAGACAATAAGTGGAATAATTATGTATATTCATATATACATACACATATACATCAATTTATTCTGCTGCTTCAACTGAGTGCTCTCCTATAAAATTTAAGAATGGCAAAATATATATTGAATCATATATTTATATAGATAGAGAAGGACTCTTAGTGTGCTTGGTTTTTGATAAAATGTCTAAAGAGTGGCAATATATTTTCTGGGGTAATTTATGATGTTTGGAATTTATGGTGGTTGGGATTTTCTCATACCTAGCCTTCTGCATTCAAATTCTAACACCCAGACTAAAGAGTTTCTTATGTTGCAAAATTTAACTCTTCTCTCCAGACCACACACACACACACACAGACAAAGTGACTTAACATATTTAGTTTAAAGGAAAAATAACAATGTTTCTGGCATGCTTGAAGTAAGCTCATCACCAATTCCTCATGTCTCCATACCTAACCATGGCTACAACTAATTTTGGGAGATTGGCAGTAGTCAGTGGCATATAGAGGCTAATAAATAGCAAACTTTGGAGTCAAGTGAGCCTAGCTATGAATCCATAGCTAGAGTTACTTATCCTCTCTTTCTCATTTTTTTTCATGAGAACATTGAGTTGTTTTGAGGCTTAAATAACACAGGGTAAGTAAAATGCTAAGCAGACTGCCTGGCACATAATGAGAACTCAATAAATGATAGTCATTATTACTTTTATTGAGACTACAAAATAGCCTTGCTGATGGTTTTGTAGATCATTAATAGCTAAAGAGCAGTACTCACAGTTAACAATCAGGTGGCTCTGAGGCTCAAATGAGACAAATGCATATAAAAAAAATTCATTCAGTATCTGGAACATTTTTCAGTCCTTTTCTTCTCTCTCACCTTTGACCTTTGGCTAAGGAAAAATACAGAATAATATCTTTACTAGTTTCAAATTTTATAGAAAATGAACATATTTTTATTACAATCATTTCACAGTTGGTATCATAACTGATGTCACAAAATAATAGAAAAATATTCCTAGTCTGTGTTAACATATTGCCTGGATTCAACAAGGGATCATTAAATGATTTTCATGGGCATTTTAATGATGCAAAATATAGACATATATGTATTTTTACTCTTTTAAAATCAAGTTTTGTTGGCATGAAGCCTATTTTCCTTCTTGTTTATTGCATTCTCAAATATTTATTCTACAGAAGTTATATGTAAATGTATTAGTATTGCCATTGCTATCTTATTTAAATCAGCTTTTATTACCTAGGCCCTGGAAATTCTGTCCTTTGGGGATTTCAAGCTTAATTCTTTATCCTGCAAGCCCTCCTGATTTCAAAACCTGGCAATTTCTGGAGAGGAATATGATGCCCTGTGCTTGCTGCAGAACTCCTTCCTCTAGTAGCACTTTGTCTCCTATGTGTTCAGGCTGCAAGACCTTTTCTTCCGATTTTCTGGCCAACCCTTCCTCCCCCAGTTTCTTGCAAGTCCATAGATGTCAGCGATGTGCTGTAGTAGAAACAGTGTTTTGAAGCTCTTCTAGCTTCCAATCTGTCACACCAGGTCTGTATGGCCACCCAAACTCTGCTGGTTTCTTTCCCCCAACTTAAGTGACTGTGCTTGAGCCCAGCCTGATCACCAGTCCATGCTCAGAACCAGCCAAATACTGTAGGCAGGAAATGGACTGAAATTGAGGCTCAACTAGGAAAGACTTTTTCCTCTATAGAAATCTCTTCTAGTCTCAATCATGTCCAGTTCCCTGCTGCCCTTAAAAATATTGTCTTTACAGTTTCTTTTTATTTGTTCCTTTTAAAATAAGTTGGTTGATAATGTCCTAGAACAATGCTAAACTGAGTTTCCCCAAATAAAAGGTAAATGTTATAGAAAACAACCATGCTAATACTTGCAATCATTTTAAACAAATCCAATAGACTCTTTTTTTAAACCTAATTATTTCAGTTAAACAACTTCGTAGTCTATAGTCTGTATACATTTAATATGTAGACTTTTTTTGATATAATATTAGTGGTATGAGAAAACACCTTTAAAGAATAATTAATTTATGATGATTTAATTGAAATGGTAAGCATCAAAAATGCTATATTCTACATTTTATAGTTAAGTTCTGACAAAGCATAAGTTTTATTAACCCTATAAACGCACATTCATTATTCCATTATTCTATCCATGTTCTGATTTTTTTTAAAAAGAGTTATCTTTGTTCATTTATTCAATTTAGTATACAACACAGAGTTACAAGTTCCTATAAACACAACTTGCAACACATGAAATATGTTTTCTTCATTATCATACCTATAGGAAGAAAGAAAATTAGCAATAATATCTTAAAGGGTCATATATTTATAGGCTCGTTTCTTCCTCTTATTTCTTTGCATTTAAAGATATAAGTAAGTTTTATAGACATACAAATTTCTTAACCCCTAAGGGATAAGTAAAATTCTGCTCATGTATTCTAAAGTTCTACCTTATTTTTATCTTTGATTAAAGAAAAACTAAGTATGAACTACAAGTAGAAAAATAGAAGTAGGTTTAATGAAAACTTTAAGATGATAATTTTCCATTCTATTAGCAGAAAATCACCTGAATACAGCATCAAAGAATCATAGAAAGGTTAGTAGAAACAGTAAAAGTAAAATGTCTCTTACAGGAATGGAAACATGAAGAGCAAGAACTTTTAAGATTTTCATGCTAATATTGGACCCTAAATATATCCAGCTGATGGGTTGCCTCTAACACAGGAGGATTCCACAGAGAATAATACCAGGGTATACTATCCTTATAATGAAATTTTCAAGCATTTTTAAAAATACAAACCTCACCTGTGTTTTTCATAGCACTCTATTGTAATTTTACCAACTATAACTTTTTGGTAAAGTCTTTAAAAAACATCCTGTATTTTTAGACTTTATAAATTATTTAGATAGTGTTAATGAAGGACATTTTGTTAGACACACTGAACAAAGAGTAGTAAGACGGATCACCTTAAACCAAACAAAAAAAGAAACTGCAACCATTATTTTAAACTAAAGTCAGATATCACAAAATCACCCTTTTTTACTGGTCTTCTTTTCATAGGCACACCTGCTTTTATTGAGCTCTATTATACTGTTTTGCAGTTATTGTGTTTTTTACAAATTGAAGGTTTCATCAAGCCACCTTACATCAAGAAAGCCTATTGGCAACATTTTTTCCAACAGCATTTAGTCACTTTGTGTCTCTGTGTCATATTTTGGTTATTCTATCAATATTTCAAACTTTTTCATCATTATTACGTCTGTTATGGTGATCAGTGACAGTGATCTTTGATGTTACTGTTGTAACTATTTTGGGGCACCACAAATTATGCCCCCTTAAGACAGCAAAGTTAAGCAATAAATGTTGTGTGTGCTCTGGTTCCTCCACCAACTGAATATTCCAGTTCCTCCCCTTATACTCAGGCCTCCCTATTCCCTGAAAAACAACATTTACATTAGGCCAGTTAATAGCACTATGATGATGGCTTCTAAGTGTTCAAGTGAAGAGTCACATGTCTCTTTTTTAAAAATCAAAAGCTAGAAATGAACAAGCTCTTTTGAGGAAGGCATGTCAAAAGCCAAGATAGGATAAAATCTAGGGTTTTTGCACCAAGTTGTAAGCCAAGTGATGAATGTACAGGAGAAGTTCTTGAAGAAGATTAAAAGTGCTACTCTAGTGAACACATAATTAAGAAAGCAAAACGCATTATTGCTGATGTAGAGAAATTTTGAGTGGTCTAGATAGTAGATTAAATTAGCCACAACGTGATCCAATAGGGTATTGTAAATCAGAGATAGAAAAAAAAATACTTTCCTGTAGCACCTGAGAGAGATATCAATAGGTGCTCAATAATTGTTTGTTAAATAAGCTAATGAATTAAGAATAAGTAAGCACTTATTTTGTCATTATGGTCAGCTTTAACTCTACTGGACACAAAGACTCTGCATTCCTCATGAGTGTCGTCTGTTACAATGCATTTTTCTTCTCTGTTAGGATGCTTTTGCACATGTTAAGAGCTTAACATATGCTGAATCTTTTTAAACTTAAGCTCCATCTATGATCTTCAAATTCATCTGTTTTAATCAGTTTTCTGTTGCTTATAACATAATACTTGAAATTAAATAATTTGTAAAGAGAAGGATTTTATTCTTTACAGTTAGGGAGGTTGGGAATTCCAAGGTTGAGGAGATGCATCTAGTGAGAACTTTTCTTGCTAGTGAGGACTCTCTAGCTTGGTCTCTCAAGGTGGTGTGGGACATCAAATGGAGAGAGGTCTGAGCATGCTAAAGTGCTAGCTCAGGTCTCTCATCCTTCTCTTTTTAAGCCTCTTGATTCCTTCCCAAGGTAACCAACTAATCCATGAACCCTTAGTCCATTAATTCATGAATGGATTACTGCACAAATGAAGGCAGAGCCCTCCTGATCCAATCATCTCTTAAAGGTTCCATCTCTCATTACTGCCACTTTGGGGATTAAGTTTTAACATGAGTTTTGGAAAAGGCACTCAAACCACAGTTTTTCTCTAGCTCTTTTCTTCCTTGGCTGTGATTCAGAAAGCCTGTAAGAAGGGAAGTTTTGAAAGATAAAGGCGAGAAGAGAATCAATCATTATCTGCAAAATAGCCTCTTCTGACTTCTTTGCATGAAAGTTCTATTTCTTTTCTACGCTTAGCTGAGTGCAAAGTGATCTCCTGGTACCACAGGTAGAAGGGAGATAATTGAAAATAAACAATTTTCATTGCCTTCATGTTTTATATATATTGTATTGTTGCGTCTTGTTACAATAAACCTCATAGATGGCTTTATCAGAGTTGTATGCAGCAAACTAAATGAAGGGTAAATGTCAGTAGGTAATTTTTTCACAGAAGTTTGATTTATATAGAAAATGTATCTTTGCTCTTTTAGAAGCTGCAGCTAACTTCAAGTAATCAATGCATTTGATGAAGAATAGTTCTGTTTTCTAAAATTATAACAATTTGAAAAATTGGAAATCAATCTACTAAGGAAATGAAAATGATAAATGAGTAATCCAAATGATAAAAAATAGCATTATATTTTCTCAGCAGGACATTCACATAAACATGTTCAATAAAATATCAACCAAAAATAAGAAAATTACATAGAATGATAAATTAAGTTCACATATTAAAGTAAGAAGTAATTTTGTTTATTAATAACATTATTCTCTTGCATTAAATATAACAGGATTATAAAATACTACATTTAAGTATACATCAATGATAATATTTTTGCTAAAAGCTTTTATTTCTCCTACTTTGTCTATTAAAATTAGTAACATATGAAGACTACGAAGCAAAGTATGATTGTCGTTAAAAAATGTTGATTGCCAAGGATTTTATTAGACAGCATATTACAATATGATATCTGATCATAATAAAATGAATCTGCAATATTAAATGGATGAGATGAATCACATATTATAGAGCATCTTTCATTTACACATTGACTATGGCTTCATCTCCCAGGTTTGGCTAAAGGCATATACTGCAGCCTAAAACATCTGTATTTTCTTGTTTTGCCTGTATCAATTCAGTCCTGGCCAGGATCAGCTTTCCGTAGTTGGCTCTATCCATTTCCGGCTATTTCTTTTTTCTTTTAATTTTATTTTAATTAATTAATTATTTTTAATTTTATTTCAGAATATTATAGAGGTACAAATGTTTTTGTTATATAGATTGCTTTTAGACCATTTAAGTCAAAGTTATGTGTGCCCATCCCCCTGATAGAGTGCATTATACCTGTTAGGTATGAATTTGCCCATCCCCTCCTTCCACTCATACCTGCTTGATTCCTGATGAATGTTATTCCCTTATGTGCACATAAATTATGGTTAATTATTTATTAAAATTTTAGTCTTCTATTGTCCTCTTAAAGAATCTGAGTCACAATGAAAGAACATATTAAAGACTGAGAAAATCTTCACTAAAGTTGCTTGTTCAACCATTTTTAGCCCAATTTTTTTCCTAAGAGTATATGATTATACTTCCCTGTAATTTATATTAGTATCACTAAAGCTATTTTTTTTAAATACAGATGTAAATAGTTGTTACACCACACTTTCATTATTCATTTCCTTATTCCTATATCATTTGGAACCTAGTGTACAATCTAGCAGAAGTTTTTTGAATGTTTGAAAAATATCAGAAATAATTATTCTAGACTACAGTGCTATGTACATAATTGTGCCAATGCCTACCACATAGAAAATATGCACTCGTCAAATGAATGCTGAGGGATTTCTTGAACAAAGAGTAGACAGATGTGTGATAAATAAGATAATTTACAAAGTAAAATTATCTCAGAAAATCTTATGTCTTGGATATAAAATGTTAAAAGCCAGCATCAAATTTATTTAAATAATGTCTACTTTTATTAAAAATATATTAATTTCTTGTTATGTTTCAGTTACTAATATAATTATAGTGAGAAAAATGGAATGAATTATAGAAAAATTAGAAATGTGTTGAGAAATAGGATTACTTTATATTATATATTTCTACATAATATATGCTATGGGTGAAATTGTGTCACCCCCAAAATTCATATTTTGGAGCCTTAACCTCTAATGAGATGATATCTGGAGAGGGGATCTTTGGAAGGTAATTAGGTTTATATGAGGTCATGAGGATGGATTCCTCATAATGGTATTAGTGCTTTTATAAAAATAAATCAGAATCAGATCCTTCTCTTCCTCTTCCCCTCCCAACACACATTAGAGTACAGCAAATAGGAGGCTCTTTGCAAGCCAGAAAGAGGGACTTCATTCAGAACTTAATCTGCTGGAAACTTCATCTTAGATTTCCTTTTCTCCAGAACTGCAAAAATGATAAATGTCTATTATTAAGTCACCCAGACTATTTTGTTACAGCAGCTCAAGCAGACTAATACAATATATCTTAATATTCAGAAATAGTCTCTTCACTAAACTACCAAATTCTTATTTTAATAAAGAGCTTCCAGTATTACCAGAGTAAGTTTGTTGCCGTTGGCTATAGACTCCATAACTCACACCAACTTCTTGATTTCCCTTGGAATTAGTACTATGTCAAATACTTTATGATATTACATGTAATGAAAATAATTTATGATTCCTAATAAAGAATTTTGTCAATATGTATTCTGATTTTCCATAGCAACTTAATGACTAGATCTTACAAAGTAATCTAATCCCTTAGCAAAATTCATAACCTTGCTTTCTATTTACCCTGTATTAGGAATTCTCATTATTGACTTTGGTGAGTACATAAAATTTTTAAAAAGCCTACATTAATAAAAGAAAACACTGTAAATATTTTATTTTCCAAATATTCCAACAACTTAATACATTTATATTGAGAATCTTCTATATGCCTAATGCTGTACTAGTTCTAAAGATACAATTGCAAGGAAACCAGTCACATGTTCAACCCTTATGGAGTTTACCATCTGCTTTGGATAGAATATGTGCCCTACAAATTGATGTGTTAAATCCCTAACCTCCAGTGTACCAGAATGTGACTGTGTTTAGAGATAAGGCTAATAAAGAGGTAATTTATTGGGTTATTATTAAGTATGAATGTTCGATTTCCTTAAGTACTAAGTTTGCCAGTTGATATCTCTGACATTTCACTGTGACACTTCTTGTTTTATTCTTATTGTGAAGGTACATCCTTCATTTTTCAAATGCAGGTTTTGGCTCATGATTAACTTTCAAAAATTTTTTAGAGCAATTTTTGTGAAACCATGGATAAGTCAAAAATTTGTGTTGTATTCCAATATAAGTCCTATTGTGGAAACAATGCAGCACACACAGTTAGAAATATCAACAAAGTATTTGTTGTGGAAAGGATGTGGCTAATGAATGCACAGTGTGTCAATGGTTTGAGAAGTTTCATTCTGGTGATTTTAACCTTGAAAATGAGCCATTTGGGTGACCTAAGACCAAGGTGGATAATGACCCACAAGTATTTTCACTGCATTTTAGGCAGTGAAAATACCCAGTTAAGTGGAGTTAAATTAACAAGAGTAAGGTAGCAACTTACCCTTGTCGATTAGACCTACAGATATAAATGCCAATTTAATAAATTAAAATTGCTTTAGGTAATCCATCCATTGAGAGTACTTTTAATCTAGATTTTGGATCATTTTACCCTTTCTGAAATTAGTTTTTGGTACTTGTAAGTCACATATTGTCCACTTAATTAGGTTGATTAATGTGTTATAGTTTAGACATAACATATATGTTATAGATTCTAAGTCATTAGTATAAACTTCAATTAAAAATAAAAATGCATTTCCCAATGTAAATCTTATGTCACTAGTATGTGTCATATTAGGGATTTTAATATTATGGTTATTTATCCAGAAAGAACATTATCCAGGTTTCTAAGGATTAGCAAAGGAGGAGATGACATGATTTTAATGGTTTATAATGTCTTTAAGATAAATAAATGGGACATGATCAAACTAAAAAGCTTCTGTACAGCCAAAGAAATAGTCATGAAAGTAAACAGATAACCTACAGAATGGGAGAAAATTTTCTCATCTTACACATCTGATAAGGGGCTGATAACTAGAATCTACTTAGAACTCACGAAAATCAGCAAGAAAAAATCAAACGACCCTATCAAAAAGTGGGTAAACATGAACAGAAACTTCTCTAAAGAAGACAGAATTATGGCTAGCAAACATATGAAAAAATGTTCAACATCTCTAATCATCAGGGAAATGCAAATCAAAACTACAATAAGATATCACTTATTTCCAGTAAGAATGGCCTTTATCCAAAAATCCCAAAACAATAAATGTTGGCATGGATGCGGAGAGATAGGAACATTCCTACACTGCTGGTGGGATTGCAAACGAGTTCAACTTCTATGGAAAGCAATATGGAGATACCTTAAAGCGATACAAGTGGATCTACCATTTAATCCAGCAATCCCATTACTGGGCATCTACCCAAAAGATCAAATGACATTCCACAAAAAAGACACCTGCACTCAAATGTTTATAGCAGCACAATTCACAATTGCAAAGCTGTGGAAACAACCCAAGTGCCCATCAATTCATGAGTAGATTAATAAAATGTGGTATACATATACCACTGAGTACTATTCAGCTCTAAGAAACAACGGTGATATAGCACATCTTGTATTTTCCTGGATAGAGCTGGAACCCATACTACTAAGTGAAGTATCCCAAGAATGGAAAAACAAGCACCACATATACTCACCAGCAAACTGGTATTAACTGAGCAGCACCTAAGTGGACACATAGCAACTACATTAATGGGGTATTGGTCGGGTGGAAGCGGGGGAGCGGGTATATACATACATAATGAGTGAGATGTGCACTGTCTGGGGGATGGTCACGCTTGAAGCTCAGACTTGTGGGAAGTGGGGGGGGCAAGGGCATTATTTGAAACCTTAAAATTTGTACCCCCATAATATGCTGAAATAAAAAAAATAAAAAGGAAGATGTTTCAAGTTATATATTAAAAATATACTGATTACAGAAGGTTAATATCAAGAGTAATTAATATGTTGAAAAGATAGGTATAGATAAAATGATAGAGGTCCCTGCCTGTTAAGCTCACAGTTTGTTTTCTATGAGGTAACCATGGGAAGTCCTTGAAGGGTTCCTGAAAAGAATGACAGGATCAAATTTCTATTTGAAAAGGTTAAGCTAACATAAATGTGAAGAAGTGCTCAGAGTAGGATTTGGCAAGATATCTTTCTACATAATAATAAGTTAGTGGGATAATATGTCATGTTAAAAAAAAGAAGAAGAAAAGATTTCCATTATCAAGTGTATTTGGGGAAAATGATTTAAAATGCTTGAAAAGTATAACTAAATTTGATAAAATATTGATTAAAGTGAAGATGCTGTGCTATGCATTTTATTGGAGTTGTTTTACTTATTTCCCCTGATACACTTATGGTTATCTTGAGGCAGACACAGCTAGACACTGTGTTGGATTGATTACAGTGATGGGCCAAGTTTGTTTACTTTTTCCCATCTGTGGCTGCACTGCTTGGTAGCATATTTCTACGTTGACTCTAGGCTTGCTTGACTGTATGATTTAATATGCATAAAGGTATGGTATCAAAGTAATACAAGCAAAGATGTGAAAATGTCTTGCATATTGGGACTTTCCTTTTTGCTGCTCTTAGAGCTATTCTGCCTTGTGAGCAAGCCCAGGCTACCCCATTGGGTGATGAGAGATGTAGCCCAGTTACTACCCCCATCCTTTGCTACCAGTATTGACAGTGAGCCTACCTCCAGACCACCCAGGCCCCAGAAACATGAGCAGAGCCTGTCATCAAGTTCATGTCAGTGGAATCGCTCAGTTGACTCATAGGCATGTGAATAATAAACAAATGATTGTTGACTAAACTGCAAATGCCTGGGTTCATTTAATAGTGAAAGGTGATATATCCATGTATATCTATTCTTTCATTCTCTCTTACTAACAGCCATAATTTGTAGCAAAATGTGCATATGCACAGTTTAAAAATACTATTTCTCTTGATTCTTTGCAGTTGAGCATAGCTATATATCCCAGGTCTGGCTGGCGAGAAGTGAGCCGAGTCTAATCAGTGAGGCATCCAGGAAGGTGGTTGTTTTCCCAATGTAAAGGGATGTCTCTTTTTACCATTTGTTCTTTCTGACTTCTTTCTTCTTGGAATATATGAGATGCCAGGAGATGCACGAAGATCTCATAAGAAATGAGATGCCACATATTTTTGGATAGAAGAGCAGGGAACTAGAAGCAGCTTGTGTTTATGATGACCCAGCTGCGTCTATTCAAAGTGCCTGCCTCTACCATGCTTTTTTTACATAGCAAAAGTAACTCACCTCTTCTTTTAATTCATTTTTGGTTAGTTTCAGAAAATACAACTCAACACATTGCTAGCTGATATATAAGTACTATTATTAACCACTAATCTAAGATTCAAAATGAAACTTAAGATTAACTAACATTCCCATAGTATTTATCTATTAAGAGGATTCTATTTTCAACTCCATGAATATTGAGAACAAATTATGTGACAATATTGTTCTATGTACTGGGAAATGCTGACATTTCAATGTAGGCAGTCTGATCAGAGAGCACATATTCTGTAATATTGTTCTATATAAGATCCTCCCTGTAGCTTATCTCAGAGTCTTTAATATACTGATGCATATTATAACATCCCAAAGTACACTTTGTTAGAGCATTTCCTCATACAATAACTCTGAAAAATTCAACTGGGAAATACATATGTAGAGGTCTGTAAGAGAGGGAGCGGGGAAACTAGTCAGAATACTAATGCTTTGTTTCAGGTACTAGGGTGTCAGTCCCTGAACTAATGAGGAAGAAGTGGGGGACAGGAGGCAGTAAAAAGAGGTATTTTAAGAGTATAGAATTTCCAGTACTGTTCACATGTGAAAGGATTGGAAAGAGTGGATTCCTGTGCTGCTATTATTTGAGAATGTAAACCAAGTGAGATTATTGGGCAAGCTGTGATGTGCTTTATTGGAGTATGTTCACTTTGGCTTGCCTGTATAAACCTCCATGTAGTGAATGCTTTTTGAAAAGGGGTTGGATAGGCAGAGAAGGAATGTAAAAATTATGTAACTAATGTATCTCAGGCGCAGATCAATCAGAATGGACACTTATTAGTATACACCACAGGTGAGTAACAGCTTCATATCAGTACTGGATATGCAGGAGAGATGCCAGAGAACTATACCAAACTATACCAAAAAGTGCCAAAAAGTGTTTTTAAAAAGGTGAAGATGTCTTTTTGATAAAATGACTTATTTTCCTTTGGGTAAATACCCAGTAATGGGATTGCTGGATCAAATTGTAGGTCTCCTTTTAGTTCTTTGAGGAATCGCCATACTGCTTTCCATAGAGATTATACTAATTTGCAGTCCCACCAGCAGTGCATAAGCACAATTTTCAATTGCAAAGATGTGGAATCAACCCAAGTGCCCATCAGTTCGTGAGTGGATTAACAAAATATGCTATATGTATACTATGGAATACTACTCTTCCATGAAGAAATATGAATTAATGCCTTTTGCAACAATTTGGATGGAATTAGAGACCATTATCCTAAGTGAAGTATATGAAGAATAGAAAAACAAACACATGTACTTGCCATTAAGTGGGAACTTACTGATGAGCACACATGTGCACAGAGGGAAGTAAAATTCAGTGGAAATCAAGCAGGAGGAAGGGGAAGGAGGGGATCAGGAAAAACCTACCTAATGGGTACAATGAACATTATCTGGGTGATGGGCACACTTATAACCCTGCTCAAGCATAACAAAAGTGATCCGTGTAACCAAAAACATTTGTACCTCCATAATATTTTGAAATAATAAAAAAGGTAAAGAAAGGAAGAAAAGAAGTAGAGAAGAAACAAATGAACTAATGTATCAATGAAAAAATGAAGAAAGAAGGAAAGAAAGAGAGAGGGAAGGACCAAGGAAAAGAGGAAAGAAGGAAGATAGAGGAAAAAAAAGAAAATTAAAGAAAATTATTCAAGAACATTTAAATTAGAGAATGTTTCCTCTCACATACAGCCACATTAGATGAATATCTACCAGAAACACAGAAGACCAACTATTCTTCATCCAAGAAATATTAATTGTCCCCCACCTTATGCCAGGCACTGTTCTAGGAGGAATGAGTAGAATGGTTAGCAAGACAAATAAGGATTCTGTTTAAAGTGTTTTTATTTTCCATTCTGGGAGGGGAGATGCTAAAGAAATGAACAAATATAAAGCCTAGATATTTTATAGACATTGACACATGTTCTGAAAAAAGTAATTCAAGGAAATCATGGCACCTTTCGTTAGTACTTTCAAATCTAGTGGACAATAATGTGGTCTTGGGGATAGACTGTGTGACACAAATGTGCCACTTCATATGGATTCCTATTCCATGAAAAAACAGTAATAGCATTTGGAGGCTGGCAGCAAGGAAAAGGAGAGATGGGGGCAACTTTCCATATGCTATTTTCCCTTGCATTTTCTCTACAGTTGTAATGTAGACTCGCACTGAAATAAATATACGTTTTGGTGTTGAAACTGGCACTTCAAAAAGAAACCTAAAACAGTAATTTGAGTCACTTTCACCATAGCAGTCCAACTAAAGCAGATTGATGGCATGGAAAAAGGTATCTGAAGTATACCATCCAGTGTATGAGTGATGGGAATGTCTTCAGATTTGGGTTCTCCTTACCATACCTTCTGGATCAAAAGGGTCACGCTACAGAAATACTGGTTCTGCAGTCAAAAGAAGCTGGCGAGTCTTCCCTTGCATTGGACTATATTAAAAGCTAATTTATTTTTCATTTAATTGGTAAATTAGATAAAACAAGGGAGCCAAAACATCTATATGCTTTCTGTAATATCTAAGAAAATCCATCAAATGTGCCATTTGTAATAATTTAAGTCCACATTTATAGAAAATTCTTCCTTCAGTTTAGGTGGCACTTTCTTGAAATTCCACATAAATGCATTATAAGAAACTCCACTTAGGTGGCAAGTCTCAGAGTGTGTGTGTGTGTTTGTATGTGTGTGTGTTTGTGTGTGCATGTGTGATTTATTCCCCACCATCTGGAAGCTCTGTGTCTTACCAAGACATGTAAGGTAACTATTATTTCCCAATCTATAGAAACTGTCAGCATAATGTCATCCATATAGTGGATACAATAGACAAGTGTGACGTCCTGTTAGAACTGTGAGATAGCCAAGTTCCTCGGAACCCATATTGCACATAGCAAACCAGAGAGCAGATATACCTCTGAGGCAAGATGGAAATGTTCCTGATAAAAGACAGTAAACATCAGGCATTTGTTTTATTCAGTATGAATGGAGTGAAAAATTAATAGCAGGAGAACTGAGTAACTATAGTAAGGAACTAAGAAATAGCTCACCATTTGTCAGGATAATCTAGTATAACAAACAGCCCCAATATCCCAGTGTCTTTACATGATAAAGATTTACTTCTTGTTTACACATAATCTGATGTAGATGGCCTTGGTTTGGAGGATTTCTTGGGTAGCTATACTCTAATTGATTATACTCAAGGACCTGGAGTTTTTCCATTATGTGGCCCCACCATTTTAGAGCATGTCACTTTCAGCCATACAAGCAGAGGAAAGTGTATACAATATTGTAAATGACCATTTTGTATTCAGGCATAAATATATTATGCTTCATTTCTACCCACACTTTTCCAGAAGTCAACCACATAATACCACCTGGATGCAAAAGAGTTGGGGCAAAGCAATCTTTCCATGTGCTCAGGAGGTAAGTAAAACAATTTGATAAAATATGTCATTTTCTCTGCCACATGCTCCATTTAGGGTCAGAACTTGATTAAGCATATGATAAATACATGTAATTTTCCCCAAACTATCAGACTTTTCTATGAAATATACTGCAGTATCAAAAAGCAGTATGATAGAAATTAATCTTACAAGTCACTGATGATTGTATAACTGGGCAATTCTTTTAGGGATGAGATATGGCTTTTGGTTGACTATTTTTAAAAGAAGGGAACATCAATTACTACCATTTGACCCTTCCTATAAATATATCTCATCTACAGATCAGAAGCCATGTTAAAATTTTTGATAATTGGGAGTATATTAACTTTAACTCTGTAATTAGGATCTACCAAAACGAATTGAATTCACCTGTGCCTATTCTGTAGCACTCATGTAAATTTCATTTATCTCTTGGCACTAACAAGCTCTACTTGCACTAGAAGATAATAGTATTGTTTTGAATCCCCAAGGATTAAAGACGGATTAGACACAGTGTCTAATAATTCTCAACAATTCTGTCATTTTCCCCTTTCCCTAAAGTTCAGTATGAACATAAGTTTTTTGTTTTTTTTTAGAGTATAAGTTAGTTTTCTTCATTTCAAGAATTGGACGTATGTCATGACTCAGATACATGAATTGGGGAAAGCATGTGACTCTGTAATGTGTCAAGTCAGACCTTTGTTAACTATATTATAGAATATAATATCATAATAATAGCAATAATAATGATATAATTAATACAGTGATTACTTTGATATATAAAGCAAATAATTCCTTGAGGGTGGCCTAAGAATTTCTTTCCTATGGGCCTATGATTGATTAGAATCTCTCAGCTATTTCTACAGTCAGGCCATTCTTGGTGATTAGATTACTGTGCCTATCCTTGTATTCATCATGTTAATCACATCAACTTTGCTTCTTTTTAAAACTTTGCTATATTTCTTATATCTGGACTCTGATATCTGGAATCCAGCCAGACACACTGCAGTAAGAGAGCCCATTTCAATTGGAACTGCTTACTACATCATTCATAGCTGCATTTTGGGTAATCTGTGTTTTTCTTTCAAATTTCTTTCTTAATTAAAGTCTTGGTGAAGAAAGTACATTCTAGAACCTCGCATAGAATATAATAAGGAAAGATTCTTCAACTTGTATGTTAAACTAATCCAGCATTTCAGAATCTTTCTGAATACAAAATTTAATATCTTTGAATCCCAACAAGAATTATTCTGCAGGACTATGCTAAGATGTTTCTTATGTTAAACTTGGTGTTTACAAGTTCACAATTCTCTTATGTTAAATTTGATGTTTCTTATGTAAACTCTCTTTGTGAATACTTTCTCCCTTGTGAAATATTCAACTAAATATTGCACATTCTTATAAATACAGTGAGCCTGTTGTCAACTGAAGAATGACAAGGTTTATACATTTGGAAAGGAGAGCTTTATTTTTCAGAAAGGGTTGTAGCCTGCAGGTGGCCATTTTTCAGGCTGGGAAGCATAGCCTTGGGCCGAAGCCTAAAACAAGCACTTCTAGGGAGGGATAAAAGAAAAAGGAAGCATGGGGGTGGGGGTGGGGGGGTGGAATGTACATATTTAATAAGCTATAAGAAGAGTCATGAATATTTATAAATGGAAAAACATGCCCATTATGCAATTGAGCTTCATGTCTCTTCATGTGTCCCACAGTCAAAAATTGGCAGGGTTAAGCATGATTTGAGGGTGACGTGTTGGGACCTCTGATGTCAAAAGATGAAGGATAAGAAAATCCCCTGTAGACTGTAGACTGGACAGAACCATATCGTGGCCATGGTCAGTGGTTTCTTAGGAAAGAATGCTGGTCAGTTGTGTTGAAACCGAAAAAGGAGAGGAGCAGCATTAGGTGGCTGGTTAAAATCAGTGGTGAAGCAAATCTTTCCAAAGGGCTGATTTCTATTTAACCCTTAGAGAAGAAAGCCTAATGTCTTAATTACTAAAACTCTTCTACTGGATTTAGTAGTTTCTCCTTATTTACTGATTTTATACACTGACTCATATACATATAAACACAAGCAGAAATCTTATTTAATTGCTTCTGATCCACCGTGATACCTTCTCAGCCCCATTCTCTTCTTCTCCAAGGGCTTTATATTCTCTTGGCCTTTATTACAGCTTATATCTCTATCATTCTTTAATTTAGTTAATTGCATTCTGAGTCACCCAGGGAGAGCATCTGAATTCTGCATCACATAACCAACACGTTTTTAAGTTGTTAAAATTCTATCTCCATGCTATTTCTCATATTTATTTATGTTCTCCTCTTTATTTCTAATTGTCATTAATTATTTCCCTGTAGGCCCTTAATATTTCTAATCCAGAGTACAAAAGTAGCATAATAAGCAAGGCTACAATCTACCCTATCTTCTCTTGGCAATCTATTTTTATATAGGCCCTAGATTAATCTTTTTGTAGGAGAGTTCTAAACATGCTGCTTCTCTGATAAACAATTTTACACTACTCCCTGTTACTTATTGTGTAAGTTCCTTTGTCAGCAGTTAGAGACCTCCAAGATCTTACCCTAACTAATCTGTATTTCTTTATACAATATGGTTTATTGCTATGTTAATCAATTTGTTTTTTTATTTTATTAATATTTAATTTATTTATATGAAACACTATTGCTTTTTAATGTTAATCTTTAATCTTGATATTGCTGAAATAGCTTTTTAGTTTTTTTTAAGGTTATCTGTAGGTTCTCCTGGATTTGTCAAAGAGACAATCAAATAAATTTCCAATAACTTTTGCTTAGTTTTTTCCCTTTTTTCTTAGTTCTTATAACTCAATGTAAGATTAGTTGTAAGATATCAAATAAAATGTTGAGTAGAAATTGTGACATTTTGCCTGCTTGTCCCGTGTCTCATTTAATGGGACTATATCTACATTGATTATATCAATGTTTGAAAGCTGTTCTATGAGGTTCTATATTTATGTTGAGAAAGAAGATTAAGCTTCTTCAGATCATTTGTAAATTTAATTTGTTTTATTTTTTATTTAATGTACTTAATAATAGGCAATTGTTCACATGGTTTATATATCATAAAATTGAACACCATGACCTTAACTTCCCACATCTCAACATGTACCAATGCTGTGCAATTCTTGTGTACCCTTTCAAAGTTTGTCTTTAATACTTATACTATCAAAAATTCATATGAATTACCTTTCTTCATTTTTAACACAAATTATGATACCTATACACATTGTTCTACACCTTGATTTTTTTTTTTTTTACTTAACACTATAATTTGTAGGTCTCTATATGTTAATATATAGAAAACACTCTCATTCTTTTATTAAGGAGATTTATTTATTCATTCTTTTTCTTTTTACTATAGTATTATTGTAGATTTACATGCAGTTGTAAAGAATAAAGCTGGAAGATCTCATATTCTCTTGACTAACTTCCTATAAATACTACTATTTTGCATAGTCAGAGTACAATACTATTGCAAATGGAAAATTGACATTGATACAACCCATCAAACTTATTCAGATTTCACCAGTTTTATATACACTCATTTATGAATGCGGCGTGTGTGGGGGGGTGTATTTAAACCTCTGCAATTTATCAGGTGTATATTTGTGAGACTACCACTCCAGACCTGGTACTGAACTGCTGTGAAGTCTACTTTACCTGACATGTTATAATATAACCACTCCTGATTTCTTTGATTAATGTTTGTATGGTATGTGTTTTTTCATTCTTTTTATTTTCATTCTCCTTTCATCATAATATTTGAAGTGAGTTTCTTAATGACATCATATAGTTGGGTCATTTTTTAATATAGTCTGGTAATATCTTTTAATTGATATATTTATACTATTCATATTTAATATAGTTATTGATGTGTTAAGGTTTAAGGTACTGATTTCAACTTTTTTTTCTATTTGTTCTCTATAATTCTATTTTATGTTTTCATTTTCTGGCCTTTCCTCTGTGTTATTTGAGCTTTCTTTTCCTTCTTTCCTTTCTTTTTTGTTTAGAATTCTGTTTTGATTTATCCCATCTTTATAATTTGTTCAAGCAATAGATTGTGGTAGAAGTGATGTGCTAGGAATTCCAAGGCTAAATTGTAGAAGCGTTTATACTTCTACCTGGACCTCATTGAATACTCGCTCTTGGAATGCATACTCTAGGTGGAGATCCATTCCTGGTACAAATGGAAACTGTTACAGCCAAGTAAGATAGACAAGCATTTATCATTGCCAGTGCACTGGCAGGAAGCCAGAGTGTCAGGAACCTGGTTTTGGAATGGCATCAAGTGAAATAGGGCACAGCACCTAACTGGTTTGGCAGGTGCATCTGTGGAAGGAAAAATGTTTCTAACTGGGCTTTTTACTTTCTTGTTCATCCCTCATGCTTCCCCTTTGTCAGAAGAGAACTATTATGTACTTTCCTCCATCTCATCCAACTGCTGCATTCATTTTTAAAAAATGACATTAAACAATAGTTTTTAAGTGTGTTTGAATTTTAATAATGTATCTACCCAAAACTTTCTGTCTAGAAGAATGAAAATATACTTTTAAAAGTATTCTAAAACAGATACTTTATCTCCAGAGTTAATACTGAGTGGGAAAAAATGGCATGCTACAGTCAAACTTTGGACTAGGGCACCCAGGAGGAATAAGCGTTATGCCTATGGCCACAGTTTTAACTTGCCTTTTCTCCCTCCTGCATCCTTTTTCATCTTCTTGCTTTCCTCCATCTATATCCCATCTTCCTCCCACCGAATCTCCCCACTTTCTTCTTTCTCCTTCTTTTTTTCCTTATTTTTTAACCTTCCTCCCTTGAGCACTGATAATGGGATGCAGTTTTGAGGTAGTTCACGTATATGTGTCAAAGTTTGGCTACTGTGATCAGGAGTTTGGTTAAATACAAAGAAGATGGATGAAATAATTAGGTACATTGAAATAATTAGGTAATGTAGCTAATTTTTCTAAATGTCAGAAAAAATGTTACACTTAAGAAAAACGGGAGGGGTTAGAATAAACCCTGCAACAATGGATTAGAATTAGAAAGGGAACTCAGAGATGGATAGGTAAATACCTAGATACCTATATAGCTGCATTTGTGTATGTGTGTGTGTTTGTGCATATACACAGATAGTAATAAGAAAGCTTAGACCAAATCTTGCTTTCTAAATACAATTCTTCACTAAATGGAAATAGAACATCTCAGAAAAATAGACAAAATTGCTATTTCAGCTACATCTTTGTAACTAGGTTCTCCCTGGGAGAGAAGAGATAAAAAAAATGTGGATTCCCCTCCTCATCTTTTTGGACCTCAGACGTCCCTTTTCCAACATCTTTCCAGAAAAAAATATTTTTATTTGAGATTTAGTTGCTATTACCACTGACTTTCCTGCTCCCAACAAAGGGCGGCTTGGGACATTGCCACAGGTGGAGAGAGAGAGAGAGAGAGAAACAGCACTAACACAACCAAGATCCCACCCATGCTGTTTACTTCTCTACTTTTGATTGTGTCTCAATCTGCTTTGTTTTGATTTACTTTTCAGGGTCCTCAGGTTGCTGAACGGAGTGTTAAGTTGTGATCAAAAATAGAGACAAGCTGCACTGAGCCTTTTCGCTTTTGGCTAGATGTCTCATAATAATATGAATATAAGGAACTGATATTAGTTTAACATTTAAAAACTTAGTTTGTAAAAACTCTTTTTTGTATCCTATAAGAGTATTGATCTTTAGGAATTATGCACTATGCAAATGAATCGAAGGATGCAATTTACTGCCTACATTTTATATGTACTTGCATATATCATACATAATATATATACTACTTTTCTTTTCATCTTTTCCATTTAAAAAGCCCTTAAATCTTTCAATGGTCCTGGAGCACCTACAATCAAAGATGTTTTTATAAAGTAATAACATAGAGAATTATAAACATGAAGGTTTACATATCTATATTATATTAAATATTTTTCCTCAAATCCTACATGCTTCAGTAAGTTTATGAAATATAATCTAAATGTTCCATTCAATGATTATGAAATTCAACTTCAGTGTGTCTCTGTTTTGCAGTTCCTTCATCTGCCTGTTTAATTTAATGAGATTTGATGCTTACAGTAGTTTCATTGTAATCACATGGCTGATAGAGCATGAATAAATTGTACGATTGCAAGCACAAGTTGAAATAGTTCTTTTAAAATATGCAGATATATTTGGTTATCATTACCTCCAGCTCTACTTGTGTTGATGTAAATTTTAAAGTATGGAATTCCTTCTCTTAGTTAATCCCAAACACTAAGAGATTTCTTCTTAATATGCTGAAAAATATTATTTAAAGAGATTTCATTTTAAAAAGTAATAAAGCATATGAATAAAGACAGCATTTTCTCTCACTGGAAAATTTCTAATAATAATAAAGCAACCTCTAAAGCTGAGCAATCATATCAAGAAATAACTTTGTAGTCCTAAAATAATTTTAAAATAAAACATATTTATGTAGTCAACTTTTATGCTAGATTTCATGCTAAAAGCATTATGCATAGAAGAAAAATATCATTAAACCATTCAATTATTTTGTATGAGGAAAATATTTTTAAAAATATCATTAAAATGACATATTTTGCTCCCTTTATTTTACTAAGAGAATAAATTAAAATGCTGCTCACATTATTATTTGGAAAAATATGATATAGATAATCTATATCTATAGATTCTATTTTATCTGTTATGTCTATCTATGTATTAGGTAGATAATTTAATTATGCATTGTCATTTTCTAATTTTTTAAAATAATTTGTCCATCAGCTAATATTTATTTGACTGAAATAGGTCGTAGAGGAATATAGTACCCTGGTAAACTGTTTATCTATTTTTTTATAAGTTAGATGGTTCATTAGATTTCAAACTTTCTAACTTTAGAGGTGGATTTCATGTATCCAAAGACTTGAGGAGAAATTATCCCCACATCTAGTATATGGCATTACCTCTGGGGGTTAATACTTTCAAATAAGAAAATTAAGTCATAATTTGAAATATTTACATATGGTGATAAAGTGAAATGCAGATCTTTGCAGTCCAATGGCTTCCAATATTTTGCTTTAAAAAATTAATTGAAAGGCCCATTATAAATATCCATTACACTAATCAATGAGTCATTGATTTTACAAGTAAAAATCCATTTGAGATATTAATATGAAAATTACATTAATAAATGTTTATAATTTACATTAATAAAGATGTTTATATTGTTTATTTCTTTGTTTTGTTTTGTTTGTAACTCTGATTTAACACTAGATGATCAATCCTCAATGATGCATTTCTGATCATTTTTTACCTAGTTGCTGACTCATAGACTATTAGTTCTTGATGAAATTTTAACCTAATAACATGTTGTATGTGCTAAAATATTTTTTAGTAAATTGCAGATATTATTGGAAATTTTATTTAAGGGCTTTACAATGTCAATATGCCACCATTACATATAAATTATCTAATTTAGCCCCTTCTTGAGACATATCACAGGGTACTATACCCTAAATTAGATTTAGAAATACACAAAGATGTTCTTTTTTCTTATAGATAATTGGAATCTATCCAGATATTAAAATTTAAATTTACATAATCTATGATGTTTCTACTTGATGGATTTTTTATGCATATTAAATATTCAATAGTATTTGAAAAATGCTATATTTTAAATTCCAAATACTTTAAAGACACACAAAGAAGTTAATATTTTCAAATGAAAAAGAACTCAGGAATTTTTTTCTAGAATCAATTAGTTTTTTATGTAACCATTGATATTAATAGAACATTTTCTTTATCCAAAAGTGTATACCAATTTTTTCTCTTCTATATTTTAAAAATATTTTTTGAAATTATGAAATAATTTTCAAAGCCTATTTTTAACTTACGTTTTTAGCTTAATTTTGTTGGTTTAGATAAAGTTGATCATCTTTAATAATTAATTTCTTCCATTGTTTTATTCACTTTTTAAGAAATGAGTACTAAATTTCATTACTATAATTTTCTATATTAATTTATATGATCATGCATTTCTATCTTGATTATTTTTTATATAATGAATTAAGATGAAAACTTCTCTATTGATTAATACTTCTTACATTCCAGGCCTGTAGTTTACTCGATCTTTGGAAATAATTCTTTTGATATACTGCCAACCGCCAAACTCCATTTGCTCTACTTTATATTTTCAATCTATTAAAACATCAATCATCAGTTTTTTTCAGATTATCTTTATCATTTTCAGTATTAATAGTATACTAATATCATAGAATAAGAAAGATGGTTTATTTTTATCTTTTCTAAAATACTTTAAATAGCATTCAGACTTATGAACTCAACAAGAACTTTAAGTGCAAAGCCACTCAAAAAATTATTAAGAGAAAAGGGACTTATTGTTGCAGATCCTTGAACAAATAATCATTTTTAATGTTTAATTCCTATTTTCTCTAGTACATTGGGATTTTCTTGGGGCATAGAAAATGTTCTCCTTTGTTTAGTTAGTGCCAATAGACCATGGAAGTTAACACTTTCCAAGAAGTTTGGCTGTCCCTATAAGAATTGGAATCTAAGACTCGGTGACATCTATGTACGTTATTTGTCAAGTGACTTTCCTCAGCCATTTATAATACATTGTCTGAAACTGGGAGAATTCATGTAATTATCCTGTAAGAATAAACTCAATAAGATATCTTGGAAAATTCTAGAAGAATGTGGGAAATAATGTAATTAATAAATATGACAAGAATCATCATTTATTCATAATTATACAACTACAAATAGTACAAATAAAGTACATTTTCAGTAAGAGGAAAATGTATTCCAAACTATTCAAATAAATTTGAATGGTGCAATGCTAGCTCAGTTCAATGAACTACTGTGAAAGCATTCCACTAAACAAATCATCTGTAATACAATAAAACTTCTCTGCAACCAAAATATGTTAAGAATTTCTTTTCCAAGTTTTATGAATTTGATCTTGTTGAAATAAAACTTAACACCCTAGATTAAAATATATGCATGTACTACTCTTAATTGTATTATTTGTTCAATTATATTTCAAAAATTATATTCTATAAAGCATAGCTTTAGGCACATAGATCTAGTACCTATATGATAAATTGGATTAAATATAATGTATTCAACTTAATATTCTCTCATTACAATCTTTAAAAATCTAAACACCATGAGTAGAAGAGATATGTAACTGCTTTTTCTTTGCAAACTAAAGCCATGGCACTTCCAGTGTCTCCCTGTGTTAGAGAAGTCAGGAGAGTAAACAATTGCTTCTGACTACCCAAATATTTCAAGTATTGTGGCATATGCATTATTAATCCATTGATTTATCCAGCTGAACCACTGAGGTAGGTCACAGCATGAGGAATTCAATTTCATCATGAATATGTCCAAATTATTCAGCTTAGGTCTGATGAAATATATGTATTTTGCATGTATATATTAAAATAACTTATGATATGCATGATATGATAAATCTGAGGCAAGAAGATTTATTTCCTGGACCATTTTTCTGCTTGTTACAAGGAGCCAAGATAGCATTTACTTTGATCAATCTGAAGTGTGTAAATATTAGAACAAACAAGCTTCTTAAAACATATTGCAACAGAGCATGCCCCTGGCTCAGTATCTTTGCTCTTCCTTCCAAATGAAGTGTATTTCTCCAAGATATATGAAGAATCATTCCCACACTTCATTCAGATTTTACTCACATATTACTTTTAGGTATAGAATGTCCCTGTTATGTCTGTTTTGCTCAATGTGGTAGCCACTATCTAAATGTGCCTATTTTATTTCAAAATTTAAACAAAAAATTAAAAAAATTTAGTTCCTCTGTCTCAATGTTAACCTTTCAACTACTCAATATCAAATGGCTTTATATTGGATTGAGCAGACATAAAATATTTCTACTATTACAGAGAATTCTATCCTGTAGTTCTACTATATTCCCTTAACCTACATTAATCTTATCACTATCTGACATTATATTATACATCTGTTTTATTTTTAATTATTTATCTTTATTATAATAGAGAACCTTGCTTTGGTTGCCACTCTTCCTAGTATCTACTATAATGCCTGGTACAGAGAATTTGATAAATAAATATTTATAAAACAAAAGAACAGAAATTCTTAATTTCCCTTGTATTTTCTAATGTCCCCTATATTACCATTATCTGATAAAAAAAAGCATGAGCTAATCTATTTGCTATTGTAGTCTAGAGCATAAAGAGCGGGCATTTCCTGACTTTTTATTATTTATATTTTGCTTGGCCATCTAAGTCTAGGGCACAACAGAAGTAAAAAAATAAATAAATAAAAAAAAAATAAACGACACAATAAAAAACAAGTAACCTATGAAAATTTAAAAACAACGTATGAAAAATAAAAGAACCTACCTTATAGATTTGAGGTTATTTTAACTTATGGGCCATTCACAGGTTTTAGCTAAACTCTGTGTCTAAGGCAAATATGTGAACTGCTATCCAAAGCATGATTAAGAGGAAAGGTAGGAAAGAGGGCAGCCCTTGAGTGTAATTGGTGTTATAGTTTGTAGTTTTATTTACACTCTATTAGAGAATTTAGGCAACTACAGGAAAAGAAGTTTTAAAAGAAGAACAAAGCAAATGAACAGAATCCCAAAAGCAAATAAAGCAACAACAAAAGTAAATAATTGGGGTCTAATTAAATTAAAATGTTTCTCCACAGCAAAGGAAATAATCAACAGAGTAAATACACAACCTACAGAATGGGAGAAAATATTCAAAAACTATACATTCAACAAAGGACTAATATCCAAAATCTACAAAGAACTCAAGCAAATCAACAAATGAAAAACAAATAACTCCATCAAAAAGTTGCCAAAAGACATGAACAAACTCTTCTTAACAGAAGATAGACAAATGACCTAAAAACGTATGGAAAAAATGCCCAACATCACTAATTACCAGGGAAATAGAAATTAAAACCACAGTGAGATATCACCTTACTCCATTAATACTCACCATCATTAAAAAATCAAAGAACAATATATGTAGGTATGGTTGTGATGAAAAGTGAATGCTTATAAATGTAAAGTTGCATAACCGCTATGGAAAGCAATACCGAGATTCCTCAAAGAACTAATAGTAGATCTATGATTTCATCTAGCAATCCCACTACTGGGTATCTACCCAAAGGAAAATAAGTCATGTTATAAAAAAAGATACTTGTATCTGAATGTTTTTCACAGCACAATTGATAATAGCAAAGATATAGAATCAAGCTAAGTGCCCATCAACTGCTGAATGGACTAAAAATAATGATACACACACACGCACACACATCCTGGAGTACTACTCAGCCACAAAAAGAAATGAAATAATGTCTTTTGCAGCAACTTGAATGTAACTGGAGACCATTATCCTAAGTGAGGTTTCTCAAGAATGCAAAAACAGATACCACATATTCTAACTTAGAAGTGTAGGCTAAAGAAAAGATACATGGTCATAAAGAGCAGTAATATACATTGAAATCTAAGAAGAGAGGACATTGGGAAGGGGCCGAGAGAAAATTCACTATTGCAAGGACGTGGAAACAACCCAAGTGCCCATCAATTCATGAGTGGATTATTAAAATTTGGTATATGTTTACAATGGAATATTACTCAATATTAAGAAACAACAGTGAGCTAGCACTGCTCATATTATCCTGGATTGAGCTTGAGCCCATTATCCAAAGTGAGGTGACACGAGATCATAAAAATGGGCTCCACATGTACTCGCCATCAAATTGGTACTGACTGATTAACACTATGGTGCTCAAAGGGTGGTGGTGTTCACCAGGGATTCGGGGATTGGGGGTAGGCTCACATCTGAGGGATGCGGTGAGCATTGTGGAGGAGAAGGGCATAACTCTCACCCTCACTAGGGAGAGGCAAAGATATAAAATGCAACCAAAATGTTTGTACTCTCATATTTTTTGAAATAAGATAAAAAAAAAATCTACCTATTGAATATGATGTACACTACTCCAGTGATGGGTGCAACGAAAGCCCTGATTTCAATATGATATGATATACTTTATCTACATAACAAAAAAATTTTTAACTCCTTAAGTTTTTAATAAAAAAAGAAAGATAAATTAATCAAATAAAATGCTTCTGGAATAATGAATAGAAGGAAATTTAGGAAAAAGTCATTTTTCATGTATCAGCATTTTAAAAATATGTAGTTTGCCTAAAGAGAATGATTACAAATGGAGCTAAAACAGGATCTGTTTTACCCAAGTATCACAAATTAAACCTGAAGCTTAATATCACTCATTTATTCAGGCCTGTGCTATCTTTCACAGGTTGGAAGGAGATTTGATTTTAAAAGAGAGGAAGTAAAGGGTTCCTACAAATGGCCATGTATCTGCCAAGTAGAAATATTTCATAAATGCATTTCTTTCTAAAAATCAGTAATAAAATATAGAATATTCTCTTTTAATAGAATTAAGTCTGTCCAAGATCTAACTGAATATAAGAGACATAGAAAATTATATGTTTTTTCTTTAAATTAATACATCTCGTGAGAGATGTAGGAACTACTTTCAGATTGTAAAGGAAAAGTCTTTTAGTAATTAAAAATTATTTTATCTTGAAAATTCACACTGACATTTCAACATGTCTGTTTGATCTGACAGCAACAGTTCAGATATTTAAATTAGAAAGAACTGGACTTAATACCCTGATAAACATGTGTCTGCAACTAAGTGACCTGAAATTCTAACCTCTCTGAGCATGAATTTAAGAAGATATTAATTAAGCAAATATTTACTGAACCTCTTTGTTTTAATGGCCTTCTGCTCATTTATAAGATTTACTGGTGAGGAAAGCATATAAGACCCTGCTTTGATCAAGTTCATAATCTTATTAAAGAATAAATATAATAAATATAATTAGATTCCCATGCTTAACAATTGTGGAACAACATTAAAACTTATCCTCCCACAATAAATAGCTAGGAAATGCTGAAAAAGAATAATTTCAAATATTAAACAAAAGAAGTACAGAACAGCACTAATAGAAGAGAAACGAGTGATGAGAATCCTAAATCACCCCACATATATATTTTACTTGAGGCAATTTCTAGACTGCACATGGAGTAATGGAAAACAAATCAGAGCTCACCAGACCTTCTAACTTTAGATATCAGGGTTAGTAGTTTCAAGTTTCTCAGATAACTGGAAGTTGTAGTCCAGAATTCTGGAAAGGAAAAAAAAAATGCACAGAGAAGGGCCTCTACACATCAACATGAAATGCCCTTTATTTTCTGAGTTCTAGGTCCCTCTTCTGTGCAGCAAAATTCCCATAAGACAGTAAAAATCATAACACGATTTTGGTGATCACCTGGGAAATATATCATACAATCTAAAGGGGACGTGTGCAAGAGTAAGGCCCTTGAATTGAACACTACTTTAGACCTTACTTAGCAAAAGCAAAATCTACGTCTCAAATTGACTGAAATATTCTTTAAAAAACTCAAATGCCTGATTTTTTAAAAAGTCCAGTGGAAGACAATAACAATAACAAGAATAAAACAAAACAAAACAAACAACACCAAAAATCTGTATTACACTTAGGTGACATTCATTAACATAACTCACAATGTATAATATCAGATCAAAAATTACAAGACATGCCAAAGTGTGACCAAAACCAGGATAGTAATGACTCAATTGAGAATGAAAAATAAATTAGAGAGATGATGGAACCAGCAGAAAAGGATATTTTAAGAGTCTATACATATTTTTTCTACTTTTTTTTATTTCAAAATTTTGTGGGGCACAAATGTTTTCTATTACATGGATCACTTTTGTAATACTTGAATCAGGACTTATAACTGTATCCATCACTCAGATAGTGTTTATTGTACCTGTTAGGTAGATTTTTGCCCATTCCCTCCTCCCACCTCCCCCCATTTGATTTCCCTTGAGTTTTACATCCTTCTCTGTACATGTGTTCATCAGTTAGTTTCAGTTTAATAGCGAGTACACGTGGTGTTTGTTTTTCCATTCAATAGATACTTCACTTAGGATAATGGTCTCCAGTACCATCCAAATTGTTCCAAATAGCATAAATTCATCCTTATTTATGGCTAATATTCCATGTTATGCATATACCATATTTTCTTAATATGTTCATGAATTGATGGGCACTTAATTTGACTCCACATCTTTGCAATTATGAATTGTGCTGCAATAAACATTTAAGTGCAGGTGTCTTTCTGATAAAGTGACTTCCTTTGCGTAAATACCCATTAGTGATATTGCTGGATTCAATGGTGGGTCTATTTTTAGTTATTTGAGGAATCTCCATAGTACTTTCCCTACTAATTTGCAATCCCACCATGTATAAATGTTCCTTTCTCTCTGAATCCAGGCCAGCATCTATGGTTTTTGGACTTTTTAATAAAAGCCATTCTAACTGGGGTAAGGTGATATCATCATTGTGGTTTTATTTCGCATTTCCCTGATGATTAGTGATATTTAGCTTTTTTTCATATGTTTATTGGTCATTTGTCTATTTTATTTGGAAAAGCTTCTGTTCAAGTCTTTTGCCCACTTTTCATGGGGTTGTTTGTTTTTTCTTGCTGATTTGCTTCAGCTATCTTTGTCTTTGCTGTTGCTGCATTTCTTCAGATATATTGAATTCCACTCTGTTCTGTCTTTATGTGCCACAACTACCATTTCAGTTATTAGCACTGACTCTGCTACCTGGAACAATGAAGACTAGCATTGCTTCTGTCTACCTTCATTCACAAATTTACACAACTCTAGCTCCCTGGCATCCATAAATTTTACTTAAAGATTTAGAATAGCTGACTTTATTTCAAATTATGTAATTCTCAGGTTATTCATTATATGATACATGTCTATAATTGGTAATTGAATGTAGCATGAATCAAAAGATCTGCTGCTTCTTTAAAATGTAATAGTGGATAAGAATATATGCTCTGAGTCAAACAAATTAGTATCTTGATTCTTGTTCCACCACTTATTGGCAGTGAGACAATTGGCAATTTATTTAACTTCTTTAGCCTTTTCCTACATTTGTAAGTTGCTTATTAAAATATTTTTATGAGGTTGTAAGGTGGTTTAAAGTATTTAGCAGAATTCCTGGAAAATTGCTAGCTCTTAATAAATATTAGCTAACATAATTCAGTATTATCTTCAATTTCTTTTTCTCTTTCACCTCTAAAACATAATAACCAATATCTCTTTTTTTTAGTTATTTTTTTTTATTTCAGCATATTATGGGAGTACAAATATTATGGTTATGTATATTGCCCATTCCCCCCTCCCCCCTCGAGGCAGAGCCTCAAGCATGACCATCCCCCACACGTTGCACATCTTACTCATTATGTTTGTATATACCCATCCCCTCCTCCCCCGTCCCACCCGCCCAACACCCGATAAATGTTATTCCTATATGTCCACTTAGATGTTGATCTGTTAATACCAATTTGCTGGTGAGTACATGTGGTGCTTGTTTTTCCATTCTTGAGATACTTCACTTAGTAGAATTGGTTCCAGCTGTATCCAGGAGTATACAAGAGGTGCTCTATCACCATTGTTTCTTAAAGCCGAATAGTCCATAGGACTATTAGGAAATATATATACAGTATATATACAGTATATATACATATACCACATATACACATACCACATATACATTAGTATATATACATATACCACATTTTGTTGATCCACTCGTGTATTGATGGGCACCTGGGTT
>VBSM01000361.1:27984737-28015929 GCA_008086735.1 Cheirogaleus medius
TCTGTTTGCTCTCTTAACAGTTTCTTTGGCTGTGTAGAAGCTTTTTAATTTGATTAGGTCCCATTTATTTATTTTTGTTGCTGCTTTGATTTCCTTTGGGGTCTTCTTCATAAATTCTTTGCCTAGGCCAATGTCTAGAAGAGTATTTCCAACGTTTTCCTCTAGAATTCTAATAGTTTCACACCTAAGGTTCAAGTCTGTTACCCAGCGTGAGTTGATTTTTGTGAGAGGTGAAAGATGTGGGTCCTTGAAAAAAAAATCTTTAAGTCTATTGCTATCTCATATGCCATTTCCTTAATCTAGGTCACCATCATCTCTTTCTTAGGTTACGGAAACAACCTCTAAGCTTGCCCTTTGATAAATTATTCATAATGCTGCAACAGTTGAGATATATGTTTGAGGTTTGTTCTCACTTCAGATGGACTTATCATAGCTTTGTTTTTCTCTGTTTCTCTCTGATGAACCAGTTGGCTGATTGTTTAGGCTTTATGTCTCATGATGCTACTAGTTTTTACTAATTCATTTGCTACCAAAACCTCCCTTCAATATGAACTTCCCAAGACTTTGTTTCAAATAAACTTATTCCCTTTGGGGAGAGCTATGGAGCCCTCTGTATTGTGCCCTGCCTTTCCTCCTGAGCAAATTCTTGGAGCTACAGCTACATAGCTGGTCGTGGGAACCATAGCACACTGCTCCCTGAATGATATCCTTTAGGAGCAAGGTGGTAAGTGAAACTTTTCTTCTTACATTGCCCCAAGCACAAAACTTCTGTCGTACAAAGGAATTGTGGCAAAGATTATTATACACAATATTCTTATGATACTGTATCTTAGGTAGAGCTCTGCCCTTTGAGTTGGGTTGGGAAGAGGAAAAAAGACCCCATTCTTTTGGTTATTCTCATTCTCTGGAGAATAAAAAAAATCTGCTCTGGTGGTCTTCCGCTGCTGAGAAAATACCATATCCCTAGAATTGGGGCTTGAAGGAGGATGCTCTTTCTTCTTGTCTGCACATGCCTGGAATAGAATTTTGCTGAAGTGTGAGTGGAGGGAAAGGTAGCTGCTCACATTTTTAATTCTGTAGATTCTCTCTGATCTTACCAAGTTCTACTAGATTTTCTTGAGTATTTCTTCATTTATTCTAACTGCTTAGAACAATTTTTAAAAAATTTATTTTTTTTCAATATTTTTTTTTTTACCAGTATTGCTTGTTTCCCTGGGGATCTGGTCTATAGAGCTTTTCATGGTGCCATTACAGAAGTCAATTTCTATATTCATATTATACTTTGAGCTTATTTATTCTCTTTGTTACTACTCTCATCTACGTCACCATAATCCACAAAATATTTATTTTTTAAAGCCTCAATCTTAACCACAAGATATCTTAAAATATTCCTAGCTCATCTTCATGCATCATCTTGTCTCCTTCAAACTAATCTACAGATAGCATTAAAATATATTAATTAGGAATTCTAATTAACTAATGGTGGGATTGCAAAATGGTACAACCACTTTGGAAGACAATTTTATGGTTTCTTATAAAACTGAGCGTATTCTTACCACATGACCAAGTATTCACACACATTGGTATTTACTCAAAGAAGCTGAAAACTTATGTCCACATGAAAATCTTCACATGAACATATAGCAGCTTTTTCATACCTGCTAAAATGTGGAACCAACCAAGATGTCCTTCAGTAGGTGAATGGATAAATAAAACATGGAACGATCATAAAATGGAATATTTTTCAGCATTAAAAAGAAATGAGCTATCAAGTCATTAAGAGAGATGGAGATTTCTAGCGCAGATGTCTTTTTTATACAATGTCTTTTCTTCTTTTGGGTAGATGCCTAGTAATAGGATTGCTGGATCAAATGGTAGCAGCACAATTCACAATTGCAAAGATGTGGAAACAACCCAAGTGCCCATCACTACATGAGTGGATTAGTAACATGTGGTATACATATACCATGGAGCTCTACTAAGCCACAAAAAACAATGATCATATAGCACATTTTGCTGGATAGAGCTGGAACCCATTCTACTAAGTGAAGTATTACAAGAATGGAAAAACAAGCACCACGTATACTCATCGTCAAACTGATAATAACTGATCAAAACTTAAGTGCACATATAGTAATAATATTCATTGGGTGTCAGGCAGGTGGGAGGGGAGTAGAGGTGATGGGTACACACCTAATGGGTGCAGTGTGCACTGTCTGGGTGATGGACATGCTTAAAGCTCTGACTCAGGTGGGGCAAAGGCACTATACATAACCTAAACATTTGTACCTCCCTGAAATAAAAAAAAGTTTAAAAAAATAAAAAAATTTTAAAAAGAGATATGGAGCAATCTTAAGTGCATATTTCAGAATGAAAGAAGGCAATCTGAAAAGGCTACATAGCATATAATTCCAACTATATGACATTCTGGAAGAGTCAAAACTATAAAGACAGTAAAAAGATTACCGGTTACCATGGGTTAAGGTAGGGCGAGATTAATAGAGCAAGCAGTTTTTACTCTATATGATACTATGATGGTCATTATACATGTGTGTCATTATATGTCTATATGTGTATATGTGTCATTATATATTTGTCCATATATAGAGAATGTAAAACCCCAAGAGTGAACGTTAATGCAAACTGTGGACTTTGGCTGAATTTGATGGGTCAATATAGGTACATCAACGGTAAAAAATGCACCACTCTGGTGAGGGTTGTTGATAATAGGAGAGGTTATCCATATGTGGAGGTAGCGAGTATATGGGAAATTTCTGTACTTTCTGCTTTATTTTTCTTTGAACCTAAAATTTCTCTTAAAAGTAAAACCTACTCTAAAGTCAATCTTTATCTGTTACATTGTATCAAATATTACATCTAAATTTACCCTCAAAGATTTGATATATTAGAATAAACCCTATGCTATAACTATAAAAACTATAAAGTATGCATTTTCAAATCACCTTACTCACCTGCTTAAACATAAGCTGTTTAATGGCATCCTAATTTGTTCTTTAGATAAAACCAAATCTCCTTAACAGGTCGTATGAGACCATTAATAGTAGAATTCTGTTTATTTGTGATAACTCATCTTTCTGTGTATTAATCTCCCTTTATATGCTCTATTGTATCGTGATCACATTGGCTGGGATTCTTGTTATACAATAGATTCTGTATTGAAAAACTTCTTTAGAAGTATTCTTGCAAACACATTATAAAAACTCCCTCATCTCACAGCTCAGAGATCTAGTTTAGGGGCCCATTTCATGTGATCTAAGAGCATTGTACTTTGCCTCAGTTACATGGTATTATTCTAGATATTAACTATCTACATGATGAGAAAATGAGCTCCACGTGAGTGCAATTAAGATCTTTCTTATTATCATTGCAAGATTAACACCTAGATTAGTGCCTGACATTAAGAAGTGGTTCAAAAGAAGATAATATTTTAAACTATTATTTAATCTCTATAGACAGTACCTTCTTACTCTGTCTCAGAAGATAAATGAAGTTAAATTCATATCTATAATTTCAATAAGTCATTTAAGCCAGTTTTAGAATTTACTAGTTTAGTGACCTGGATAATTCTTACTTTTGTTTTTGTTTTTCTTTTGTTTGCTTGTTTTAATTTACTAATGAAATTCTAACAGGGGAATTATTAAAATGAAAACAAATTTTTAAGCAGCACAAATTTAGTTCTCCTTTTGGTGAGAAGTTCCTCACGCTTTAGAGAACACCCAAAATATGATTTCTTTCAATATTAGCTGGATCTCTATTTGAATTGAGTTAGAACTGAACTACGATTGGAACTATCTTGGTTATGAATCAACTCTTGTGATAATAATACTCTTCTCTACATGATTAGTTCTAGAAATGGACAATGTGGCAAGATGTTTCCTTTGATCTTCTGACACTTAAAGCAATAATGTGTTTAAGTGAAACTTAGGATGATTTATGACAAATTTCAGGCTTTAGGTACCTAAAGTGAAAATTCTCTATTTTTATAAACCTAACGGTACTGAGCCACACAACTTCTTGATATCTTTTCCACTAATAGACTTTGACTTTCAATACTCATTTTTCAAAAAAAAATATTTGCTTAGCTCTTCAAATATTTTATATTTGATAAACCATATCATGCATTAAAAATAGTAATTATGTAATTGTATTACTCACATTGATAAGTGTTGTATGTCTTTCCTGCTTGTTTGTCTGCCTACACTTTTGGTACAATTACCCTTGGTAATTTTCTTGAGAGAATTTTTAACTCTTTATACCTAATAATATTATTCATAATGTTCTTCATATATTATTCATTTAATAAACATATATTGTTCCAGATACTGTTCTAGAAACTGAGAAAATATTAATGAACCAAACTGATATTAGCCTTTTCCCCAGATACATCTTATAGTCTAGAATAGAATAAAGATATCAAAAAATTGACTAAAGTGAAATCTCAACATCCAAATAAATCACTTTTAATACTTCTAATTATAAAAAATGATAAGAAAGAACAAATAAAAATATGATACTTATAGAAACTTTAATCTTCCTTTCTTGAGTTCTAGTGATAAGTAGAAATGTAGTAAAACTGCCTTAGACTTAAATAATTCTATGAGCTTGGCTTCTCATCGAGATAAAATTTTAAATTTATTCGCATTATTTAAATAAATTCAGCATCTGATAGAACAATATTACATCCCTTTACATTTGAGGTCACTCAAAATATCATGTGGAGATAGCTCTGTTTTTTGTTGCTACAAAACAATAATAGGTCACAGAATAATAGCTTTTTATCATCAAGCTAGAACGTTTATACCAAACCCCATTGATCAACTAAGACATCGATAGAAGAAAATTAGTTTAGATCTCTATTCATAACTTTAAGAACTAATATATAACTTTATTACTGCAATTCTCTGTTGACTGTCCTTTACATTTGTGTAATTCATTTGATTTAAACTCTAGTTACCAAGCACCTCATTCCAAACTACATAACTCTAAATCCTTTATTCCCATTGAACATGATTTTAAATTCCTTTACTTGTTTCTGCTATGCTTTCAAAATGATTCTAAGCATGATTATATGTTATTATATTAATGTTATTCTTTAATACTGCTGTTACATTAAGTACTTCATAAAATATATGATTGTCTTTAATTAAGAAATAAAAACTTATTTGCCCTTTGTTGCAAAGGATGGTAAAAATTACAGCCAGGCAGTGGGAAGAAGAACACTGATAATTTTTGCCATTGTTTTTGCTAGGTTTTTAAATAATATGAGCCTCCCTGAAAGCCCTTTATCTTGCTCTAAATGGAATTAACTTCTTACTAAAATAGTTTGTGGGACTATTTCTCATATTTTGGTAGTAATAGCTAAGTATAGAGTGAGGCAAGAGCAAAGAAATTACTTCTTGAACAAAATTCATACTTCAAAACCAGCTGGGATTGCTTCAGGTCTGGAGAACTTCCTTAACTTGGATACTATTTTTTAATACCTCAAAATGAGATGTGCCAAATCCCTGAAGTAATCTGGAGAGTGGACACCATTCCAAAGCCTGCTAATATTAATTAATGTACACTGAAGTTTCACCATTTGACCTGATGCCTCTATAAGCCAGAAAATTAACAGGGCAGACTAATATTTTAAATATTTTTTTGTAAAATCCACAAATAGTCTTATTACTTTCAACATCCTATTAATGCCCTTATTTTAAAAAGTCACTTAAGCTGGTACGGTTGAAAATTAGTAATAATTATTTTTCACTATCTAAGTACAGTTATGAGGACAAAACAAATTTTGTCATTTGGGACATTTTCACGGAGTAACTGGCTGACAAGGAATTATTTATTTCCTATAAAAATTGCTAGAAGTAATCTGTGGGATAAATACATTTACTGAAAATATATAATAGTTTACTCTGGGTGTTTGAAAATCCATTTTCCCTATATAAAAGTACAAATTAAAAATAGATATTTGCTTTGTCATATTTCTTTATGCCTTAAACAATATCCTACTATCCAATTTTTAAAAACAAATAACAACAATAAAAAACTCTTCTATGCTTTCCTACTATCATTTTATAATTGTGTTTTCTGCTCTGCCTCGTTCTTCTCAATATGCCTAGAATTATTTCAAATGTTGCAAATCATTTTTCTTGTCTCTCCTAAGTTTCCCCATAATCTTATGGACAAACTATTAAAATTAGCTGACTATCGAAAATTTGTGATGAACTTTAACAAGTAACATCAAATTTACTGTTGGTATATTGCTATCCGTTCAGCAATGGTTTGGCATAGTGATGAAGAGCACAGCTTTTGAGTAAGATTGCCTTTGTTTGAATTTTGTGACTCAATCAGTTAATAGCTGTGAGATCTAGGGCAAATAACCTCTACTTGTTAAGCTTCAATTCTCTCATCTTTGAAATGAGGATAATAATACTTAATTCAAAGGATATTTGAAGATTAAGTGTAATAATGCATGAAAAATATTCTGTACAGCATGAGACTAATATGTAAGTATTTAACAGTTGTGAGCAATTATTGTCATTAACTATTATTCCGTACACAGTTTGATAATGACTGAAGCACGAAGAGAATTTTTCTCCATACCAATAGTGGCTAAGATTATAGGTAAATTTATGTCCCTCGTGTATATGAATTTATTGACCAGAATAATATCAAAATACTCCAATTTTACCCATATGAATTAAATACAGTATATTAGTCATGTAATCAACTTTGCAATTTTAATATAATAAATACAATTACATTTTGTCATTAGCATTAATTTTTTTATTTTTTGCAATGTACAAAAGATGCTACTTTGGTTCACTCCTTTTTTGAGCTATATTTTCTTACAGTTTTTTGTAATATCTAATTTAAATGAATACATAAATTGCATCAGTGGAAAATGAAGGAAGCAAAGCTGATATTAATGGGATACTTCCTATGTTTGAGTCACTGTATTAACTCATTTTCATATATTATTTCAATAAACTTCAAAACACCAACTAGAGGTTATTGGTATCATCCCCATGCCACAGATGAGGAAAATGAAGCTTCAGCTAGAGTAATCCACTCAGTTACAAACTGGCACTGCACTGCATTGGATGACAAGTATTTGCTATTTGAATGTTATAACATAGTTGAGATTCACAAAAGAGCCTGAAGATTTTTATACTCTTTATATTAATTGTGTGAAAATGATAATATAAGAATATAAATAAAATGTAATCTTTATAAACTTTTGAAAATAGTTGAGCTTCAATGTGATGAATAACAAAATAATTACTTGTTTAAGAAAGAAGTTGTAATTTTTTTTTCTATAAAGAGTCAAGTAGTAAATATTTTAGGCTTTTTAGTCCATATACTTTTGTAGTACATTTTTCTTCCATTTTACATTCTTTTGTTTTTGTTTTTTTTTGGGGTTTTTTTTGCAGTATTTTAAATATGAAAAACCACTCTTAGCTCTTAGGCCAGATTAAAGCAAACTGATAGCTGGATTTACCCTGTGAAGTCACTGTTTGCATATACCTGGTCCAGAACTAAAATAAAATATGCAGTGTTCAACATCACTGGTCATCAGGGAAATGCAAATTAAAACCACAATGAGATATCACCTTACCACTGTTAGAATGACTTTTATTAAAAAGTTCAAAAACAATAGATGTTGGTGTGGATGCAGAGAGAAAGAAATGTTTATATGCTGTTGGTGGGACTGCAAATTAGTACTCCCTTTATGGAAAACAGTATGGAGATTTCTCAAAGAACTAAAAGTAAACCTACCATTGAATCCAGGAATCCCACTACTGGCTATTCACCCAGAGGAAAAGAGGTCATTTTATCAAAAGGACATTTGTACCCAAAAGTTTATTGCAGCACAATTCACTATTGCAGAGATGTGGAATCAACTCAAGTGTCCATCAATTCATGAGTGGATTAACAAAATGTGACCTATAGTTTGCCCCTATTTTTATGTCTTTGTCTGAATATGATATCATGAGTTATCTAAGAGATAATGTTGGGCCCATTGAATGAGTTTGAATGTAGTTCCTTCTCTTTAATTTTTGGAATCTCTTGAGTAGAATTTGTACTGGTTCTTTAAATTTTTGGTACAATTTAACCAAATAAGTAAAAGATTTTTAAAATGAAAACTACAAAACACCAATGAAAAATATTGAATAGGACACCAAAAAATGTAAAGATATCCCATGTTCATTGATTGGAAGAATTAATATTGTTCAAATGTCCCTACTACTCAAAGTGATCTACAAATTCAATGCAACCTCTATCAAAATATCAATTGTATTCTTCACAGAAATAGATAAAACAATCCAAAATTTTGTAGGGAGCCATAATAGACCCAGGATAGCTAAAGCAACCAGAAACAAAAAGAACAAAGCTGGAGGCATCATGCTCACTAACTTCAAAATGTACTGCAAAGCTAAGGTAGCCAGAAAAGCATGGTACTGGCCTAAAAACAAACACAAAGATTAATGGAATAGAAAACCAAATCGAAAAATAAATCCACAATTTACAGCCAATTCATTTTTAAGAAAGATGCCAAGAATACGATGGGGAAAGGAAAATATCTTCAATAAATACTTCTGGGAAAACTGGATATCTATAGGCAGAAGAATGAAACTGGAACTCTATCTCTCATCATATACAAAAATCAACTAAAATGGATTAAAGACTTAAATGTAGGACCTGGAACTATAAAATTATGAAAATAAAACTTTGGAGAAAAACTTCAGGACATTGATCTTGGCAAAGACTTTTTTAGTAAGACCTCAAAAGCAAAGATAACCAAGGCAAAAATAGACAAATGAGATTATTTCAAGCTAAAAATCTTTTTTTTTTTTTTTTTTTTTTTTTTTTTTTTTTTTTTTTTTTTTTGAGGCAAAGTCTTACTTTGTTGCCTGGGCTAGAGTGCCGTGGCGTCAGCTTAGCTCACAGCAACCTCAAACTCCCGGGCTCAAGCAATCCTCTGCCTCAGCCTCCCAAGTAGTTGGGACTGCAGGCACATGCCACCATGCCCGGCTAATTTTTTCTATATATTTTTAGTTGTCCAATTAATTTCTTTCTATTTTTTAGTAGAGACGGGGTCTCGCTCTTGCTGAGGCTGGTTTTGAACTCCTGACCTCGAGCGATCTGCCCGCCTCGGCCTCCCAGAGTGCTAGGATTAAAGCTAAAAATCTTATGCACAGCAAATACAACAATAAACAAAGTGAAAAAACAACTGACACAGTGGAAGAAAATTTTTACAAATTATCCATTTGATACAGTATTAATACCCGGAATATGTAAGAAGCTCAAACAATGCAATAGAAAAAAAATCAGATTAAAAAATGGGCAAAAGATCTAAACAGACTTTCTTAATAGAAGACATACAAATGGCCAAAAGGTATATGAAAAAACACTCTACATCAGTAATCATCAAGGGAATTCTAATGAAAACCACAATTAGATATCCTCTCACTTTATTTAAAATGGCCATTATCAAAAAGACAAAATAACAGATGCTCATGATGGTGTGGAGAATGGGAAATACTCATACACTGTTAGTGGGAATGTAAATTAGTACAGAACTTATGGATAATAATAAGGAGGCTTTTCAAAAAATAGAGCTACCATATGATCCAGAAATCCCACTGTTGAGTATATATCGAAAAGAAAGGAAATCAGTATAACAAAGAGATATCTGCACTCCCATGTTATTGCAGCACTATTCGCAATAGCCAACATATGGAATCAACCTAAGTGTCCATCAACAGATGAATAGATAAAGAAAATGCGGTATATATACACAATGGAGTATTATTCAGCCATGAGAAAAATGAAATCCTATCTTCTGTGGTAAGATGAATTGGAGAGCACTATGGTAAGTGTAATAATCCAGACATACTAAGACAAATATCACATTATCTCACTCGTATGTGGGCATTAAAAAAATATCTCACAAAAGTAATGAGTGGAAAGTTGGCCATCAGAAGCTGGGAATTACAGTGGAGAGAAGGGTATAAAGAGAAGTTGGTTAACAGTTATAAAAATTCAGTTAGATAGAAGGAATAAGATCTAGTGTTTGGTAGTATAATAGGGTGACTACAGTCACCAATAATTTATAGTATATTTCAAAATAACTAGAAAGGTAAATTTGAAATATACCCAACACAAAGAAAACATACGTTTTTGAGGTAATGTACATCCTGATTACCCTGATTTGTTCATTACACGTTGTTTGTATGTACTCAAATATCACATGCACCCCATAAAAATGTATAACTATTATGTATCAATAAAGAAGATATTTGAATATTCTACTAATGAAAATTATGTTACATGAAAATAGAAAAAAACATGGCCAAATACATTGATTCACCCTTGGCTGAAAATATAATTCAAAATATATAAGTTGCAATTATGCTGACTAAGATATTGTTACTGTAAAGATTCACTCTGTTAAATGAGCAAATTTAATACAGAGTTGTTGCATGAACAATAAAAGCACTTGTCAATGGCCAAAAAAATTCTATTTTAATTTTATCTATACACATTACATATCTCATCAAAAATTGAGATTTCTGGATCATTTCTTTGGCAAAAAGGTTTTTGTGAACTTTAACCTCAATGAATTCATTTCAATCTACTATGAAATGCAATTTTTACTTTTGAGATTAGGATTACTACAGAAAGGTATTTAGACATTTGTGTAAAATTACATGCATTCATTGAATAATTTTAGAGAAAATTGAATTATCCGTCAATTGAATTATCCGTCGTTATATTGAACCCACTAACAATGACATCACTGATCTTTTCATAATTAATCAAATCAGCATACAAATTATCTTGACATTTTTAGGGTAAAAAATTATTTGTAAGCTTTGCTTTATTGTGGTTTAAGTTAAATTATTAAAACACAAAGTAAAATATCATTTTAAAGCAATATATATGGCCATGTATAACTATTTGGGATTTTTTACATATTTTTCTTTTTAATTAAGAATTGCCTAATTAACATTTTGCTGATAGGTCTATTTAAGTTTTTTGTGTGATCTTTTTGTACTGTACTTTTCATTTCATGTTATATATAAGCATTTCATTTGGAGTATAAATTATCTTCTGATTTCATTTTGCTCTTCTTTCATAAAGAGAATGGTAATTAACAATATTTTTATGTTTTTTGTATTTTCTGTCTTTATTTTTTTTATTTCAGCATATTATGGGGTACAAACATTAAGGTTACATACATTGCCCTTGTCTTCCCTCCCCCCTCGAGTCAGAGCTTCAAGCGTGGCCATCCCCCAGACGGTGCGTATCACACTAACTATCATGTAAATACCCATCCCCTCCTCCCACCTCCCACCTGCCCGACACCTGATAAATGTTTTTTATTTTTTTTAACATTTTGGTTACATTTTATTTCTTTGCCTTTCCCTAGCAAGGGTTAGAGGTATGCCCTTCCCCTCCACAGTGTTCACCACATCCCTCTGATGTGAGACTACCCCCGCAACCCTCGAATCCCTGGTGAAGACCACCACCCTTTGAGCACCATAGTGTTAATCAGTCAATACCAATTTGATGGAGAGTACATGTGGAGCCCATTATTCTGATCTTGTGTCACCTCACTTTGGATAATGGGCTTAAGCTCAATCCAGGATAATATAAGCGTGCTAGCTCTCTGTCGTTTCTTAGAATTGAGTAATATTCCATTGTAAACATATACCAAATTTTAATAATCCACTCATGAATTGATAGACACTTAAAAAGAACAAACTGGGAGGCATCAGTCTCTCTGACTTCAAGCTGTACTATAAAGCAATAATAATTAAATCAGCATGGTATTGGCACAAGAACAGAAGCACTGATATTTGGAATAGGACTGAGATTCCAGAGATGAAACCTGTCTTTCTTAATCAAGCCTTCATTGAAATCAGTTGCATTGATCTTTAAAATTTTAAAAAATAATTTTTAGTTTTATTTTAATAGCTATGCTCAAATAAACCAACCATTATTCCCCACTGATATTGAATCTTTCCTCCATTCTATTTGGCCTATTACTATTACAGTGATAATAGATTTCATTATACTAGCTTTATTTTGATTCTAAATATTTGATGTAGATTTTTTTCAAAATGCAATTGAAATTCTCAGAAATGTATTTCTCCTTTTGAACTTATGAATCATTTTTACCAATTCCAAGAAACCACTTGTGAGCTATGGTTGCAATTTCAGTAAATTTTAATATTAATTTAATAGGATTGGTATTTTTATATTGCCTTCAAATCCTGGAAAATTGCATGCCTGTCCATATAACTTAGAGATACTTAGTTACTTTAATAATTTTATAGTTTTATGTGTACAGGTCCTCTACATGTTTTATATAATTTTTCCTAGGCATTTTATATTTTTGCTAGTATTGTAAGTGGGATTAAAAAATTGTAATTGTTGTTACTGGCATAAAATAGAATGCTTATAGTATGTAATATATTATTTTCTTTTTCCCAGAAGTGACTATTAGGACACAAAACCGAGGTCAAAGGTATAGAAATTACTTGACATCTGAAGAGAGTTCATTCATATGGGAGTCGTTTTCTTCAGGACCTATGAAAAGTATCATAACTGGATCTGTTTTCATAAACCATCAGCATCCTTCCAGATTTTAAACAATGGCCAAAGTAATGGACATCCTTCCATCTCTTCTAATTTTAATCATTGCAATTTCATTATTTTCTCAGTTACTTAATTGCTTTTGACTAGGAGAATGTATTTTATCATAGTTTATTTCTTTTCATTTGCTGTTCATTTGAAATTAAATTTAGGAACGGTTACTAAATTTTCTTTGGTGTGACTTGTCAGCATCCAGAAGTATACAGTTTTATATATACTTAAATTTGTTCACTTAACAACTTATGTTGATATATTTTCTGAATTGAACCCAGTCTTGCTCTGCTAGAATATATATTACTTGATCATAATTCAAATTCTAAAACATACTTTTAGATTTAAATTTTATTTAATCATGTTTTCTTGAAAATTTCAATCTATATAATGTGTTTACATGTTTTATAAAATATAATAATTAGATTTTGACATATACTAAGAAATAATCTTTTCTACCTCAATGGATAAAGGGTATTACTTATAGAAAGAATTTTTGTGTTAGGTATAGAGAAAGATATCTTTAGGCAAAACATTATGTTAATCTATAGAAGGAAATATTTCAGGTATGTTATGGGCTGACTTATGTCTACTTTTCAAAAATTTGTATATGCTGAAGTATTAACCCCCAGTACTTCAGAACGTGGCTATATATGGAGCTAGAGTGTTTAAAGAGGCAATTAAGTTAAAATGAGGTCATTAGAGTGGGTCCTAACCCAATATGACTGGTCTCCTTACATAAAGAGATTGGGATACACAAAAGAAAGACCTGTGAAAGCACAGGGAAAAGATAAAGATCTACAAGCCTAAAAGAGAGGTCTCAGAAAAAAATAACCTTACTGACACTTTGATTTCTGACTTCTTGCCTCAGAATTATAGGGAAAAAAGGTTTTGTTATTTAAGCCACTCAGTGTGTGGTACTTTGTTATGGAAACCCTAGGAAACTAATACAATATCATATATATTTTTAAATGAGATGTCCATATAGCCATGTCTTCTAGAAATTTTTGTTTATTTTTTGAAGACAGTATAAAGATCAGAGTTATATACACATAAATATGCATAGAAAACCCTAGCAAAGTTATAAGTGGTGTTTATTTTTGTAATAATTTGGTTATTTTAATCATTTTATTTAGACTTCTCTCGTATTTTAGCCAAAGATATGCTGAAAATGATACTCAACATATAAGCCATGATAACATCTTACCTCAATTGTGCTGAACTTCAACTTGTCAAGATTCAACAGTGGAAATAAACACAGTTGTATAAATAAAAGAATGTCAATGTCCTCACCACACTTTGTTAGAATAGGAAAGCAAAATAATGTTAATCTTTTGTGGAGAATTTCTGCTATTTCTCTACCACTTTTTCCATTTTCTTCATTGAAAATGGCACCAACCCACTATTCTCTCTCAAATTGGTCATACTCATTAAGCTGACTCTCTCCAATTACCCCTAAGTAACCATTCTTCTTAATATCCTCTTGTGCTGCTAAGACAATGCCTTTCATTTCTCAAACTAGCAATTTAGCAGAGAAGAATATATCACATGGAGGATCTCAAAACTCGAGTAAGAATCCTTGACTTCTGGAGTTGGCTTTTTTATAACAGCTCTCACAAGACTTGTTTCCTTTAAGAAAAAAAAAATAAAATTAAGTTTGAATCTTTTCGTATCATTTACTTTCTTTGGGACACAAAAGATAATTACAGTTTTGAAAAATACGCGTACACCTTGAAAACTATAATAGCAATTCAAGAAAGATGTCTGTAGCTAATTCTGAAGATAACAATGACAACTTTATATTGTTGCTTATGTTTTCTTTAAGGAATGTAGGGCAAAGATCTTGTCTTTTTCATCTTGTCTTCCTGAGTTTAATGCAGTGGCTTGAACATTGTAATTGTTCAATAAATATTTGCAGAAGTAAATTGAAAATTTTATCACTTTAAATGGCTCTTCTTGACATATTCTGGCCACTGGTGAATTTAATAAGCTGAACATTACCAGAAGTATAAACGTTAGACATAGTGTTTCAATCATAAAACAAATTCAACATATCAGATATTCTTTCTAGAATTGTGTTAACATTATAACTTTTTTTATAACCAATTCATCATATGACTTATAAAATGACTTATATAAAAGATCATGTAAATCATCTATGTAATTGGATCAGAAATACCCTGTTATGACATTGAACTGGTGTTCACAGAATGATCTGGCAGTTAGTTGTTACAATTTTGTCAACTCAAATAGAATACATTCTAAAAAACAACAAAAAAAACTTAAAATGTTAATGGATCTTATGCTTTTAATTTGGAGTGTTCATAATTCACACTGGATTTTAAAAGCTATACAAAGCATGGGTGATGACTTGGTTGTTCAGACATAAGTAGAAGATATCCAATAGTAATAGCTTAGCAAGGTGTGTGATTTCATGCATTTATATTTATTTTTATTTTTTCTTTATTGAACTGACTTCTAAAATTTAATCTGGATATATAAATAAGGTTTAAAGACACATTTATCAATCTAAAATAGATAATCAAACAAAGTGTTTGAATACATCCATTTTGAAATTTCTCTACTATTTTTTCACAAAGGAAGGAAGCTGTACTACCTTACTTATCTGCTCTGTTGAATTAAAATAATGAAGTCTAAAAATCACATTAATTCTTATGTATTTCAGCAATGATTCTCAAATAGTAGGAGGGGCTTATCTAGATCATCTCATCAAAATCCTTTAGAGGGATGTTTCCTTCAAGTTGTACAAAGACTGTTCTATCTGTTCTCTACTCCATCAGGCAAAAGATAAAACACAAGTGAACCTATGCAAACTGCAAAAGCCTCCAGCACTTAAGACAGAGCATTTCTCTGTGGCCTCTTGCTCTTTCATATCTACTTAATCTTCCTTTTTCTATCAACCAGCTCCCTCTGCATAAGTATTTCTCTTTTTGCACAATATGACTCCAATCCAGTTCTTAATTATGAACCATTTGGTCATCAATAGCTCACTCCTGATGGTAAGCTGCTTTGTTTAAATTCTCAACAGATAGAAGCTAATAGGCTTTTCTTTCTACATGTCACAGGTTATTGGAATATCTATGTATTATGTGCCTTCAGACCTAGGTCTCTGTCTGGAGAGAGGTTTATGTGGTACATAGAATGCCTTTTCCAGGGGTTTTGGGCAGGGTACATGCCACAAAGAATTTCAGTATGTTTTGTTTGATTAGAGAATATTTACTGAATGCCTATTACAGATAATAAATTCTGCTGGGTGACAGAAAATTTTATATGGAAATTATATACATTATATTATAATTATATACATACACAAATATACATACCTACATACATATACATAATTTAGTGTCTAAGTTATTTAGGGATTCAGAGTGAAAAAGATATCGTTGTGGACAATCTGTGGTCAGGGAAGACATATTTGAAGGAATATAATTCAAGCTTATACTTAATTAATCAACAATGGTTTAACACTTTTGACTCAGAGTGGTTGATAGCACAAAGGCTCTAACCAGTTTCTAAAACGCATCCTTTTCCTATAGGCCATCCATTTGTATATCTCATATGACAAAAATTCTCATGATTGTTCACTTAAACTCTTAATTTAATGTTTTTTTCTTTTCTTTAAATATCATTTACTGCTTAATAAGGAATCAATACCATGTTTCTTATTAGATCTCACAGTAACCAGCAACACAGTACTATGAACCCCAATTTGCATACAGTAAATATTTAAATTTTTCTGACTTGCTCACTTTACCATAGATAAGAAAATACCCTTAAAATATACGAATCTTGAAAAAATTATTCTATCTTTACATTTCAAGCTTAATTTTCCTATGTAATTTATATAAACCACTAACATAAGAGTTTAATTATATATAATAAATAATATCCCACGAAGAGCAAGCCTAGTAGTTTTATCTGTCAACATATGTGAAGTAAAGTTTTCCATTTCCCCAGCTATCTTAGCAACATTTGTTGTATACAATTCCAACAAAGGATATTTCCTTAAATTTTAAATGTAAAACATTTTTCTTAAATATGAAAGAGACTTAATTTTGTGATATTCAGTGATAAGTCACATTTAAAAGTCAAGAAGCAACAACATGCATAGTTTCTAGTTTGAGAAGCGTCTTTTACATGTTACTAATTTTATAAACTAATTTTGATTAATAAAGCCAACTTTTTTATTTGTTTCTCTATCCCACAATTTTAAAAGGGCATAAAGTATATATAGATGTTTTTGTTATTCTCTCAATGTTGCCAATTTAATGATATCATTGTTTATTTAGCTTTGAAAATTACTTTTTCCTTAGAATAAATATTGAAATATGAAATGCTGATGTCACTATACAGCAAAAAATGAGGCACAGCAGATCTGGGAAGCAGTCCAAAGTGCTTCAAAGTGACTTTTGTGCCAACCTAAGGCTTTTAACCTGAAGCCATCAGTTTCTGGGGAAGAAAAGAAAAACATATTCATCTTTAAAGATAATTCAGGTACATTATGAAATGATTACACTCTTATGTATACAATTGAATATGCCACTTCAATTTTATCAAAAATTGGAAAAAAAATTTCTACCACTTCCTGGATGGGCAGGGATTCAGGGCCTCCTCTGGATAGTTTGCAAATTCTCAGAGAGCATGCCCGCCTCTCTCCTTGTAGCAGGGAGCATACCACACAAAAGCTTGGAAAAATTGAGGCAAGTGGATTTAAAAACAGAAAGACACAATTGTTAGTCAGTGTGGGGGAATCAATTGGCAAAATTTATAAAATGAAATCATGGGGTAGAAAAATCATTCTTTAAATAAGAGTGGTACATACTGAGTTCTAAACAACAGCAATCACTAACAATACCTATTCAATTTGATTATACTTTAAAAAATGATTCAAAAATGGCACAGATTTCAAATTGCAAGAGAGAAATCATAGAACAAATAAGGTTAATTCCATCCATCTCTGAATGTGCATGCATATGATATGTCCAATTGCATTCATTTATATTTTCTATTGCTAGGGGTATTTTTCTTCATTTCGCAAATCCAACATCTTTTTTTTAATCATTTCCCTTAGCAAATTTTCCATCTTAAGATTCTACTGTCCCTAAGGAACGCCAGAGCTGTCAATAAATGTGCTATGTTTGTGAGTTTTCTGTGATACTATCTCACCACCTGCAAGCTCTTTTGAGCCTTTTACCTCTCTAGTGAAATTGAAATGCTCAGTGATTCTTAACTTCCAGGTAAGATTAGTGCCTTTCAACACTGGCACCAAATTTTATAATTGTGCGCTAGCACCTGAAAACCAATAAAAGTTGAATCATGCTTTAAGGATTTGCTAAGTGAAGTGAGCACTTATGAAAATGATGTGAAAAATATGTTTCCCAACCTTGCCACTAAAGTGATGTGCCCTGGATAAATACTGTTTTGGCAAATATTATGCCTCAGGACATTGCTGGAAATTATAATTAATGTATTTACACAGGGCAGGACTCCCTAGAGTGGTGCAATCGATACCACTGAATAGTTTTAGCTTGCAGGACAGTGATTAACTTGCAGAAAACATTAGCCATAAGTGGATGGCACTCAGCTTCTGTGGTCATAGACAATCAGTAGCATTTCACATAGGGAAAGTGAATAGAAATAATCTGATATGGGGTTGAGATAACAATAAATGTAAAACTGGTACCCGGAAGGCTGTAAACAGAGGAATAAGCAAAGTCAGGAGCTAGAAAAATGATGATTACACAGTTTTGTATGACAAACAGGAAAAGTGGAGCTCTTCAGACTGAAAATCATAGCATGTAAGAGAAGGCAGTGTTGCCTAATGAATGTGTCTGTAGTGGTCTTGGCAGCTTAAAAAATTGAAACAAAAATAATAAATGAAAAACATGTAGAATACTCAGTCGAAGTGCTGAAAACTGGAAGGAGAGCCATGAGTAGATGATATTTTTCAAGAAATTTCAGTTCAACAGCTTGTGGATTCACATGGGTGAAAGAACGAAAGCAGAGGGAAATTCTCCAGAGATCAATAAGATTCTTCATAAGGGATTGCCAGAAGTGTACTAAATAAGGGCTCATTACCTAAAAAGAAAGACAGGACATGAGCATTTAATAAAAATTATCAAAGTAATTCATGGAGATACTGAATTTCAGATTGATGGCCCTCTAAAAGAAATGAGCCGAAATACAGGCAAGGTAAAGCAATGCAATTTTTCTTAACAGTAAATACAATATAGTTCACAATTCCTAGAGGAAAAAGTTATTTTAACAATGCATGGGGTTCCATAGTTCCAACTTACTCTCTGTTGAAGCCGCATGTCAGCAAGCCTGGTCCTCTTATCCACATTACCCAATCATGACAGACAGTTGTAGAAAAAAAAAATTCTCCAACTATCTAAATCAATCAGGGCATATTTTATTTGTAAATATGAAGATAATAAAAAATACTAGGCATTTTATTAAATCTGAAAACACAAAGGAGGGTTAAGATGAAACAATAGAGCAGCTAGATTTGATATCCATAAAGCAAGAGTAGGATGCAAAAAAAAAAGAAGCTATTAGAAACTCTTTCCATGGAAGAGAGCATGGAAATTAATGAAATTATTATTATGATAAATAATCCATTAGTGAGCTAAATAATAGAATCTGATGAGTATTTTAAAAAGTAAGTCCTTTAAAAAAATGATGGCAAGAAGATAAAGTCCAGAAAATTTCACAATGCATAGAGTGCTGGAGGACATACATAGGAGGTACAATATTCTAATTAAAGCTTTTGAAGATTCGAAGTATAGAATTAATAATCTTTCATTTTTCTCTCTGTAATTACTTGTGTGCAAATACGTGTGTGTTTGTGATAGGGATATCACATATATAGCTGTATTCAATAGTACGTATTATTTATTAGATATATCATAATGTATTTAATCTTCCCAATTCGATGGTTGTTTCTAGTTTGTTTTTTCATTTACCCTTTACAAACTTATCATGAATGTGCTTGTGCAGATATAGATTCCATTTTTGCTTGTATTGTTGTAAGCTAGATTTCCAAAAGTTTGAAGTAGGAATAAATGACACACACATTTAAAATATAATTTGAATAAATATTACCAGAATGCCCTTTAAAAATGTTTTACTTCCCAATATGTTGATAGAGCCAGATTTCATTCATATTTCTGTTTTCAATTGTTGACCATTTGAAAGGTAGAAAAAATAACTCCCATTGTATTTCATATGCACCGAAAAACATTTTGTTTGATTTTCCTTCCTGAAATAATTAGTGTGGGAATATATATTATCCATGTTTATTGACCATTTATATTTCCTCTTTAGCCTACCATATTCATAAACTTGGCTCATTTTTTTCTTTATACTCTTATCATTCTTTATAATTATATAATGATAACATTTTGTAATGGTAACTTGTATAATAGCAATTTTTCAGAAGAGTGGCAAGTAGATATATCCCGTCTATCACATATCTATTTTAACGTTTATGGCATATTTTTATCAGTAGCGCTTTCTCTTAGAAGTAGGTCTGGAAACACATTCATGATCAAACAAATTTTAATTTGAGCAGATTTTTCCCTGTGCATGATGTCTAATCAATTCAGATACTATCCTATTTGGTGATTTGGTCATATATTTAGTGATAGGTGTAAGGGAAGTACATACATTTATCATTCATTCAACAAATTCCAAAAAAACTGAAGTGTTTATAATATTTTGAGTACTCCAAACAAAAGAAACAAAATCTTTAATCCAAAATTCAAATTTCTGTATAAATAAATTATTATAAAAAGCAAGACAATTAGGCATGAAGTCAACTGTGCATTATTGTTTTACTAGTTTATATTTCTAGTAGTAAAGTTAGCAGGAGATAAAGCTCTATTAATAGTAAACATTTGTTCATGTAGAAGAGGGTTAAAATGTTAAACTGAATATTTTCACTTTTTTGAGGAGTCTCTTTTTCTCTTGTTTGTATTTTAAAGTGACATATTTTACAAGAGAAACATTTTAAATTATTTCAGAATGTTTAAGAACAGATTCCGGCTAACTGCTTTGAATTACAAAGCTAGCCAGGCAAAAATAAATTCTTGACAGGTTTTAAAATATTTTTAAGAAGTGCATTTTTATATTTATACTCTATAACATTGGTTTTCCTAGCAGAGTCCATAGACCAACAGGACCAACATGGCCTAAAAATTTTGCAGAAATGTGAATCCTTGAAAAACATACTAGGGACACTGAATCAAAAACTCAAGGTGGGGCCTGTCAATCTATATTTTATTAAATGTTCTAGGTCATTCCTTAGCAGTTTAAATTCCAAGAACCACTGCTCTATACTTTTTAGGGGTCTTCAATTGTCCTGGAACTCAGAAATTTTGTATGTGCATCTATATATAATGCATATTTATTCTAAGTAGTGTATTAATTGGCTTGGGCTGCCATACATTTGGTGGCATGAACAATAAAAATTTTTATTTCACAATTCTGGAGCCTGAGGGTCTGCGATTAGGGTGTGAGCATGGTTGACTTCTGATAAGAGTCCACTTCCTGGCTTACAAACAGTTGCCTTCTTGCTATATGGCACATGGTGGAGAGAGTAAAAGCTAGCTCTCTAATCTCTTATTTATAAGAGCACTAATTCCATCATGATGACCCTACTTTCATCTAAACCTAATTATCTCCAAAAGTCCCACCTCTAAACACCATCACACTGAGGGCTAGAGCTTCTGGATATGAATTTTAGGGAAACACAAGTCTTTAGTACATAACAAGCACACAATTTACATGAACACATATAATTTTATTATAATATCCACTGTAGCATGAGTGATGAGCTTAAAAGAAACAATAGGAAGGAAACAGCTATTATATTAGCATGGGGGAAATTTGGGAAGTATGAATACAAAAGAAGTAAGATTTTTGAGATATTTAAAAATTACATATTAATCTTAAAAGTATGTACTTTTAACATTTAAGGGTATTTAATGGATACAAGGATAACAAAAGCCCTGATATGACTTTCTCTAAGTAATAATGTAATTTTTATCAATTTCTAATGTTTATATAAATGGCAGTGAGACTCTGATTCTATTCCTTCCTATTTGTCCTATCATGTCCCAGCTATCCATGTGTAGTCTTTGTTTTTTTCTTATGATATCTTTATATACTACTTACTAAATTTGTAAAAATGAAGAACTTGTTTTTAGCATGTATCTATTTTTATTTGGCATTAGTTCTGAATGTTTATATGTCAGAAAGTGAATCAAGTAGCTTTCATATACTTTTCTTTTTTTATTTATTTTTTCAGCATATTATGGGGGTACAAATGTTAAGGTTATGTATATTGCCCTTGCCCTCCCTCCCCCCTCGAGTCAGAGCTTCAAATGTGTCCATCCCCCAGTTGGTACGCATTGCACTCATTATGTATGTATAACCCATCCCCTTCCCCCCCACCTGCCCAACACCCGATAAATGTTATTCCTATATGTCCACTTAAGTGTTGATCAGTTAATACTAATTTGCTGGTGAGTACATGTGGTGCTTATTTTTCCATTCTTGGGATACTTCACTTAGTAGAATGGGTTCCAGCTCTAGCCAGGAAAATATAAGAGGTGCTAATCACCGTTGTTTCTTATAGTTGAATAGTTCTCCATGGTATACATATACCACATTGTATTAATCCACTCATGTATTGATGGGTGCTTCGGTTCTTTCCACATCTTTGCAATTGTGAATTGTGTTGCTATAAACATTCGAGTGCAGTTGTCTTTTTTATAGAGTGACTTTTGTTCTTTTGGGTAGATGCCCAGTAGTGGGATTGCTGGATCAAATGGTAGATCCACTTGTATCACTTTAAGGTATCTCCATATTGCTTTCCACAGAGGTTGAACTAGTTTGCAGTTCCATATACATTTTTAATCACATAATTATATATATTATATTATGCTTCAGTTGGAGACTATCAGGAATATAAAGAAAAGAAGAAAATTTCAAGCATTGAGTACCTAATCTGATTACATGACCTATAAATATTTCAACTATTCCATAGTAAGTTATTACATTTATATTTATGTGTTTGTGAAAAATTGAAGTATGAACGTGGCTGGGATAATGAAAGCATTATCTCAGTTACTGACTGGGTTGAGAAAATCTCCCAATCTATAAACTTGCCAAACCATAGAGTTTATATTTCCTGGGTTAAAGTAACATCATCTAGAGCCTCTTCAAAATTTCATATACGTTGTCTATCTTAAGAAAAAAAAGAAAAGGTAAATATGATAACACATACATGTATACACTTGTGTTCAAGAAATTAGATTTATCTTACTGGGTGTTTAAAATAATTGTGAGTAATATGTTCCAGAAAATAGATAACATAGTTTATTTAAGTAGAACTAGAATCTATTAAAAGTCATCTGGAATTTTGAGACAGAAAATTATCATAATTATAATAAAGAATATGACAAAAGGACTTGATAGCAGATTGGAAATAGTTAAAGAGACAATTAGTGAATTGGAAAATGGGTTAGTATAAAGTTTTCATGCCAAAACACACAGAGATAAAGGGATGGAAAATATATAAAATACAACGAAGAGCATACAAGATGTATGAGGAAAGATGCAAATAAAAATGGTATATAATTGAAATCTCACAGAGGAGGAGAACTATAAACAGAGAAAAAGACACTTTTGAAGACATAATGGCCAAGAAAAGGATGAAGCAAACTGCACTTTTTAAGAGAAATTCTTAGTATCAGTTGTAGGAAAAAAGGCATCTTGTCAGCAAAAATTAAGACTTATAGCATCCCTCTCTATTGAAGAAGTGAAAGACAAAAGACTATGAATAAATATCTTTACATGTGGAAAATAAAAGAGCATCAATCCATTCTGGATAATATTTTTAAAAGTGAAAGTAAAACCAGAATTCATACAAACCAAATACTAAGAGAATTCATTTCCAGCTTAGCTATAGTTGAAGAAGAAAAAATGATCACAGCTGAAAATCAGAAATACAGAAAGAAACTATTACCAATGAAAAAGTTAAATATACAGGTAAACCTAAATTATATTAGACCAAACACATAACTGTATCATGTACATCATTATTAAGTATCAAATAAAATGTCTGACATAAATCATACTAAAGATAGAATGTGGTAGATGGAGTTAAGGTGTTCTATGGTTCAGATATTATCTGAGAAAAAGTAAAATTAGTCATTCATGATAGACTCTATTAATTTAAATAGGAATTCTATAGACTTATATAACTAAAAAGCTAACAAAGGAAAAAATAAAATAATTTTTAAAATATTTGTATAATCCAAAATAATATAAGAAATTAGAGAAAAAGGAGCATAGAAGAGGTAGGATAAATAGAAAATAAAAAATATAATGGTATTATTTACCACAAATATCTTAGTAATTATATTAAAATCAAACTAATCCTATTGAAACCCAAAATTTGTCAAATTAGATTCAAAAGAAATCTCCAAATATGATTTTGTAAGAGGTATATGTTGATATGAGAACACATACAATATGAAGGAAAAAGAATAAAGAATAAATTTCATGAATATATAACCAAAAGAAGACTAATGCAAGGCAAGCATAATTATTAATACTATAAATAAAGAAGAATATTTTATAATGGTCAAATAATCTATTTACAAAAAAATTCAAAGTTTTATGTAACTAATAATATGCTATAAATAATAACTAAATACTTATATAACAAACATTAAGCAATTTGACCAACCTTAAGGAGTGGACAAACTTACAGTTATAGTGGATATTTTAGTAAAAATTGACAACGTGGTTTTAGAATTTATTTTGTAAAATTAGATGGCCAAGAGTAGTGAACTCAGCTTTAAATGCGAATAACAAACTTAGGTTTGTTACAATACCAGATATAAATATTTGTTCTAGAATCACAATAAGTTCGAAATTGGTACAAGGACAGAAAATAGACCAATGGCACAGAAATGGCCATTGGCCATTGGCCATTGGCACAATGGCAGAAATAGAACGAAAAATGACCACTAAATTAACGGCAGCATTAACACAGCAAGTTAGTGGGGAAAGAATTGTAATTATACTTTCAAAAAACGGATCTGAGTAAATTGTAGTTTATATATATATACATATATATATACACACACACACATATGTACATATTTTTATCTGTCTATATCTTATACATCAAAACAAAAATCTATTTCAGATGTATTATTTAAAATAAACTATAAAACAAAAACATTTAGCAGAAAGTAGAGGAGATTATCTTTATAATCTGGGATAGGCAAAGTATTCTGGAACAAGATGTAAAATCTATTAGAGTAAAATATTAGTAAATTGTACTATATTAAATTTAAGCATTTGTAGTCATCAAAAGGTATCATCAAAGGCTGAGAAAATAAGCAATAGATTATAAGAGGACATATAGAAAGAAAAATACCATCTAAATATAACAAATAAGTTATTACTCAGATATTAAATAAATTAGAAAAGGACAAATAACCTAATTTAAAAATATGAAAACTTTAAACAAAAGAATGATATTCAAATGGGCAAAAAGCTTGTGAAAATCTCTACAACCTCATTAATTATTAAGAACTGTAATAATAAGAATAAGAATGTAATAATTAAGAAATTATTAAGAAAATGTAAATTAAAACTATGGAAAGATAACATAATACCTACCAGAATTTCTGAAATTAACAACCAATACTAACAAGTGTTGACAACAAAGATATGAAACAACAGTAACTCTAATAAGTTGCCAATAAGAGTCATATAACATCATCAAAAATGGTTTGGAATTACTAAAGGTAAAAACATACATTCTCTATTACCTATAAAATTCAAATTTATGTATATACAATCCAAAGAATTGTATATTTTGTGTATTAAAAGACACACATAAGTCATATTCAAATACAAACTAACACTGCCCAAATTTTTATCAGTAACAGGATGTATACATCAATTTCAGTATATTTATACAATGGTATATCAAATGGTATATACAATGGTATATCCCATAGTTTGTTACTATGGGAACAAATTACTATTAGTAATGAAAATTGATGAATTTTTTAAACATAATACAGAGTGAAAGTAGACAAATACATATAAAAATAATGCAAATAGAATTTATATTATATATACATTTTTAAAAATGTAAAGCTAATTTCTGGTGAGAGAAATTGGAATAGTGCATATCTTAGGTATGGAGAGCTATGACAAGGAGAAGGTGCTGCTACAGTACCGTCAAGTTCTATTTCTTTATTTGGTAGTTTTTATATGGAGGTGTTAATGTTTTTTAAAATCCACAAGCTCTACATTTTTTGTACACTTTGTATGCTTATTGAAGAAATCCCAAGAATTTTTATTAAGGTAAAATTTAAATACTGTAAGGGTCACTAGGACATTTGTCTCACCATCCTTACCATCACCAGTGCCATTATCTACACAGCAGCAAGACTAATAACATTAAAGCTTATTCCTTTTATTATCTCAAGAATCCCCCCATGCTCCCATCAAATTATCAAATTATGTAACTCTAATTCCATAGTATATCCTGATTTGACCATTTTCACCATTTCCATTTTTTCTACCATTACAATAAAGTGCTATCATTTCTCTCTTAAAGTCCAATAATAGCTCTTAATTGCCTTTGTGTTTCAGTTGTTAAGCACCTAAAATTTATTCTCTATGGAGCAGTGAAAGTGATAATTGTAAATCAGTTTAGGCTATCACTTTATTTAAAATACTCCAGTGGCTTCAAATCTCTCTTGACAACAAAATTTTATAATTCTGCATGGTTAGCCAACTGCCTGTCTTTCTCATATAATTTTCTGCTACTTTTCTTGTCACATGTATCTTCCCATTCCTCTGGCTTTCCAACTACTTGCAAATCCTTTATGGATCAAGCTCTTGGCTCTTTCCTTTTCTTCTGCCTGCAATGTGTTCCCCCCACTCCCACCCACAGAGATCTTCACATATCATGCTCCTTAGTTGCTTCTGAGCTCAATTTTAACCTCCTCATCAGGCCTTCACTTACTTTATTGCTAATTATTCTCTCTTCCACAAACCTATTTTATTACAGCCTTAGCACTTAGTCCTAGCTGAAATCATCTCATGTATATATTTGTTGTTTCCAGCATGTATCAATCAGGAATCACACTTGGTTTAAGGTAACAATGGCTGAAAATAACGTGTTCTGTCATTTTTAAATATGACACAGGTTCATTTTTCTCACGTGTAGCAAAAAGTCCAGAGGTAAGTGATCTAAGGCCACTTTTCAACTCTCATGATGCCATTTTGAGTGTGGGCTTTATTTGGACTTCATTCCCAAGGTCAACATAATGGATGCCGTATCTTTGGGAAACATTTTAATTTTGGAGAAGGAAAGGGGGAAAGGAAGAAAGGCAAAAAGGATTCACTTTCTTGCTAAGCCAGCTCCAAGCCTTGCCAGAATTTCCAGGTTGCATTTCCTCTTACACATTACTAATCAGAACATAGTCATGTTTCCACATCAAAGAGGCTGAGGATAATGTTAGTGTTAGGTGAATTGCCACTCTGAATAAAAGTAAAGTTATATTATTAAAGAATAAAAGGAAAATAGATATTAACAAATTTTGTTTTGTTTTTTTTGCAAGCGTCCACCCCTTCAGCTTGCCAAAAATATATTCCCATTTTTTTCCTGTGCATAAGACACACACTCAACACCTTCCTAAGAGAGATAAATATAATTTCCCCATCAAGTTAATGATTTGACATTCCCTGTTCAGGTCAAGGATGTCTGAGTGATGTTTAATATTTTCAATCAAGTTCAAATCTGAGATCTGCTGATCATGTAATTAAAAAGGCAAGTTATTTTCCCTTAATATATACAAAGTTAATATGCAACATATAATGTGAAGACGTAATAGAATACCAGGAATAAAATATTCATTTCAGAAAAGAGGAAAAGGGAAAATCTTGTAGGTAATATTTCTCCTAGGTAATATTTCAGGCCCCTGTACTCACAGTGAGACATGCTCCTTTGTTAGTGTCTGTAGCAGCTAGGTTCTGCATTCTAGGTATGAGATGTGCCTTGGACCCTGGCTTTTACATCTAGGATGCTCTTCCTTACCCCTTATCTTTCATTACTATGATGTGGGTAAAAAGAGTACATTATTCTAGGACCTGCACAGCTTTAGCAATAGAGTTTTTAAAGACGAAGTTTGGTCATTTGCAGGAAAGCTTTGGAGTTTTTTGATAATGCTGTTCTACCAAAAACTTACAAGGCTTTCAGTTTATTTTCTTCCAGATGAACCCACAGGTAAGGACTTTCTCTAGACATAGCTTATAAGCATGAAGACAATATTTCACTTATAGGCCTATAGGTTCTATCTATATCCCTTTTCCTCAATTAGTGGCTAATTATTAGTGGCTATTTGTTAATAATTTGAAAGTTAAAAATTATCTCCATTCACCAAATTGCATTTTCTTCTGTCTCTACTTTCAGATTAGCTCAGTTGGTTAAATTTTTCTCATTGGATTTTCCTGAAAGTGACAAGATAGAGCCACCATATAGCAAGAATCAGACTTTGTCTATAATTTCTTTCATTTCTATAGCATTGGTTGACACTTGGTTTGAGTTATCAACATGTAGGAGATGACGGTTGGACCAAATATGGTACCACTAGATAGCTAAGTTTATCAGCTTTACAAAATGAACTAGGTGAGCTCAGACTAAAAGTCTCCACCCTCTCCACTATGCCATGGACATTTTGTAGATTCTGGTACAACACTCCATTTCTGAAAGCAATTAGAGTACTGGCTGGTATTTTCATAGACAACACAGTGGAATCCACTTCATCAATTTAAACGTAGTAAAAACATCTGTCTCAAGCTAACTAGCTATCATCAATGTTGGAAACTAAAGATACCCTAACCTGTTCTTTGGTCTGAGAAAACTCAAATTTGAAACTTAAATGTGTCTACAGTTCAGAAGTGAGGGAGGTCACATAGATAGATTGATAGATAGCAATATAAATATATAGATGTATACACATATATAAACACACAAATATATAAATATATATACACATGTATAAATATAGATATATGCACATTGTGGGAATACTTACACAAACTATAGGAATGTCACAATAAAAATATGATATTGTTACTGTTGAGTATCTATGAATGAAAGATTCTGCTAAAGTGGTGCTCTAAATTTGCTGTAATATACACTCTGGAAGAAAAAGAAACTTACTTGGCACCGATCTATCCCCAATAGCTGGAAGAATATCCAGTAAAATGTATATCCCCAGTAAATATTTGCTGAATTAATACATGTAATGAATGAGTAAATGTTTTACTCACATGTTCATTTATGTTCTTTTTTGTGCATATTCTTGCAAAGTGTAATGCTTTGATTTTGGATTTTGAGTTTTGTTCATGAAGAGATTGTACAATTTATAATGAATAAAAAGATGATAGATGCTCGATGGTAGATCAAAAGGCTGAGAAGCTGCTAATGAAAAGTTGTTACTAATGTGGCTGTCAAAATCAACTAGAATATGCACACTTCAGGATAAAGAAACTGACCTAATTTGCTCACTGATTTAGACCTAACTCTACTTTAGGACCAATGAGACACGTTCATATGACTGAAAGTTTAGAACAGTAAATTATATTTTGTATCATAGTTAGACAGTTTGCAAGTCAAAAGACACAAATGTTTTGCTTATTTAAAAAGACAGTCATTTTGATTTGAGTTTCTGCTTGATGGTTCTTGGCATATATGAATGCTTCTGATTTATATACATTGATTTTATAGCCTGAAACTTTACCAAATTCATTTATTAAATCTAGGAGTCTCTTGGGTGAGTCCACGGCATTTTCTAGGTATAATATCATATCATTGACGAAGTGGGAGAATTTGATCTCATCTGCCCCCACTTGGATACCCTTAATACCCCTCTCTTGCCTGATTGCAATAGCTAGGACTTTGAGCACTATGTTGAATAGAAGAGGAGATAATGGGCATCCTTGTCTAGTTCCAGTTCAAAGGGGGAATGATTTCAATTTTTCCACATTTAGAATGATATTAGCAGTGGGTTTGTGACATATGGATTTGATAAATTTAAGTTATGAGCCATCTATGCCTATTTTGTTAAGAGTTTTTATCATAAAGGTGTGTTGGTCTTTGTCAAATGCTTTTTCTGCATCTATTGAGAGAAACATACGGTCTTTGTTCTTGATTTTATTTATGACGTAAATTGCATGAAAAACCTCATATAGCCAAAGAAATTTTAAGTAAAAAGAACAAACTGGGAGGCATCAGTCTTCCTGACCTCAAGTTGTACTATAAAGCAATAATAGTTAAATCAGCCTGGACTGGCACAAGAACAGAAGCATTGATATTTGGAATAGATCTGAGATACCAGAGATGAAACCTTCAGTATACGGTAACCTAATCTTTGATAAACCAGACAAAAATATACAATGGGGAAGAGAATCCCTCTTCAATAAATGGTGCTGGGAAAACTGGTAAGCTACATGCAGAAGATTGAACCAGGATCCCTACCTCTCACCTCTCACAAAAATCCACTCAAGATTAATATCAGATTTAAACCTAAGACATGAAACCTTAAGAATTCTAGAAGAAGAGGTTGGGAAAACCCTCTCAGGCATTGGGCTAGGCAAAAAATTCTTGAAGAAGACCCCTAAAGCAATCACTGCAGCATCAAAAATAAGTAAATGGAACCTGATCAAATTAAAAAGCTTCTCCACAGCCAAGGAAACTATCATTAAAGCAAATAGACAACCTACAGAATGGGAGAAAATATTTGCTTTCTACACTTCCGATAAAGGTCTGATAATAAGAATCTATCTAGAGCTCAAAAGAATTAACAAGAAAAAATCAAACAACCTCATCAAGAAATTGGCAACAGAAATGAACAGAAACTTTTCTAAAGAAGACAGAATAATGGCCAGCAAACATATTAATAAATGCTCAGGATCAGTATTCATTAGAGAAATGCAAATCAAAACCATGATGAGATATCACCTAATCCCAGTGAGAATGGCCTATATCAAGAAGTCCCAAAACAACAAATGCTGGCGAGGATGTGGAGAGACAGGAACACTCTTACACTGCTGATGGGACTGCAAATTAGTGCAACCTTTGTGGAAAAGAATTTGGAGATATCTCAAAGAGCTAAAAATAGAAATACCATTCAACCCAGCAAGAGCATTTTTAGGCATCTACCCAAAAGAGCATAAGACATTCTACTATAAAGACACCTGCACCCGAATGTTTATGGCAACACAATTTGCTATTGCAAGGACGTGGAAATAACCCAAGTGCCTGTCAATTCATGAATGGATAATTAAAATTTGGTGTATGTTTACAATGGAATATTACTTAATTCTAAGAAACGACAGAGAGCTAGCACCGCTTATGTTATCCTGGATTGAGCTTAAGCCCATTATCCAAAGT
>VBSM01000361.1:28030722-28057515 GCA_008086735.1 Cheirogaleus medius
CGCAGCTGCAATGGCAGCAACAATGGCGGCTATGATGCCAAAATCTCGCTTATATCTGTTAAAATATTTTTTATGTTACTTATTAACTCATTTTTAAACTATGCATATGTACCAGTGTTCTCTTTACTGATTCAAAAGTCAATTGAACCAATTATTACCAGTAAGTGACTTTGAACAATTATTTAATAAAATTATATATCAAATTTTATAAATTAGAAAACTGAAACCCTGAAAAAAGCTACATGGCTAACTTAAGGTCATCTAATTAACATGTTTGTATTCAAATACATGTCTATTTGTCTAAATATAACCTAAAGTTGATGCATTTCCAATCCATCATTGTCTGTTAATAAATGTAAGAGGGAATTTAAAAGTGTTTATTTCTATTTAAATTATTTGATCCTTGAATTTTTTTTGAAAATAAAGTATTTGCATGGATTATCACTCTAAGAAAAACTTCTCAAAGTGCATGATGTCTAGTCAGAAATATTTTACAGCAAGGATTGCTTTACAATCATACAATGCAGGAGAAAATAAATACTTCTGTGCAGCGCATACCAATGCCAGATGCATGGCCCAATGCCAAAGAAAGCATTGTATATCCTTTTGGTTAGGGGCATGTGGAAAGGAATTGGGGAAGTGAGAAAACAGTATGGCTCTTTTCCAATATATACCAAAGAGAATATTATTTCTACATGCATTTATTTATACAGAGAAAAGAATACATTTCTAAATCTGTAAAATATGGCAACCACTGGTCACATGTGGCTCTTGAGAATAGTCTAAAGAGATTATAAAGATAGGAAAAAAGTATAAAATGCTTCATTAATAACTTTAAAATAATTTTACATGTAGAAATGTTAATAGTTTGGATATATTTTATGAAATTAAATATATTAGTAAAATTTATTCCTCTTGTTGTTTATGTTTTTTACTTTTATGGTGATGGTGCTACCCTACAGAATTTTCCAGATTTCACTTTTTTTCTCCCATAGACATATCTCTTGATATCTTTTTCTGTCATGGGTGCTACTATAACTTTTTCATAATTTATAGCGATAAATAAAATATTTTAAGGCAGTGGCAAATCTCTTTGAATTTAGCAGTTTGGAAATTATCAGAGTAGTCATTTTTCTTTATTCCAAAATAACCACATTCATTTTAAAAGACCTACTTTCATTGTTATTACTTTTTAAATATTATTTTCACTATTTTTTCATGGTCAGAAAGATTGCTGTTAGTAAATAGAGTGTTCATAAGATCAGATCCTCCCAGGCTACATTATAGAGGAACATATGCCAGTTTCTTGGCTTTGACTCCTAGAGTTTCAGAGAAAACTTTAATAACAGCACCCAGTGGTCTTAAGTAATGGTTATTGTATAAAATTTCACCTGAAATTTAGAATTGTGTGGCATGCAGGAGCTTAAAACATAATTCTCTGAATGAGTTTTTACTAAAATACTAGTAAATTTTCACCAATAGCCAAGATTTAGCATCAGAATATAAATTTGCTTTAAAGAAACCTATCAAAAAATATGCTCCACAATTTGCAATCAAATGTGTTTTAATACAGCCTTTTATTTACTGTAGAACTTAATTAATAATGCTTTAAAACAATATTTTATCAGGTATTTTGTCTTAAAAATAATAAAACCAAAGAAATAATAACAAAATGTTCACAAAAATAGGAGTGCATTTTCTTTCAAAATTGAAGTTACAAAACCATGATAGAGCCCTCACTGAAGATCAAGATGGCTAAATGCCCCAAATTCTGAATTCATGGTACTTTTATTTTTTCCAAATAAATTATTCAAAGTCTCTAGAGAAGAAATATGTTTGGAATAAATGTGGTAGGAATAAAAGGTAAGGACATGATTATTCTCTGAAAAGTGAAAACAAAAAGAGTGATAGCTTGAAGGAAAACCCCAAGGAGAAGAGTAGAGGAATCTTTGAAACCTAAGGAGACAAATGATGTGGGAAGTGGTGAGGAATGCAATAAATTAGACATGTTTTTCAATATTTCCCAAGCAGGAGTTGAAGGTACACTAGATTTACAAAATTTCAAGGCTGTCTTTTAGTTCTTTTAGAGATTCTTTTTAAAAAGTTTGCACCACCAATACTTTTGGTGACACAAAATATTATATTTTGTGAAAAACATTAACATCAGCTAATTTAAGCCAAAAAGACAATTAGAAATTAAATTCTGAAAGTGATGAAATTTTAAGAATATTTTAATCAGATTATTTATTTTATATTTCCCTATGCTTATTCTTAAATGTTGCCTATTCGTCATTTTTCACACATACCAAATATGACAGAAAATAATTTCTAACTTATTACATCTAAATATTAGCCAGTAAATGCCAAATCAAAATACAATTACAAGAAAGCATTGTGTCATTATATATGTTTCTTTTATAAAAGTACATAAAACTAAGGGGTATATTACAATCAATAAAAAATTTAATTTGTCCAAATGTGGTGCATTACACGCACACACACACACTTACAAAGAGCTTTTTCCTGCAAAAAACATGTTTCTGCAGTATGAATTATTTCATATGCAATTGGTAAATAGGGACTGTTTTATTAAATGGTAGTTGTTTTATTTCATATACCATATTTACCAGATACTTAATATTCAGGGCCATCAAGAAACAATGGTTGAAAGCAAAGAACACTACAATAGCTAACATAGAAAACATCATCCTACATTCTTCCTTTGGTACAGTTAGACGTTAGGCTCTAGCTTTGGTTATTCTTCAGTGTTCCCAGACATTTGCTGTAGTATTTCTAGGCTATCACTTTAAAATATCTTGTAAAATTTGCTAATACTTTTATGAGAATTATTGCTTGTTTTAAAAGCAATAATTTCACTTTCTGGTAATTCTTGCAATATTTTTTGAGCTCTGGTTAAAAACTTTCATAGATATTAAGTGGTCTTCCCCAGACAATCTTTTCCTCATGATCTGGTATATCAGAAAGTTCTTGTTATCCTTGCACAAAAAGCTCTCTTTGCACGGTGTTGTGGAATGATTCATGCTGAAACCTTGCAAAACAATCTTACTAATCAAAGGAAAAAGTTACAATTTATCCATGACATTTAAAATTTTTTATCAAAATATTTAAAATTTTTATCTCACTGTTGATTACAATCTATACAGTGATGAAAAAAGATAAAATTGAACTTTATTTAATGTAATGTAATGAAGGTGGAATAATGCCATTATATTCCAGTTCATTGAGAATTAAAGTGTTTCGTTTTTGAGTTAAAGAAATGAGTAGTTTGAATAGTACTTATCTTCTTCCCTCATACAACTTATATGGAGTAAGCATTATTTCCATGGCTTGGTAAATTGTCACAGTTCTTTTTAAGTTTGTATTAGTTTCCAACATTTCAACTTTTGAGCTTTTGGTGCCATGAAAATCTCTGAGTGTTCCTTTAATGTGAAGTTTTTTGCTAGCACCGTTTCCTGTGAGACATTTTTATCCTTTTCATCATTATCACTTTCTTCATTTCTGTGGATAAATTCACCTTCCCTGAGTTTCTCTGGCTGCATTATCTAGTTTCTTCAAGTGAATACAATGTCAACATTTCTACTATTCGTTATTTCTCCTGTAACTTCATTTATGTTTGATTTTAATTTCACTTCCTCAGTTTTAAGTTTTGTTTCTTTGCTGTACTTTCGTCTTTGATGAGCAGTGTCATCTTCAGAGGATCTATTTTTGTAAAATTTCAGGAGAGATTTCAATGGGAGACAAGAGCCCAACACAACTACAAGTTTTGCTATCTATGTGTGAACAAAACAACTGGTGAGCAATGGCCAATCACTGACATTGGGAAAGAAGTGACATCATTAATCATTGATCATGAAATGCATTTATTATTAAGATGGTGATTAGAGAACTGAAAAGCTAACAGCCAAGTTTGTACCTTACGAGGTTCCTCACAGGCAATAATTTGTGATTTCTGAAATTTAAACGAAGTTTTTGGAGGGCTGATAATATTTAACTAAATCATGGAAATTAAAATTCATGAATATTCACACTGCATCTCCTGAATAAAACTCATTCCTCACTTTATTGTTCTATTTATTGCGCTTAGTAGGTATTGCGTTCTTTGCAAATTGAAGGTTTGTAGCAACCCAGTGTTGAGCAAGGCTATCGGCATCTTTTCATGTCCTTGTTTCTCTTTCTGGTAATTCTTGCAATATTTTAAACTTTTTCATTATTATTATATCGATGTTGGTAATCTGTGACCAGTGATACTTATTGTGAATACTGTAATTGTTTTGAGGTGACAATTACCATGGCTGACCCAACCTCCAGCAATCACCACCTGATGAGTTATCAGCTATCAACATCAAAGCAAGACCCTCCACCAGCAAAAAGATTACACCTCGCTGAAGCTCAGACGATGATTAGCAGTATGTCCTTTTTTTTTTTTTTAGTTATAATGCTATTGTAGACTTAATAGCTACAGTATAGTGTAAGCATAACTTTTATATGCATTAGGAAACCAAAAAATTTGTGTGACTTGCTTAATTGTAATATTCACTTTATTGTGGTGGTCTGGAATAGAACTCACAATATCTCTGAGGTATTCCTGCATGCAATTATTATTTTTAAAACAAAATTAAATTTATAAAAATCTTTGAATATATACCCATATTAAGGATGTTGAGATCTGATTATCCTGGATTTAGGATATACTCTAAATCCAATGGCAAGTGTCCTTATAAAAGAAAGGCAAGGAGAGACTTGAGACACATAGACATAGAAGAGAAGTTAATGTGAAAAAGGAAAAAGAAATTATATGTCTGTATATTAATTCTCTTACTTCTTCCTGATGAAAATATTCTTTAAGAAGGAACAGGTCGAATTGGAGGGAAATTGTCATAAAGGATGAACTAGTGCACCTCATATAGAAATCTTTGTATGTTGTGCTAAGGATCAAGAATTTGGATCAAATGACATTGTAGTATGGAGCTTTTTGCTTCAATTTATATATGATTTGTGTAATTGCAATTCTTCTCTGTCTGTTTTTATCTGTCTCTTTTTATTTAGAAGGGGTAATTTGTAAACACAATCTTAGTAATTTAAACAAATCATTGAATGGCCTAAATATAATTAAATAATATATAATTAATTAATTAAATAATAATTAATTAAATAATATATATTTTTCTACTTATTACTATTAATTAAGACTGGATATATCTTCAGAAGTATAGAGTTGGTTAGTTCTATGGTTATATTAGTTGCATTATATTAACAATATTAATTTTATTACTTGACAGTGTGAACTCTACAAAAATACAGCTTAAAATACTCATGGATATGAATTCAAAGATTACATTGATATTATACAAACAATCCAATGGTCTCAAGGCAAGTAGTGCAAGTAATGAACACAATCGCACAGAACATGCATGGATACAGCATTTCTAAACAATAAAATGTGCTAATTATATATATGAGTGATACACCCTTATAAGTGCAAAAGACAGTGGACTTAGTACAGGGACAAAGGGAAACAGGTGCCTTATTTTTAAATCCATTTATGGTATCACATCCGCTGTCATGTGTTTTACTTTCAGTAAATCATGAATTTTTAAGTTTGTAATAAGCAAATTTAATTACACTTACTCTTAATAGTATATGTTTTAACTCTTATCATTTAGTTAAAAATGAGGTTTTTTAAAGAAATAGTTATGTTGATCAAATGAATATTAATATAAATAGCAACAAAAGAACAACTGATATTTATATAATGCTCATCATGTGTCCTGAACCATTATAAGAACTTTAGATATATTGTCATTACTCTTTATAAAAGCTCTGAAAGACTCACGTAATATTGGCCACAGTTAACAGGAGAAAAGTTGTAAAAAAGGGAAGCTAAGTAACTGACCTAAAATAACACAGTTAGTAAGAGTCAGAGTCAAGATTTGCATGCATGCATGCTGGTTTCAAGCTCTGGGCTCTTTAACTGATCAACTTCATAAAGACTTGGTCTAAGTCTGCTAATTTCCCTCTACTGCTGGCATCGAAAGCAGATCAATAGTGAGGCTACATTTATATCTAGCTCTGAGTCTTCAGTGTCCAGAATACTACATGGCCACAAGCTGAACGTAATGTTATGTGCTGAGCAGAAGAATGTGTTACTGCTAAGTGAAAGAATCAAAAGCACAAATGAACACCCTGATATTACTTGGAGAAAAGTGGAAATCAATAAGATAAAAAGGGACCACTGATTTTGTGGATCATTGTTTGCAACAGGTGTCTTCCTTAGCTTTTTTATTAATTTATTTGTTCTTAATCAGGTTTAAAATGTTTTGGATATATCAGAGATCTACAATAGATATCTACCACTTAGAATTGTTTTTATTTTGCATCTAGCAGTCATCCCTTGTTCAGCTTCTTAACATTGAGTCTTCTACTTATCTCCACACAACCAGAGATTGCAATTTTAGTGAAAGCCAACCAGACAAAAAGATAAGTCGAATTCTCAATTAAATTCTCATTTCAAAGGTTTTTTTTTTTAATGTATCATCCTATGATGCAACATTTGGAATGTAGATATACTAAAAAAATTACCTGTTAATCTAAAATTTAAATTTAACTGAGTATTCTATGTTTGACCTGGTAGCTGTAACATACAGTCCAACATAAATTTTGAAACTACACATGAAGAAGGCCTTTTGGATCTAAATGTGAAGAAGGCCCTCATCTAAATGGTAAAAATGGAATCATGACATGCCCCTCCCCTTCTGGCAATTGAAGGAAATAAAATAATGGAATATTTTAAAGGATATTTAAAATTTCATAACTAGGAACACAAGAGTACTTATTTTTTCAGTTCATTTCATATACAAATTAACTCTCAAAAAATGATATAATTTGTTATTACATAGCTCGTCTTATTATTAACAGTGGTCTTCAACATTGTGGTACTTATTTTACCCATGAACTCTACAGTGGGTACTCAGTATTAAATAATGAGAGTTAAAGCAATGACTCCTCTCACACAGTCAGGTTGACCATCAGTAAATGCCTTCTAAACAATTGCCATCATTACATTTTTTTTTTTTTGATGAGCTTGATATAAATAACTTTTTCCTCCAAAATTCAATCATGGTACAGAAAATAATATCTTAATGTTTGCATGAGAAAGGTTTTTCTAAAACAAAATATAACTGTACAATTAGTGAAGAAATCTATACCAGCAAAGATATACTAATTGCCAAATTACTGTAAATTGTACTATGCTTGATAAAAGATAATTTTTTCTGGCTATGAAACACATTTTTGCCATTAAAATAATTTCTGATTTTTACCCTGTTATTATAAATTCATGAAAATAGTTCTGCCAGACGTCCTCACAGTGGCAAATGAGAATCCCATGGGAAATGATCTTTAAATTAAGACACTATCAATATGTTCCAAGTTTCATTTAAAGGCCTGGGAATTTCTTTGTAATCTGTGATAAGGGGAACCACAATGTTCTTTTAGAACCTTTGGACTGAATTAAAGCTATTCATGAGAAAAATATATAACTAAATATATTCTATGATGTTTAAGTATAGTTGCCATGTTTTTACTAATTCATTTAACAAATATCTGTTCAGAACTCCTATGTGGTAAGCACCATGCTAGATGTTCTGGGATACAAAAAGAAAATTAAGTCTCTGTATTTATGGATATTAAATCCAATGGGGATTTACCCCATGCAAACCTACACATAGGCTTTTAGCTAATATTGACTATTTTTCCATGAGAATGAATTTTAAAGTTATGAATGTTGTATTTTTAGCCAAAATGCAAAAATTTTAATCAATCCTTATGAAACTATAAACCAAGTCTCCTATTTCTCCTCTCCTCAAAGGTAATTAGTAACAAATTTGAGAATAAGTGGAATTGCACATAATATTAAGAGAAATTCAGACAATTTTCATCCACTGCCTTTTTAAGAGGATATGTTTTGTGCAATTATACATAATATTCTAGGTCTACCTCAGTTGCTTTTTCTTCTTAAACAAAGTCCTTATTCATTTATTTCCTGTCTTATCTGGACACCACTCATGATTGTGCTCATGTTTGTGCATTTGTGTGTATCTTAGAAGGCCATGCCCATGAAAAACATATGGTCAACTTATATTATCTATATATTCCATTTATTTACTATTAATCAAAATATGAACAGGTCATGCTTATGTATACATAGTATAGCAATATTGCAGAAATTTCTTAAGAAATTAATTCTCTATATTGGAAACTGTTTAGCATATCCCAACAAATAAGTTGACATAGAAGGTTGGTTCAGTTCTAAGCTTAGCAAGAACATTTGGAGAAATATGCTAAACTTCAATGATTTTGAAAAGGAGAGAATTCCCTTTGGCTACATTGTAATTAGAAAAAATGAAGGGAAAAGTACAAATACTTTTATTGTCAAGTTGGATAACTTTAAATAAGCAGATTAGTATCATTGTTTAGTTTCTGATACCAAAAATATTCATCATGATTATTCCAAATGAGTAAATACAATTTTATGGAGTAAGGTATTTAGAAGACAGGTAAAAATATATTTTTATATAAACATAATTTCACCCATATAAGACTTGATATAAAGACATTAATATTCACTGTCTAGAAATTAAAGCAATAGGCTTTGATTTATTGCTCCTTAAAATTCCATTACTATCTAATAATCTGAAATTTTATATTAACATTTTAAGCATTCAATATTAAAATTAATAATCTGAAAATTATGTTGCTTTGGAATATGTAATGTCATATATATTTCCTAAATAGTGTACACATGTCTAATGTTACCATTAAATAAAATGTTTAAGGCAGGTAGGCTGTCTTAAAAAAGAAAGCAAAATAAATTAAATCAGTACATGTGGTCTTCTATTTAATCCCTAAATCTGCATCACACATAAAATATTAAGGATTTTTTTTTAGCCATATTCATTTTATCAGGCCTTTTCATATAAATGAAGGTGTGATATAGATACATGATACTGTTTAAGTATCCCTTATCAGGGATGTTTGGGACAGTAGTGTTTTGGATTTCCAATTTTGGATTATTTTCGTATACATAATGTGATATCTTGGGGATGGTATCCAAGTTTAAATATATAATGTATTTATGTTTCATATACACTTTATACACATAGCCTTAAAGATAATTTTATACAATATTCTTAATAATTTTGTGCATGAAACAAAGTTTTTATTATGTGTTGACTGTGACCTGTCACAGGAGCTTAGATGTTGAATGTTCCACTTGTGGCATCATGGTAGCCCTCATAACGGTTTGGATTTTGGAGAATTTCAGAGTTTTAGATTAGGAATGCTAAACCTGGATATAGATAAAATAGATGAATGGACAGAGAGATAGAGAAATAGATAGGCAAATATAGAAATGTTTCCATGCTTTCAAAGAACTACAAATACATCAATTTCATATTACATAGGTCAATACACTGAGCGATATTAATCACTAATTCATCTAGTGCATCTCTATGGCAAAAATTACTATACATGTATAATATATCCAGTTCTTCTCTTCCCAGAAAAATTATCACACTCACCAGCCCATGTACATTTCAGCAGTGGCCGTAGAAGCAGGTGACTAGTTCTAACCAATGAAAGTGATATATTTCAATGATGGGTAAAGGAATAAAAGCCTGTGCACAATCTCTTCATCTACATGATAACTTTGGAGGCTACATGATGAGACACAAAGTAGAAATAGCATAAGTCACTGAGGCATGAAAGACAAGCAGCCTTGAAGAGCTACCCAGTTCACATCTGACAAGAATAAGTCTTTTTGGCACAAAATCAGTAAGCTTTATGGGTTTATCAAGTTCTTCAGAATAGCCCATTATTCTAACTTAATAGAGTTATTTTTTTCCCTACAAAATTAAATGTATTTCAAAAGCAGCAGAGGGCAAATATAATTAAGTACACTTTATCTTAAATAATATTTTTTTGTAATTACTCCCTCCAAACATTTATGCTATTATTTTCATATATTTTTTTCATATATAAGTTTTATGTGGTACATTGTTACCACTTTTACTTTATATAGTCAATTATCATAGAGAGAGATTAAAAATAAGAAAACAATGTGTGTTTATTTTACCATTCCAAAGCTTTCCATTTCTTTGTGTAGATTCATATCTGGTATCAAGGTCCTTTGTGAAGAAGTTTGTTAAACAATTCTTAAAGTGCAAAAACGATGGTTATGAATTCTCTCAGATTTTGAGTATTGAATATGTCTTTATTTTTTATTTTTTAATTATTATGGGTACATAATAGTTGTATATATTTATAGGATACATGTGATGTTACCATACAGACATGAAATGTGTAATAATCAAATCAGGGAAATTGGGGACCATCATCACCTCAAGCATTTATCTTTTCATTGTGTTAGGAAAATTATAGTTCCAATATCATAACTTATTGTTGACTATAGTCATTTTGTTGTGCTATCAAATAGTATTCATTCTAACTATCTAACAATATTTTTGCATCCACTTTATACCCACAGTCTTCCTACCTTTCCCAGACTCTAGTAACCATCACTTTATTGTCTATCTCCAGGAGATCAATTGTTTTAATTCTCAGCACCTGCTTTTCTTAACACAGGTTCTATGTGAGTGAAATGTTTGATGGTGGCAGTGGTATGAGGATTGCAGGTGGTAGAATAAATTGGAAGGTGATGAAGAGTTCGTATGTTGAAGTGACAGAGACAACCATTGAGAAACACTGGAGAAGTGAAAAAAGGCTCAGAGACCATAAGACCCCTGAAATTAGCAAACATATTTGAAGGTTGACAAAATTCTATGGACACTTGATTATGGGTTTATATGCAGTATCCTCAAGATCTCAGGTGGCAGGGGCCTCCTCAACTGACATTAGGCTTATGATTTTGCAGTATATGAAGGCCAAACGAGCTGAGAAGCTACAACTAAATCTCATATGAAGGTGTCAGCAGCAATTCTAGGAAATAGAATATATGCTTGTGGAGGGCAGCTTACTCTTTCACCATTTAATAGTGCTTTAGAAAATATAAATCCATGAGATCTACCTTCTGATTCTTTAATAAAATATGTCTGAAGTGAAGTGTAGCAATTCAGTTTTATACTTGTTGAAAAAACCATTATGTAATCTCTATTATAGAAAGTATATCTGGCCCCGCATGGAGTCTAATGGTGTGGCATTTAATCTATTTTAGAAAAAAAATGCAAGCAATAATAAGTTTATTGTTTTGAATCCCTTTCTCAAGGTGTGATGGCTTTGGTTATGATGGTTTTCGGATAGAACACCCTCAACTACAACCAAATCAAATTCTGAAAATGTTGCTTTTGGTAAAAGCTGATCTACATTTCTGTCCCTTAGTGATAATCATGCTGGGACAGTTCACATTGAAAATATGTATTTTATATTTCATTTAATTTCTAAATTAAGGTTCAAACACTATCAGTGAAAATACTGAATCACCTGAAGATGGAATGGAAAATACTCCTGAATGGATGTGCTCCTTGTTTTTCTTCTATTTACATTTTGTTGCATATAGGTACAGCTTCATCATCTGAGACTCACTATTTTTCTACTATTTTTTATGCTAAATTTATAGGTATAATTTCTCTCTACTATGGGTTTCAGAACAGCATTAGCTTCTTGCAGGCTCTTATTCAGTAATATCAGGGAGCCAAATCATTCTCAGCTAAATTTCCAGTAGTAGTAATCCTCTCTCATTTATTTGACTAGTAAATTGCGAAGAAAAAAAAAATCCTATAATTTAACAACATGAAGATTAAGTGCAATGAAAATTTGCCAGACATTTGTACAAAATGACAAATGTTGGTTTTCAGATGTTTGGTTCCCATTAACTTTAATATAAATTACTTGAGACAAATGGCAACATTTGGCATGTTTATCACTGCAAATTGAGGAGTTTGGTGTGTCCTTACTCTTGAATATTTCATATAAAAGGGTAAGATAAAAAAGATTGCTTATTCAATAAATTTTTCATTTCTAAAAGCTGAATTTAAGTTTTATTTTTAATACTTGACTGTGTAGGATATTTATGAAAAACATTTCCTTTTTAAGTCTGAGATTTGAGAGAAAATATTAAAATCTTGTTATTTCATGTTCAGCATTTAATTTTCATAAGCAAGAGGAGTAAATAAATTAATAAGTGTTTGTGCTCTATCATCTGTCATACAAACTTTGAAATCAGCATACATCCTATAACAATTATACTTCCATATGCTAGAAAGTATTCTTAGGTTTATGTACCTATGTCAGAATATATAAATAAAAATAGCCAAATATTTTATATGATATACATTTGCAATAATAAAATCTAATATCCATATGAAGAATCATACAGATAGCTGTTTTAAGTAAATTTTTTAAATTATTAAATTATATTAACCAGATATATTTGTAATATATAATTTACAACAGAGTAAAGTCATGTTTAAAATCTGTATATAAAATAAAATTGTAATGATATTTTTCTGCTGAGGCCTGAAAAGTTCCACTTAATCTTTTATTTTTAAATTAAGACATAAAAATTATTACATTTGTGGTATACAACAAGATGTTTTAAAATAGTACATGTATACATTATGAAATGGATAAATCAAGCTAATTATCATATGTATTACCTCACATAAATAATTTTTAATAAATGAGTTTTTAATTATCACAGATTCTATGGAATGTATTGTGTATTAATATATTTCTCAAGTATATAATGGAGTATGAAAATATAAATATCCAAATGAATGTGATTGTGATATTGATTGTAATGACTGTTCATTACTGAACTCAGAGAGTCAAAGTATTCTCTGAACTGGCTTTTTCTAGAGTATCTGATTTTTATCATTCTAGTTGTGCATTCTTCTTTGATTCTTGTTTGTATACCATTATGCCCTATATCTCCAAATTGTTTTCAATGGAGAGATCAAATCCTTTGATTAGGAGTGCTGCACTACTCAGAGAAGTTTTGATTTCCAAATACACATATTTCTTGATATAACTGTTATTTTACTTCAGGAGAATTCATTTTTTATTTCAAAAGTTTTAGATATCTACTTTCCTAAAAATTTCTGCACAGATCTAGGTAGTTAATCACTTACTCAAACACCTCATGTAGAGCCTTTTCTTCATACCTGACCTCTTTAATGGTCATACGATAAGGTGAAAAGAGTCATATGTACTTTGGGAATTAAGAAAATAGGCTGAGATGATCTCTGAAAAAGTCTTGTAAGCATCATTGGTTATTAATGATGTCATTGACAAATTGTCACATTCTATGGCTCGAACAGCTTGGAATGTTTTATTTTAAGCCAATAAACACCTTGTGTACTTGGACAACATCTTAATGTCAGAATGTAAACTATACTCCTTATCACATTTTGACCTTTATAAGAAATAACTGGTAAGTAGAAGTCATAATGACTGATCATACATCCAATCATCTCTTCAAAATTTGTTTTATAGATTCTGAAGCATGAAAAACAAAAAGTCTTGAGTTCAGTAAATGATGTGAATAATAAAATACATAGCACCTCAAATCCAACATAATTGTGTATTTCAAAAAATTAGGAGAATCAAATTTCAGGTTTGTGTTTAAAATGAACAGCATTAAAGTTCAAAAAAAAAAGTCCTTCTAGCTCACAGTCTATAGATATTTTGGAGAGGAGAGTCAATTTCATAGCAGAGATTTAAAGTTGTGAAAGTTCTAAAAACAAGAATAAAAGGAAAAATGAAAAGGAAAAAATGTGTATTTTAGACTCCAACTCTCTTCTGACATAACACTACCAGCATGCTGCAATGTCAAGAATGCCAAGAGGAAAAGGCATGGTCTTGCCTCCTTCTCCAGGAAAGTTGGCATTTCTTTGTATTTTGAACAAATACAGCTCTTGATTATATAGCAGATGTCAGTGGGAAAATAAGATGTTCCTTACAGCTAACTTTTCTAGAAAGTCTCTAATTCATTAAAGGAAAAGATTAAAAAGCCACAATGGGTAAAAATCATACAGGTGTGTACTGAGCTTGAGGGCAGCCCATAAAAATGGCAGCCTCTGCAAGAAACCACAGTGTGAAAGGCAGAGTTGGTCACATAAGACACATTTACTTGTGACTTGCTTTCATATTAAGTAAGTAACCGTATCAGCAACAGTGCCAACAGATCCTCAAGCATAAAAGACTCTCACAGGGATTGTGATGAACATCATTAGGCAGTGTGGTGTTTTGTCACATTGGAAACCAGCCTATTTAAGCTCTGCCATATTTGTAGGTATTTTAGCACATGTTCAGAATTCCTTTAAAGGTGCTAACAGTTCTGTTCCTTTCTTTTTAAATTATAGTTCTCCCGTCAAACAAACCTATATAGCTGAGACCCAAAGGAATCTGAGTCCTTATATGAAGATTAACGTGTGCTCACCCAGAAGGTAGAGCTCTGTGGCAGTCTTTGAAACAGTTATCCAAGAGTTATTACATGCTGAACTGGTGCCCTGGAGGCAAGAGCTCAGGAGGAATTACAGCTGGTGTTTGATTGTTTTGTAAGTGACACTGAGCTGTAATTTGAATGAGGCAGAGGTCACATATCAACCCACTCTAGGCATGTCACACATGCAGCCATGAACCTACCATGAGGACTCTCAGCAAAACAGTGAGTAGGGCCTTTTGACCCCTCAGCAGTGCTTTGCTAGCTTGCATTGTATTACAGACGATCATCCAAATGTTGGTAGGAATGATGGAATCACTAGGAACCCCCTACCCTTACTTATATTTAACATGTATTGAAAAACCATTTTCCAGTTAGTTTCTGCAACAAAAGCCCTCTCACTAGTAAAGATGTATCCCAGGACAGAGAGCTTAGAAGGGTGGGAGGTATGACACAATTAAAGGATACTGAAAATATATTTTTATAGACTGCAAGGTTGTCAGATGAAAGGCTTTGAGTTAAAGCCCCGTTTAGGCAGAGGTTGGTAATAGCATTAGCTGAGAGATCCATTTAGATGCTGTGATCTGCAATAGTAGAGATGACTTCAATTTGAGCAGAAGAAATGTGCTCTGTGCAGGGTGAGCCAGCCACAAGCTGGGCTGGGTTGTTCCTGCAGAGGCAACTGGCTTCGCTGAAGGATGAACTTAATGTGCAAAGTGGGTGGTGTGCTGATCAGAGATGGAGCTGTTTAGCCAGCTTATTCCTCAGCAGAGTAATACAGTCTTGGAAGAAGCATCACTTCAATTTGGAATGAAACTAAATAGTATTAGTGTTTGCTGTGTTCTCACATTGTTAATGTGTAGTCTCTCTCTCCCTCTCTCATTCAATTCTGCTTCTTATGACCCTCTTTAGGATTAAGGGAAACTTAACCAAAACAATTCCACATATGATTTAAAATGGCTATGGAATTTTTTAGCCATGTGATATGCTTGATTTTATTCTAGCATCTTGTAAACAAATAAATGAATGAATAAATGGATAAATGAGTAAATAAAAACTTTCCAAAACTTTGATACTGCTGTTCACCTGCCCTAAATCTCAAAAACTGACCTTAAAGGTATGAGATGTGCATACTCTCAAAGCAGCTAATGTTTCTCTCCCACCAGTATCCGGAATATGGCATTCTCATGCAGAAAATGCTAAATGAATAAGCTCTGACTCATATTCATAAGCCATATTGTCCTATTTTATGCATCCTATTATCAGCTGCATCAAGTTAGACAAAGTTATCGGTAATTTTTCTTCTATGATCCAACATAACATCTTGTATACTCTTTCAACTCTATATTAACGTTTTCTACAGTGTGCTATATCCATGTGTTTCTTTGTTCTTCTTTCCACTAAAATGAAAACATTCAGAGGTCAGAGATTATTTATCTTTGTATTAGTTCCAACTAGCATTTTGCTCGCCACATCGAAGGTTCCCAATAAATGTTTGTTGAATGAAAGTTGAAAGACAAATCTAAGCACAAATGGATTATAGCTTGACTGGGAACCAGGAATTTCACAATGGATTTTTTTTTTCTCTTTGACAAGAAGAACGATGGACAGCGCCACTTAATTAATCAGTATTGATTTATTACTGTGCATGCTCTGCAGAGACTAGCAACAGGCTGAGCCCCAGGTGCAGGGCAATGACTTGGCAGACATCCTCTTGCTCCCATGTAAGCCCATCATCTTCTTTATCCAAAAAAGGGAGGCAAATAAATTATGATAGAAGTGACAGCTACTTCTGCCCACTGCTAAGCATGTCATAAGTTGTTACATAATAGCTACATTAGAAAAAGAACTCTATAGCTTTTAAATCTTGTGAAATATAAATCAACACACTTTCTTTTCTTTTATGTATTATTTATTTTACAAGCAGAACTGTTTGTACTGTGGAAAGGAATGCGATTTTAGTGACTCCCCCTCCAAAAAGAAATTTAGGATCAAAATAGCTCTCTCATTGACCCTGTCTAAAACTGTCACCTGAATATTCAACTTGGATTAGGAAAATAAAGTTTAAATGTAAGTGATATAGGGAAGAGCTAATGATGTGAGACATTATCAGTTCCTCTTATCTAAGCTTAAATTAGAAAGAAAGACAAGTGGAGTCAAAAGGAATATTAGAGATGACAAAACTACACTACAGATGAGTCTCTTTTTTTCAAAGTCACACAATATTGAGGGAGAGACAAGACCAGGATCTAAATATATGAATACCCAATAAAAAATATTACTTACCCAAACTAAGCACAAACAGAGAACAGGATAACAGAAAGAGCATGGGATGTGGAATCAGAATGCCCTAGCTCTCCTGCTGTGTAGCCCATTTCTTACCTGTGATGTGAAACTTTTGAGCCATTGTTTCCTCATCTATACCATGAAGGCATAATCAACTTCAAAATGTTTGTAAATATTAAATAAGATAATTTATACAAGTTCATAGTGTAAATTGGAAAGCACTAAATATATATATATATATATGTATATATATGGTACGATAATTTCTACAGCAAACAATATAAAACCCAATTGTTCCCTTCACCAATAAATGTTTTCTTTAAAATATCATTTTTTTTAAAAGTATTCTATTTATATACGAAATTCCTTCATAATCATGAATTCCTGTGACTTAGTAAGTTATTCAATATTACTGAGCCCCTTATTCTGTTTCTGTAAAAATGTAACCACAATATTTTTTACTTCTCATGATTCTTATAAAAATTAAATAATTTTGTGCCCCCCAAAATATCTAGCGTGGTGTCTAATGTATCATAAGGGCCAAATGAATATTAATTTTCTTCTTCTTCTTATCCTCTCCTTTTCCTTTTGCATTTGTGGCTGTTGATTTTCATGGTAGTATTGGCCTCAGGTTCTTTCTGACTTTTCAGGGTTATTGTGTACAGCTCAGAGTAGAAAACATTTTTCCTATTTCTTGGGTGTCTAGGATGAGACTCCACACATAGAAAGTAACAATCAATCGGAGGTGTTTTAAGCAGTAAAGAGATGTCAGGAAAATTGGTTAGTGTAGAAAGACAGGGAAAGAGTATATAGCCCGGGTATCATCTGAACTCTTTGGATGGTTAACGATGGACATGAGGCCGAAAGAGACAAAAACAAAACAAAACAGAAGAGGCTAGGGAACTGCTAAAGATAAATCTCAGACCTCATCTAATTGACAATTTGACCTAGGTGTTGCTCTTTCTATAAATGTGACTTTATTCTAGGACCTGTGTGAAATCAATATCCTACAATCTGTTCCTATTGGGTGCCCACAGGAATGCAAAATGGAGTCAGGTAAGTTATGTTAGTATTTAACCTTAAAAATAAACCATGAAATCTCAGCGACATGACAAAATATGTTTGTTTCTTTCTGACACATAATCTAATTTTGAGATTTTTTTGTTGGCAGCTTTCCAATAAGGGGTAACTCAGAGATCTGGGCCCTTGCTATTATGTGAAACTACTCTCTCTAACAGGAGACAGAGGGACAAATGGAGGATACCATGGGACATTTCCTGTTCAGTTGGAGGTGCCATACATTGCATGGCTACTGACGCATCAGCTACAAGGGAGCTGGAAAATGTGTTCTTGTGAGTTCACTGGGGAAATCAAACTACTCAAGAAACACATAACATTGTGTCTGCCAGAGACTGTTGTACCTGTAACTGAAGATTCTTTCATAGTAACCAGGTGGCACCACCTAGTTGAGAGAGCTCTGAGAAATGTAATTTTGCAATGCAGCCAAGAAGAACGATAAACTAATGGTTGCATAGTGTTGTATCTGAGTAGTGGACATGGCAAGGACTCAGCTTTCTGACAAACTAGCTACTCATAAAAAGAAGAGAGAAAAGCATAAGTAAATACACTTTTGCCAGGTATGAAGAAAGAAAGATTGCATTGGAACATGCAACCAGCAGTGTCTCGTAATAAAAGCAATATTTAATTGGTTAGTATTTCTGAGAAAACTGTGTTTATTTCATTCCTACTGCATTTGATACACACTGTATTATTAATATTTCCTTGGAATGCCCTTCTTTATTTGGCTAACTGGCAAATCACTGATCATCCTTCAAAATCCAGTTCGTCCATCAAAACCTCTTTTAAGGTCCACTGATATTCTTCCTCCCCAAAATACACAGTGCATCTGCCAACTTCACAGTCCACATCACACTGCATTTTATTACTTTGGTTGTCTATTTTTTTATTATCAGTTCTGAGCAAACAAATTGAATCAAGATTTCTTTCTTCTTTGAACCTTCAGCACGAACACAGGGCCTGGCAAATAACAGATGCACAATAAATATCTGTTTCTCTTTTGAACTTCATTTGGATTGAGTAGCCAGATTATTGACCAACTTTCCGTTTCAATACACTGGTTCAAATTTAAAAGAACATTTTATAAAAGGACTATAAATAATGTTCTTTCTAGAAAAAAAAAATCTCTTCCACAGAAATTAAAATGATTAGAGGATACATGCCTCTTTTATTTAGACAGAGAAGAAAAGAGTATATTATAGCAGGAAATAAAGGGTGGGAAAATTAGGGAATGGCTGAGCCAAGGTGAATTTAGGAATTATATTTTTCAACTGAATTGTAAATTTAGCTACCACATCTACAAAAGCAGAAAGGATAGAAAGATTCATTGTGACACATTCGATAAACCTACTTAAAATAATACATTACAATTTTCCACAGGTTACTCTTTTTGCTTATGACAGTTTTAGACTTTTTGTCCTCATATCTTTAGTTGTTTAGATTTTAATCTTAAACCCTTTTATAATACCCCAAATTCCAAAAATCTCCACGTTGTGTTTGTAAATTTCTGAAATATTATTGTCTATTGAAAAAAGGTGGATTAGAAATATGACATATAGTTCCTAAATGCCTACCCACAGTTTGATACTGTGCAGTTTATAAAAAATTGGTCTCAATATAATTTTGCTTATTTGGTCTGCTTGAAATAACCAGTCAGTTGAAAATACTGATATTTTCTTTACTTAGAAAACATTATTGTTTACATTTTTATTGGACTAAGGTGTCGTCCACATTGTTCAAATTAATTCTGAATGCTACATAGGTGTTTTGCTATGATTTGAGGATGAAAAATAAAGGCAACATATTTTTGCCAGGGCCATAAAACAGTGAAACATTATGAGCAGAAGCAATTAAGATGAAACTTAGTAGTGGTAGGTGAAATTTCTTTCACTGGTTTCCAAAAATCAACTGCAAAACTACTAAGTTATTTCCCATTGCTCTGTCTTCCTTCAGATTCTTACATTGGATCCACAGTGTCCCTCAAAATACAGAATTATTGGCATAACTTCCTGAATCAAATACCACGAAGAAGGAAATATGCCAAATAAGAACATTAAACTGAGAACATGATGTTTTGATCTGATGATTTTGAGAATGCTGACTATTTTAACAAAATATGTTGCCATTTATTTTTTTCTTGTAATATGAAGTGCAGACTATTGTATTATAGTTTTATATAATAAATAAACAATATCAACATATATTACTGATCTTCACTAATACTTAGTATTCATCACAACCCTAAATGTCTTATTTCAGCTCCGCCCTTTTTTTTTCTGCTTCTTCTCTCACTAAAATCAGTCTTTAACACCATTCGTACTTCCAAAACCAAGACAACATTTCCCTAGAACTGAATCCTGCTTCTCATGTCTCTACCTGAGTCAGTTACTCATACATTATTTTGCGTAGGTCCAGTAATTTCTGTTGTGTAGGCTCTTTTCCTGAGTATTATTGGCCTGTTCTTGAACTTCAGCACAGTGGCAGTGCTTATACCCTTCAAAGAGACCTCCCAAACAGTAATTAAGAGCCTTCTTGACCTTCTAAAGTTTCCTCAGAATTCATAATATTTGGGCTCATCCATCTGCTGTGAAACATAACTTTCATTTCATTCATGTTGATTATTTTCCTAAAATAAGATCATAGAAACAAATTATGTGGTCAAGTATACATAATTTGAGGGCTCTTTATACATATTAGACTGTCTTTATACATATTAGACAGTTGTTTCTCTGTTCATCTTTATTTTCACCCATCTTTCTGACTTTTCCATTCAAATATATAACTACGATATTAGATATTACTTTTCCAAGGACACAGATGTATCACCAAGGAAATGATACAGCTATATTAGTAATACTCAAAATTTTAGGGAAGCAATCATTACTTTACATATACTAAAAGGCAAGAACTTTATAGAAGAGCTATAATTGTACATTTGTATGTGCTTAGTGTTATATTTTCAAAATATATAAAACAGAAATTGAGCTACAAGGAGAACATTAACATTTCATTAAGATATTGAGTGATTTTATTTTGTTACTTAGTGCCTTTTCAACATATCTGATATATAAAAATAATATAAGTCATATTTATGTTAGTTTACAAATTTAAACTATCATATAAATTAATGAATACCCAAATCAGTCCGAGAACTATGATATGATCAGTAGCTGACATCTTTATTCCACCCACTAAGGTCTCCCAAACCCAATATTGTTTAAATTACTGACTCCATTCAATCATCAACCGTTAAGTACTTTGTAGTCATATATTTAGTTATGTTCTATTCAGTGCATGTATGAACAAACTCTAAGACACAGCTTGCCTTTGTATTCATATGAACACAATAAACCTTTATTTTACTAGAACCTTTATAATGATACAAGCCTCAACCGCCCCACCCAAAAGTCTTTATACTGCTCTATTCCATAACTACAATAAAACCCTGAACTCTCACCTATATTATTCTAATGCATATGGCCTGTCTATCTATGAAAACATTCCCAATTCCCTTTTTCCTATTCTACTCATGGAAGTGGGGAGAAGGGTCTTATTGATTATATGTACTCTTTATTTTTGTTCATTTTTGTTAAATTTTAAGTTCCACTGGGCAGTGACATTTTGTTTATTTTGTGTTGTTTATTGTTGTGTCCCACTGCAAAAATAATGCCTAGAATAGTATTGGGCATAGCAGGTGCTCAGCAAATGTCTGCTGAAGGCATCACTCTCATTAGGTTAATTTTGTAGTTAAAATTAACTTATTTAATACCCATCCAAGCAAAATGGAGGCTGGCACCAAATAGGTCTGCAACTTATACCATCCATCCTTACTTCCAATGCAGTGGTTTCCCAGGCCTGTCTGTTTTAGATATTGACAATTGCAGGCTGGTCACATTTTTAATTAGATCCCCTTTTCCACATTACCAGAACATGTTCTCCAATATTATGTCCCAATTATAAAATTCTCACTTTCCTTCATTATAACTCATGATTTTTATTAGTTCATCATAACTTTTACATCTTTTTGCTAGATTTGGTGACATTTCTAGAGGGTCTGAAATCAAATAACATTTTAAGCAAATATCATTCCTTGGTTCTGAAATTATTTTTTACTGATAAATTCAAAGTAGAATCATTAAAATTTGAGACTCTATACTATCTGCCATTATGTCAATTTAGCATAAGTTTATTTTAAATCAATTCTGGAATATGTATTATTGTAAATTTTCCTTTCAAACAGAGGAAACTTTTAAAATTTTGATTTCAAAAAATGTATGCAAGTATTTTCTCTGTGATTAGGAATTTGATTTTGATACAGTACTTTGTGATGCAGGAAAATTATAAAAGTCAACCATTAAGTAGGTCTCTCAGATTGAAGATCAAAAAACATGTAGCAAATTTTTATCTATGGCTTCAAAAATATGCATTTAATTTACTATGTCCTGAAATGTATTAACTTTTCTTATTTTGATTTTATTTTTGAAGCAGCATTAAAAGTTAAACTTGCCTTCTTGTTTAGAAAATTGTACTGGCATCCCATCTATATTAACTACAAATGTCAGAATCTTTAACAATAAATATCATTTTGCTTTTTATATCATGTCTTCTTTACTTTTCCAGTATTCTTCTTTGAGTTCCATTACTTTATATTCATTTTTTATTAATGGAGCACTCTACTCTCTAAAATAAACCAGTGATTTTCAAAGGGCCTTTATTTTATACTACTTTACACTTTATTTTATACTATTTTATCCAGTGTGAAATCACTGATTAAAATCAAACTTTTTCATCTTATATTGTCATAGCTTAACTATTACTTTTTTCTATTTGCCATAAGCCACTGCCATTACCACTTCTAATGCCTCTTCAGGATCATAGTCCACAAATACAATGAATACATTGAGTGTATTAGAATATAGACAGTCATGCACTCTAGGATAAAAGGAACATATATAAGGCTTAAGCCTTCTGATTTCCAAAAACATTTGTTGCCAATCAAAACGTGCAAATTGGTGTGAGGACTAAATATGGACAAATGTGATTCCTGGACCAGCACCATAGCATCATTTGGGAAATTGTTAGAAATGCAAATTTGGGAGCCTTACCCTTGATTTACTGTCAGAACTTCTGGGTGTGGGATTTAGCTCTCTCTGTTTCAACAGGCTCTTCAGTTTATTTTTATGTTCACATAATTTGGAGATCCACTGGCATAGAGAAAGACATATCTGAATTGAAATCATGTCTTTCACTTCTACCCATGAGACCATGGGAGTTCTCTGGCTTCTGTAAGCCTGGAGTACCTTTGTGTAGATAATGAAACCAATTGTGTCTATAAAGAAGCTAAGTGAGGGTAGGGGGTATGTGTGTGTGTGCATATGTGTGTATGTTAATTCGTGTGTGTGTGTGTGTGTGTGTGAGAGAGAGAGAGAGAGAGAGAGAGAGAGAAATATTTACTAGAAAATGTAACATTTATTGCAAGTTCTGTCACACAGTATCTTCTTAACAAACACAGGGCAATTTTCCTATGTCATTACTATACACCGTGCTTAATGAAATCTGTTACAGCACACAAAATAATACAATTTGAAATGCTACCTCCGTCAGCAAAAATGATATAAGAAAACTTCCTGAATTGTCAATCAGGTTTCACAGCTCTCTTTTTCTGTGAGCTATCATCCAGTGTGCACAAGATGGGAAAACCATATCTGAGCCTGGTATTAGAATCCTATTAGCATGCATAACAAAAACAAAAACAAAAAACAGAGACTCACATATAAATGAAAAAATATAAATATACAAGACAAAAATGAAATCCTAGGCATATAGTTTTGAAACTATAAATGACTTAAAGGTTTATGAATGTATTGACATGTCAGAAAATGGAAACTTATATATTTTATTTATATAATTTGTTGTATTTTGTTCCACAACTTATTTAGTGACTTCCCCATTTTCATTGCTTCCAAAGTAACATGTTAATAAACAATAAGGTACATTTATTTTTTGTTGTTCTTGTTCAGTCTGGCAATGGTAATACTCAGTGCTGTGAGTCAGAAAAGACACAGTTGTATATTTACTTACAGAAGTATAAATTGGCACAAATATTTGAAATGACAATTTAGAAATATGTATCAAAAGACTTGAAAAATAAACCTCCCACCCTGGATTCAGAAATTTTTTTCAACAAACTTATTGTGTAGATAAAGAGAGGAAGATGTAAAAAGGCATATGGAAATATCTATCAGAGTGTTATCAAAATCAAAAGGGGGTTTTGGCCTAGATCTAGTTGCTCACCACATGAAGATTCAATTATTGAGCAAGAATGATTGCCGAGGAAGAAAGGAATTTTAATGTGAAATACGTCTGCCAGTAGAACTGGAGAAATAGTCAAATCCATCGCCCTCACCAGCCGAGATCATGGGCTTTTTAGGGAGGCACAACATTCATTGGGGCAGGTGATGTGCATTAGGGCAGGACATAGGAGATGGTGATCCTTGGCATCAGGAGTCTTACTCAGCGACCTGCAGAATACCAACTCCTTTGTCTTGGAAAAACTCTGCCATTTCTGGGAAACAACTCAAAAAGTTCAAGTTGTTAGTTAGGCGAAGAGATTATTAAAAACATTTAGGGGTCATTGAAATTTGTTCACAGAGACAGTTACCACTGAATTATTTATGTTACTAAATTATTGGCTAGAGTAACTTTCATTATGTTTAAAAGTCATGTAATAAAAATAAATACTTAATAAATTTGTTTCTGTATTTCACAAATTTACACAATATTTTGGTGGTTATGTTTAATCCATATATATTTAATTCACATTTATTTTACATATGCAGAAAGAAAAGAACAAAGAAAAAAGAAAATCGATATATGTTCAAACATAACATGTATCCAAAAATAAAATACAAAACATTAAAATACACCAAAATATTTGTAATAGTGGTCAAATATTCCTTATTTTAGAAAGCTAAAGCATGCTTTTAAACTAATCAATAAAAATTAAATAGGACAAATGTTTGTATTGTTTATTCTAGCATTGAAAAACTGTATCTGATGTGGCAAAAAATTAAAAAATAAATATAATCTTTGCATTTAAAAAAGGAAATGATCTAATCTAAACTCGTAAAACAAATTTAATATGGAGGAGGACATCTTAAGCAAGACAGGTAATCTAAAACAGGGAAAAAGTTTTTTCTTAAAAAAGTAATATGTAAGTCAAAAAAATCTGACATTTGTAATGTAGATATTTATTAATATATATTTTTAATGAAACAGATACAAAAATAAATGTAAAATGGGTAAGATATTTTTAAAATGCACATGTTCCATTGTGTATTAAAAATGTTCAAATTTTAATATTCAGATAACTGTAAGCTACAGCAAAAATTATAGGGTATTTTTCATCTACTTGACTGACAAACATTGCAGCATTATCCAAACTTTATCAAATTTGGGGAAAAAAACTTCACATGTTACTTGTGAGAATGTGAGATTCTACATAATACATTTTTTGAAAGAAACCTAACATTCTTTGTTTATAAAAATAAATATTATGTTAAAATTCTTTCCAGGCAGGCTAAAAATATATATAGAAAACACAAATTATTAATAAAATAAATAAAGAGAGGACATCACTACATATTCAATATACATTAAAAGGTAATAAAAGTATACTATGAACAACTGTATGCCTCCAAATTTAAAAATCTAGCCAAAATGAATCAATTTCCTAAAAGAAAACATTTGCCAAAATTCACACAAGAAGATATGGACAATATGAATGGCCTAAATCTATTTAATAGGTGAATCAATAATTGATAATATTCCAAAACAGAAAGCACCAGACAGGCCCAATGGGTTCAATGTTGAATTGTACTAAACATTTAGGCAAGAAATTAGACCAACTTTCTATAATTTATTTTAGAACATGGGAGCACAGGGAATACTTTCTAACTCTTCCTATGAGCCCAGCATTACCTAAATATGAAACCAAACAAAGACATTAGAAGAAAATAAATTTGCATTTAAATATCTCTTATAAATATAGATTTCAAAATTCTCGACATAATATTAGTAAATGAAATCTAACAATATATAAAATAAATTTTACACCATGAGCAAGTAGGAATTAATCCAGATATGCAGCACTGATTCACCTGAAAATAAACATTTGAAAATAAATTGATATAATTCATCACATAAGCAGGCTATTAAAAAAGTCACATGATCATATCAATAGACACTCAACTTCTGGCTCAACCAAGTGCTTTTCCTTCTAGCATTGGGATGTTAGTATTCCCAAGGAATAGCTCTCATCAGCAGGCAATACAATTCTTGAGCAAGATTTACCACCACATAGACACATGCCCTTCAGCCTTTTGTAGGATGCTTGTCAAGCAAATCAGTGTGATTTGGAGTGTTTTTGCATATGGCTAGGAGCTATCTGGTCATATTAGCAAAACAAACCATTTCTAAATAATGTCATGTGTGAGCCACCAAGTGACCCATTCTTTCACTCCTTCTCAGGGGGCCTTCCAGCCTCTTATGCTAGAAGGAGTGTTAGAGCTCCCCTTATACTGATCCAGAGTAATTTGTTTTAGTAATGTCTGAGTGTCGGAAGCTGTCCCGCACACGGGAGAGTTGGGGTACGGCTGCTGCCCAGAACACTGGGGTCCTCGTGACGTAGTACTGGCCCTAACTCATAGCTCTGACATTCTTACCCTTCCACATAATTAGAGGGTGCTGGAGACAGTGCAGCTGCAGTCATGGAAAGGTCACTGAAGCAGCCACCTGCACATGACTCTGCTTGACCATTGTGCCCTTTAGGCCTAGGCATTATTTACTCCAGGCTGCAGAGTTACTGGAATACATGCTCAACCCAGAGTGGCATAAGGGTCATACATTCCGGCTTAGGTTTACCTAACTAATAGGGTTGCTGCTTGAAGGCA
>VBSM01000361.1:28061895-28107941 GCA_008086735.1 Cheirogaleus medius
AGTTTCTTTGGCTGTGCAGAAGCTTTTTAATTTGATCAGGTCCCATTTATTTAAAATCATGATATTTATTTATTCAAAACAATTTAAAACTTATTCCATACATAATCTTTCATATGGATGTTTATAGCCACTTTATTCATAATTGCAAAAACTTAAAAGCAATCATAATATCATTAAGTAGATGGATGGAAAACTAAATTACGAGACATTCAAAGTACTGAAAAGAAATGAGGTATCAAGCCATTTAAAGAGACGAGGAAACTTAAATGCATATTACTAGGTGACAGAAACCAATCTTAAAAGGCTACATAAAGCATGATTCCAAATATATGACTTTCTGGAAAAGGCAAAACTATAGAAACATCAAAAAGACTTGTGGTTGTCAGTGGGGTAAGCAGGGAGAGGGAGAGGGTTGAATAGATGGAGCACAGAACATTTTTAGGGCAGTGAAAGTACTTTGCATGATACTACAATGATGCATACATGCCAGGATATATTTATTCAAATCCATAGACTGCACAATACCAACAGAGAACCCTAATGTACACTATCAATTTTGGGTGATTATGCTATGGCAATGTAGATTCATCAATTGCAACAAATGTACCACTCTGATGAGGGATACTGATAATAAAGGAGGCTATACATGTATGGGGGTGGAGGTATATGAAAAAAAAATCTTGATTTTGCTGGAGACATAAAACTGCTCCAAAATAAAAAAGCATTTATATCTATAGTAGCAAAAACTAAGTCTATGTGTTCAAGAATAGAGGAATAGTTAAATAATTGTGGCATATATATACTATGTAATATTAAACAAGTATGAAAAGATTGAGTTTGATATATACATTTATTGAGTTAGATAGTTATCTGGGATATATTCTTAGAAAAGCAAACTAGAAGACAAATGTTATATGATCCCATTTTTTATAAAAGAAACACCACATAAAAAAGGCTCTAAATGTAAGTGATTTTATGTTTATAGATGTTTGAATTAGCATGGAATATGATGAGGGTGGATGTACATGGGTAAGAAAAATAATCGTTTTATTTTTAAAAATTAGGCAGAAAAATATCTCAAAGAATAATAGGTAGAGATTTTTCAAAGAGTAGATATTCTACTCTAGTTATGACATACATTATGACTTGGGCCAAATTATTTCAATCTTGCTACAAACCCCTTGGAAATCTTGCCAATAGGTAATTAGCTTAGGAAATAGCTAAACAGCCAGCAAATAAAAGAATACTAACAGTGAAGAGGGAGGTAAAAACTAGAAATATACTTGTAATCTGACGCTCCAATCCATCGACTCATGTTTTATTATTAACTGCATAATAATTACCACCTGTGGACCAGAGGAATGATTTTGGAGCTACTCAATCATCATAGAAGTCTTTGCCCATTAAGGGCAATCACTGAGTGAAAAGTGGAATTAGAGAAAAATATATACCCATCAATACATGGGCATATAAATGTAAAGGAAAATAAATATGTCAAGACCATCCCCCCAACTTCTTATGCAAAAAGAATGATCAAGTCTGGAGGAGGCTGAGTCCTGCAACACCCCCTGCCAAAGGAATGGCTATTGCTAACATTATTTATCAGCCAGATCCCCACAGGAAGGTAAAAGGTCCCAGGCATCTATAAGGACTGACCCCACAGATCATTCATAAGGGCATTCTTTGCTGACCTCACATAAACAAAGATATGCAAATTGTACTTTTGGGTCTTCAGACTAAGTCTGTCTCCTAAAACTAAAGTCTGTTTGATTTCACACTGTTAATATTGATTAACAATTTATCTTTCCCAGTGTATAACAGAGAGAGGACAAGATTGATTATTGTTTCACCTACATAATTGATTCTTCTTTCTCTCCTTTTTTCTCTTCAAACAATCACCTTATCTTATGAAAAATGTAAAGTCCCTGGGCCTCATAAGAATGTAACCATTTTGCCTCATTGCCCACTCCTCCTCATTTTCCTTTCTGTATTCCTCCTCCCCTTTAAATACTGACTTTCCCAAATCCCCAACCAGAAAATACAGTTTCAGCTGTGTTGTGGGATATATTTTTCCTGAGCAGTTCTCAAACTTTGACTTAATAAACCTCCTATGATTGAGATCTTTGCTTTAGTCACTGATTTTGGGTTTTCGTGAAGAACCATGTTTGTCTCTGCCAGGCCCTTCTGCGTATTTGATGTAGGGGGTGACCCAATAAAGGAAGGAAATCCCCCTGACCTCACCAAGTGGGTTCTTGGCTTCACACAGGAATGAATTCAAATGCAAGCCAACAAATGACAGAAAGTTTCTGGAAAGAAAGACAGACAAGAGATTTTATTCCACAGACAGTGTAGAGGTCCTTTCCTGAGTAGGAAGGGGACCCCCTCATGGGGCAATGGTAACATTTTTATGTGTCCAAAAACCCCTTTAGAAAACAGCTGTATTTAACCAGCATTGTCCTGAGGTCAAGCCATAACAGTTGATCATAAACTGTTGTCACAGAAAGGTAAGCACAGTTTGTATGGCATCTAGCTCAGTCATTTTTCCATCTTCAGGTGACCCCAAGTCAGATACTTGCTAGTTACTTCCTCATTCAGGGTGATTAGGGTCTGGTATAGGCCAAAATGGCTGCACTTAGGCTCTCTCACACTTCTTTTTCTGCCTTGTCCCTACATTATATTCATACCACTGCACTACTCTAATGTAGGTTTAAGATTAAAATTTGTCATGATGTACGTTATCACAAAATCTCCAAGCTAAGGAATCATTGCAAAAACAAGTCCCCTAAAAATAACTCTTGCCAAAATAAATTTGAATGTTCATATCTAAAGATGAAGATTCCATGCTTCCTGTTCTTGTTACAATAATAGCACAAATTAATCTATCAAAAACTGGGAAATTTTTCAGAAGTATTTGCATGATGAAAAAATTCCTGTTTAAGTAGTGAGAGACATAAGAATAAGAAAAAAGGTCAGGTTAAGAAACATAAAATCTATTTCTCATTCTGTATGCCAGGAAATGCTAGGGAAACTAAAGAAAACATCTTTAAGAAAACGTTTCAAAGTTTAAAGTTAAAATAAATTGTTTTAAAAAACATCTATTTATATTTAAAATTTATACTGATCTATATAAGATATTCATGGGAGAACATTGATTTAAACAATCAAATGTATTTGAACGAAAGTAAAATTTTAATGTTGTGAACTAAAATAAGATCTTAAGACCCCAGGTGACTGAATGGGCCCCCTTTTGGCCAAGGGGTCTCCCCCCCCCAAAAAAAATCATAAAGCTGACTTGCTAGCCATGAGAAGAGTGGTCACACATGCCTAGTAATACCCTGTTCTTTCTGGAGTTATTCTTTGTAACAATAAGATACAAAATCATTAACAAGCCTACGGACAAAGGACAAAGGTTAAACCATACCTGCAGGTCATCAATCTACTAAATAAATCACTTAAATCTCAATGTATGTCCAGTATATGTCTGGTGGCTTGTTTCTGATTAACAAACTTCCTTATCTGAACTTAAATCATTCAAAGCCTTTGGACAAAGCTTCATTTCTTCAACCAATTACAATCAAAGCATCTTTAAACTTACCTGTAATATGTAATGCCCTGCTTCAAGATGCCCTGCCTTTTTGGGCCAAACCAATGTACACCTTACAAGTATTGATTTATGATTTTATGTGCAATTCCTATCTTCCTAAAATGTATAAAACCAAACTGTAACCCAACCATGGTAAGACCAGTTACTCAAGGCTTCTTTGGTATGGCTCTCTGTGCCATAGTCACACATATTTGGCTCAGAATAAGCCTCTTTAAATTATTTTACAGAGTTTGTTTTCTTTTATGTTGACAATGTGAAAATAAAACTAATTTCAAGAACAAATCAAACCATGACTGTTCCACTCTACTCAAATCTGCTACAAAACCTCAATCCTTTCATTCTAAGCACTTGATGTTACCTCTAGTTAATGGGGAAAAGACATAACATTAGACATGAACTCTCTAAATGCTGTGTCCTTCTACTTCCTATATTATTTCTTTTCTGTGACTTCATAGAAAGAACAATCCTTTCTCTTTTAGAAGATTAATCACCTGCACTATTTGTACTTTTCTCTTGATGTTTCTTCACAAATTATTTTCTTTATTACATTTGTTCTCCCAGCAGTTAGCAACATGCACCACTCCAAGCTGGCTCTCAGAAAGGTGCTATTGAACTGAGCTTATTTGGATTTCAAAAATAGAAAGTTATACCAGTGAAGATGGCAGATTCAAAGCTAGAGCTTGAAATTTGAAAAGGAAAAATCAGCACGATATTAGCTGGAGGAAAATAGATCAAAAGTATTTTCTCCTGGAAACTGACAAATTTTAGGAAAGAGTTGTTTAGTACATCTTGAAGTTGCCTGAAATAAAACTGTGTCCAAGGGGATATATTACAGAAAATATTATTGTGTCAGTCATAACTTACAACTGATTAATGTTATATAATACACATTAATAGATGAGAACAAATCAGAAGTAAAATAATAATCTATTAACTTATTGATTTATGTCACAGAAAAGAAAACTTTTTTTCTTGACTTAATGATAGAAATTAAACAGTAGTTATCAACATATGACAAAGTCTTCATATTTAAAAATGTGCCCAATATGCCCATATTGCAGAAGGATCATCAAATAATAGTGTTCTCTTTGTTCCCATCACTGATGTTCTTCAGTAGTTGACTATATAAATACACTGTTGGATTTTGGCACATGAGCTGTGGGCCTCACCAGAGGTAATAAACTTCCACACTTAAACCTCCTGGTGGACCAATATTTTGGATGATGGTTGGGTAGGCTGGCTCCTCTGACAAATGCACACCCAGGGAATTACGGAGTTGAGGCTTCACAACAACGTGACTGAATTTCAGTGCCCCGCTTCTCACTTCCTCTGAAATACCATTTTCTACTCAGCATTGTGCTGAGCAGGGCGTGTATCATTTGTTTTCTCAGGTAGGTATAGCCTTTCGTGTTATTGAGGGTAATTATTTGTTCAACAACTAATGATGGCACAATTTCTAATACACCAAATGCAGTTATTATCATTAATAAGAAAATAGTAGTGATGACAAATGTCATCATTATTTCCATCTGTGATATTGTTTTGTAGGTTCGGTGATGATGACTGTCCCAACATTGAAATGATAATTTTTTTTTTAATTTTAGGTTTTGAGACAAAAGAGAATAGACATTTGTAATTCTTTTAAATTATTTTACTGCCAGTTATGCAAATATGGCAGTGAAAAAGTAGTTTTAAAAGAAGCTTTATTTTTGCTTAATCTATATAAACATTTTGTGAAAGGAAGGTGCTTTTGCTGAATATAGATGTGACTTTGGAATACTTTAAATGAATTATTTGAAATGTATTTTACATGGGTTTTAGGAAAATCTTTGCCTTGATCTACCTTAACTACCTGTATAAACATCATCAGGTTAATTTCAACATTCTGGTTGATTTGTAACCTTTTTTAGATGCCTATAGGGCAATAGAATTGTTTTGTGTATAATGTAATTAAATTTATTCAAATTCATCTTATAATTTGCTTCTAAATACTTTCTGAAGTATTTATCCAAACATCAATATTTCCTTGTATATTTAAAAAGATATTGTCTATGCTCGTTCTGTCTATATATCAATACTCATTAAAACAATATACTTATTTCTAGCTATGTGATATTTGTTTTAAGTTTAGTAGATTATTCCTGCACATGAAGAATTTATGATCTCCTACTGTATTCCAGAACTCTGTATTAGTCTAATTTCTCTCAATTTTTAAAACACATTAAAAATATTTTGAAAAGTCATTAATATTTTACCATAAGTGTTTCTTATAATGTAAAATATATATGAAATATATATAAAATATATATATTTATCTTATGTGACCAAACCTTTTACTATGTGAATATCTTCCATAGCAGCCTTTTTTGGATATCTTTCATAATTTTAAAGATTAAATTAGATAACATATATGAATGTTGTTAAAAATATAAATTGTTTATAAGTAAATTGTTTTTATTAGGAAAAAAACAAAAAATTATTGTGGCCTCTTTCTGAAACTAAAGCTCTTCCAATCCCAATAGAAATACTATAAATTCTGAGGAGAGGGAACAGTTAGAAAACTCCAGGTCCTATTGGACAAATTTAATAATTCTTGTTGGATTTATCCATATCTATTTATACAAGTACTTATTTTTTATTTAAATTACACATTCACAGCTCATGGCTTTCTCTTGTTTTTCACTATTACATTTTGAAAATCAGCATTTTTCAATATATGTGGTATGAAACTCTTACCCTATGATATGCTTTTTGAAAATAATGTTCTAAACCCATGTAAGTTTGATAAGAGTTTATTCTACATCTTTTTCTTGTAGATTTATAATATCTATTACAATATTAAAAGTTCTGAGGAATCCTATAGGAAACTGTGTTTAAATTCAATATTATTTTCATCATAGGAAATATTCCTCAAAATTTTGGAAAATACTCTCTTATAGCATTGTAATACTAGCAAATAGACTGTGAACCATTAATAAAGTTGTATTTAGTTGTTTGCGTGTGGTAAGTTTTCAGAGTACAAGATTCAGAATTGGAAATAAAATAGTTCATATTCTAGCTCCATTGCTGCCTGATCAGGGTAAATTACTTCAGTCTTCAATTCCTGTCTACATAAAATTATTGTAATAAATTCATTTAATAGAAATATTGAAAAGATATAATGAAAATGTGTTTAAGGTCCTTAGCACACTATCTTACACTATAATGAATATTTAATAAATAGTAACTATTGTGGATTTATTTTTTTATAATTTTCAAGTTTTCCTTTTTAACAGTTTTCTTTGGTTTCTTCATGACAAAACCACCTGTATAAGTCCAAAAAGGCTATTATAAAAGTCAGAAATCACTATGAGAAGCAATCCAGTTGTCAAAAGTAGTATTATTTATAGAGAATTTGCCATCATCAAGCATTACCAACTCGAAAACATGATTGTTCCAAAGGACCAAGAACAGACTCATCTATCAAAGACAAAGTGAGTTGCCCAAGCTCATGAGACTAGTCAATAAACCAACAACCCAACTCAAATCAATTCTCAAAAAGAAATATAACTAGAGTGAAATTGGAAGACTCATGTTGAATACATACTTTATTTCCTCCTTGAGGTAGATTTTATAGTAAACCAATGTATAAGGGTATATTCACCAAATAAGTATAAAATCAGAACAAATAATTCATTTAATCAATTATATGCAGGAACTGTGCAAGATGCTAGTTAGATGATTCAGAAATGTAATTGTTTAGACTGAGGTTATTTTCTGTAGCCATTTCTAACATTGGAAATTGTCTCATTAATAACTCCAAAATTCTTTTAGCCCATTGACTCTCTAATGTACATGCTAAAGTTAAAATCTCTAAGATTTGTCTTTAATAGTCTCATTTGTATATCTTCCTCAATCTGCCTCATTCCTCTTGTGGCTGCCATGTTCCATGTTTTTCTTTAGGTGTATGATGTAGGTCAATTCCGGGCCTGCCATCATATCTCAGTAATGTGAATATTATATTTTTGTTATGGTTTCTCACACAGTAAGTCTATGGGTCCAATCTTATGAAAGACATGATTTCCATTTTCTAAGATAAGCTAGATATCACACTGTACTCATTGCCAACATTTTCATTATTGTAAAATAGGAAAACAATTGAAGATCTTTAAAAAAAAAAACAAGAAAAATGAAACAGTTTTTCCTACAGAACCTTATTGCTTAAAGATAGATAAAAGAGAGAGAGGGGAGAGAGAGAAGATATTATTTTGACTAAATTAGGAAATGAAGATGTATGTCTATGTGATTATCATAGAATAGATAAATTTATGTAAATTTAAGCTCCACACATCCCAAAGGCATTAGGGATAGAGTAAACTTAAATGGGTATAGTATGGATTTATACAAGTGGGATATGTGGGATATTAATATTTGTTATTTAGTTTCCAATTTTTATGGAAAAACTTTTATGGAATTCCCAAAGCATACTTCATTTGATATTTGACCATTCCTAATCTTATCTGAAATACTAATTATATAAATCATATTTTGTGGTAGCAGAAAAGTATATCATCCATCTTTTAAAGAACGATTCCATTCCAATGTTCCCATGTAAAATATACTCACTTCAGCAAGAGTTTTATATAAAACTTGAAGCACAGCTGCTCACCCTCTCCCTCAGAGTCAATTGTTTTTAAATTTTCAATCTGGGCTTAGGCCTAGTCATTATGGCAGAGGGACTTTCAACAGGGTTTGTAATGACTTGATACTTGTGCTGAGATTTCTCAGACAATTTTGATTCAGGTTGATCTATTGGTGCATTTGGTTTTATAGATCATTGAGGACTGCACAATCATTGCTATCACCATGTGTATCTTTTGAATTCTAATCTATTTGCCTTTGCCCAACAATTGGGTTGGATATACACATCAGTGGAACATTTGTTTTTCTTAGGGCTCCAAATATCAATCCTCTTTAGCATATAGAATGAAAGCTACCTTGTCTAAATAAATATATTTAGAATGTGTTAGGTTAGTACTGCTCAGAGGATAGAATTGTTGCTCCTTGACTATAATCTCTTTGCCAGGTGTTGAACTACTGCTTATTCTTTGCTAGGTTGGTAAATAAATTGCTGTTGTTTTCTTAGTAAAATCCTAGAGGTTATGTTAGATCACAATTTTATGATACACCTTAATGCAAAACATCTGTTTCATAATCTACTCTCAATCACCGGAGGTATGAAGAATATTAAGTTCTGTTTCTTTCTGACTCATTAGCTTATTGACGAGAGTATTTATGTATAGCTGTAAGGAATGTTACAAGCAGATATATAATACTGAAGGCAGTCAAAGTATGCAACAAAAATTGGCAAGCAGGAGATTTGGCTCCACAATAACCATTATGTATCTTAGTACCTTCCCTCTTGGCTCACTGTTAAATATGCAAAGCTCCAGACTGGCTGTCTTCTTACTCTTTTACTTACTGGTTTTTGTACCCTGTGTAGTAACAAGACCATTCTTTGCCTTTTACATAATGATGGCTTTGGTAGCATAGACAAAATTATGGACCTCCTTTTGATGTTTGGAAATATATATTTGGTTTCATCCCTATTTCATGGCATACAACTCCTAAAATTTATATTCTAATGATCCACCTGACAGCCTCAGGGTGGGCTGTTCACCAGTAGGACAAATGCAGGATTATGAAGGTTGAAACTTTCAACCCTATCCCTGAACCTCAGGGAAAGGGAAAGGTGAGGAAGGTTAAGTGATCACCAATAGCCAATGGTTTAATCAATCACGTTGTAACTGCATCAACTCGATTTTAAGTCTCCACCATATTAAAGGGAACTTTTACTTGCTTGAGTTTAATTAGTGCTTTTCTTGAGTTGCAGATTATCCACTAAGAACAAAATAGTCTCAAAAACAGGATCTTCAGTAAAAGATAAAAGAAAAATATGGGAACCAACAGTTTGGAGTACCCAATAAGAAGAGTCTGCTGGCACTAGCAGAAGGTTAAAAGATGCTGACCAGGGAAATGATATATTAATGATTTGCTTGAGATTATTCACATAGCTGCTCTGCAAAAATGTTTTTCTCATAATCTGTAATTTCCCCAATTTTCTTTCCTCAGCTGGCCCATTGCTCAGGATAACTATTAGAACATAGCATGCTGAACCATGTATGGCTAACCCTTGTGCCTAACTTTTCTCAAGACCTTCTCCCATTTAAAAAAATTCTCCAATCATCCTGAAAATTTGAGGTGGTCTATGAGACTTTAGTCTGTCATCTCCTCAGGCTACTGACTTATGAATAAAAATTTCTTTTTCTTCTACCACATCTCCTCTCTCAAATTTGGCTTTGGGTGACAGACAGCCAAACCTGGGTTTGGTTACAATGTCTACATAGTAAAGCCTCCACAAAAATCTGAAAGGACTGTGTTCAGAGAGCTTTGGGATAGCTGTACCCATGGAAGTTCTTGGATGGCAGTGCACCTGGAAAAGGTACAGGATCTCCACATCTCTTCTCCCCATACTTCACCCTATGCATTTCTTCATCCACATCCTTTGTAATATCCTTTACAATATGCTGGTAAACTTCAGTATATTTCTGAATTCTGTGGGCTGCTCTAGCAAATTAATCAAACACAAAGAATGGGTCATGGGAACCCCAAATTGAAACCAATCAGTCAGAAGTTTCAAAGGTCCAGGCTTATGACTGGTATCTAAAGGGGGTGGCAGTCTTTGGGACTGAGCCCTCAACCTGTGGGATCTAACACTATTTCCAGGTAGATAGGATTATAATTGAATTGGAGGATATACCACTGCTTATTGGTGGGGAAATCACCTCCCTCCTACATTGGTACAGAAGTATTCTGTAATGATTGTTGTGTTAGTATGAGTGCTGAGGAAAAGCATGGTTTGAGTGTTTTTCACCAACACTCCCAGGAAAAGTTAATTCTTCACATTTTCAAACTTTAATCCATTTCTAATGGTATTTACTAGGATAATTCCCATGGCCGGCTCAGCCTAGAAACTCTTCTCAGGCTTAGGAACCTATTACCTGATACTCGAATATGCCTCCAATTTCACCTTCTGTTACTTCTCATTTCTCCTTGCATGTTCTGAAAAGACAAAACTAATTATAGGTCTAAGAACATAATGTGTTATTTATTGCTCAGCTTCATGCTATTTCTTAAACTTTATCTTTAACACTTGGACCTATTTTTAAGAGACTCAATGAGATCTAATAGTTAGTACTATTAGCACATATAATACTCCATTGAAATCTCCAGCATGTTTGCCTGTCCCTTCTGCTATACCAAGAACTCTTAAAAGAAACAATGTCCTTTGGGTATGTGTAATTCTAACCTCTGGACTCTGCCATATAATCAACAAGTGGTTTTCCTTCTTTTTAATTCCAGTTAAATCTTGCACCTGAGATGTCTGTCCATTGTTCAAGCAAAGTAAAATGATTGATAAATGATAACTTACTTTCAAATAAGTTATATTTAAATATATTTTTAAAAATATACATGTGTGACTTATTCATTCATCCATCAACCCATCCATTAATTCATTTTAAATGGCATTTTAGGTATGGATAAGAAAATGATAAGGTTATTATTATCTTTTTGGCCCTCAAACTAATACTCAGAGGTCTACCACCTCATTCACTCACACAGAACCCTCATTTTATGTTTGAAGTGTCAACCCTTCTACTTGAATCTGACATTTCTTTGTCTCTTGCCTTATCGAAGACATGTCTTCTGAAATTATTCTCCTTTTCTTCAGAAACATTAATTTTTCTTCCCTACTATATTAATCTCATGACTAAATATGCTCTAATAATTTACATTAACTTTTAAAGGTTAATTTTTAAAAATCCCTTGATGCCACATTCTCTTTCATGAATGGGCTCGTTTCTCCATATCTCTTCACAAGAAATTAATGCACCCCCCTTTTTTTCATTTCCATTAATATCAAGTCTTTTAATCCACCACTATCACTTGGCAAGAAACCTGCAATTATTTCATAATTTATATCTATTCATTCACTCTTACAAATCCAATTTTCCACTCTCCATTCAAAAAGAACTTTTAAAAAATGTAAACCAGATCATGCTATTCCCTTGTGTAATGTCAGGCAAATGTTACTATTGTTCTTAGAATAAAATCTAAATTATTAATTTTGTCTTAAGGCTATACATGTTCTTGGCATCTCTAACTTCCTCCTGAACTCCTCCCACCATAATGGAAGCTGGGACACCTACCCCAGCTCATGTAATTGTTGATTGCTATGGATTTAAGTTTCCACCCTCCTCCATAGAACTGCCCTCAGCTGATGGGAGCTATCATGACTGGAAAGAGATCCTCCTGATGGATGCTTCCTCAAGCCAAGGGCTAACTGAAACTGGGCATACTTGCTTGACCAGCCCCATTACTTCATGGGCATGTAAAACTATACAACCATGTGCTCCAGAGACAACATCCTTGCTCAGTGTTCCCCTTCCCTATTCAATCTACCTTCTTGTTTACAGACAGGTTAGTTTTTCTTCTGTAGAGAACTTTCTCAAGAAACCATGCAAAAAGCAGCTTCCAGAAACCCAGCCTGAGACACTTATCTCTCATGTTGCTTAAACAATGTCTTCTTTTCTTCTTCCTACATGTGAATCTTCATCTGGTCTGATGATCTTTGTATTTGCTGTTCTTTCTTTGTAGTAATTTATCACTACACATATTGGTAAGTTTTTTATCACGAAGGAACTTTTGTTCTTATCACATTTTCAGGATGCAACTGATTTAAAGATAGGCATTAATATTTTATAATTATGTTAGCCAAATTATGTAAAAATATGTGTATATCATATACATATGTTTACTTATTTATTTAGACATACATACACCCCTTAATTCCTATATCCTATTTTTTAGATAAAGCAAGAAAAATATCAACATCTGAGAGACTTTCAACACAAAGCTAAAGAAACAAAATTTGATAAGTTTTTACTCTATGAAAAAAATAGACATATTAAGATCCAAGTTATATCTTCCTATGTTTATTGTATATTAATTTCCCCATCATTAGTAAATTTTTCCGTGTTGTATGTTTTTGAAGAACTCTAAAATTTAAGTGCTGGGTATGCTTCATTCTAATTAGAATATGGTAGCCTAAAATATGATAAGAACTTGGAAAAGTAAATATTATGTTGACTTGTGAATTTTGAAACCAAATGAATCTTTATTTTAATTTTCTTTAGGACTCACACTCTTGCTCAAAGATATGAAGCAAGCCATTTATGGAACATTACAAATTATATCATAAATTTTATATATTCTTAAAATCATTTTATTATACTCTTTTCTGTAGAAAAAGCATTTCCACTACAGTTTATTTCTTCCTGAAAGAAAGATGTTTTGATTTCAGTGTGATGCTATACATTCCATCAACACATACTGCAATATACAAAACATGTTTACATTCTATATTGAAACACAATTTCACATGGGAAAGTCACAGTGCTGTTCTGCACACACTTTTGAAACATTATAATACAACATGCTATTTTTATATTTCTAAAATTAGTGTGCTATGAGGCATATAAATGAAAATGATAAAAACAGAATATAGATATCTCATAAAAGTAAGCACATGAAAAAAAGTATTTTATAATCTAATAATCATGCTATTTTTCTTTCCTCAATGATCTGGGAATCTGAAGTGACATTATCTTAGGCAGTTCTAATTTACTGTCAAACTCATACCTTACATAAGCTAATATACTTCCTTACATTTTCTGTGGAAATATTACCATTTCTACCTAATCGTCACTGAAACAATAAGTCTTTCAAAGTTACAGAGCTAAGAACAGGATTGAAATAGGTTTGCTGAAATAATTCCACATACCAATATGACAAATTCTACATTTTGTGAAATACAGCATTTTTTCCCTCAAAAGCAGACATATTTTAAATTACAACTGCCTATATTGATGAATACCTTGTGAAGTTTTGAGTGGTTTTATCAATTTAATGTTTCATGTGTTAATGAATTAATATAAATATATTAAATGGTATGATTGAGATTATATGAATCTTAAATATTACTTCTCTTAGAACATTTTCTTGATAAGAGATCATGAGTTTTATCCCAATTGTCTGACATTTATGAATGATTTCCAGACCAGAACAACTAAAATACACTAATCCATTTTAAAATTAATGAATTGTACTCTATTATATTGGTAGAAGATATTTATACTCAGTACAGAACTATTGTAATATAAAAAGATTTTATTAATATAAACCAACCTAAGTAGCGGGAAAATAAAGACAAAAGTGTCCTTTTAGAGGATGTTAGGGTGAGTCTCAAAAGAGAATTCTAATTGCATCATAAATTGTTTGGAAAAGTTGGAAATACATTCTTGATTCACTCTTTTTTCTGTAAAGCTCTGTTAGCGTTTATCAACCATTCAAGTCAGAAAATTCTTATAATTACCCTTTGTGGCCCAAGGATTGAGATGGATAAAATGGGAACTCTGGAAAAAATATCAGTTTGTCTCTACCAGTAGTCAGACTCACAAAAATTATTTATATAACTTTAAGCGTTACTTTACCTCACAGAAAACTATGCCATAACTGTTCTGCAAAATGGTTCAGTTGTACATTGCAAAATGTTAACATTGAATCTAAATATTGCCTTGTTTAATCAGTCACAAAAAGAAAAAAGGTAAAAAAAAGTCTATTCTAAAGTATTTCATAAGTAATCAATAATATATTTAGTATAAGAAGCCCCATGGACCACCTTAAAAAAGGGAGATGTTTAGAGAAACTAATACTGGGTTATCCTTCTGATTCCATAGACACACGTACAATAAGGTTTCCACAGCACTGAAACCAAGAGCAAGGAAGTCATGTGCTGCATTTACTCAACCTGCCTCTTCAGGGCTCTGTAGTCTTTTGTCTCTGCTTCGCCATACATATCAGCGTTATTCTTCATCACAGTGTATACTACAATTTGCACATATATTTGCTTTTACCTAAAGCTCTGACCTTGATCATCATATGGCTTACCTAAGCTTATCATTTAAGCAAGTCTCAAATAAAACATCACCTCACAATGAAGCCCTGTGTCAAAACTGGCTTACATCCAAGATAAAAATGGCATAAAAGAGTTCTCTTCACCAAGATTCCGGAAGAAATGACTTGAAGAAAAGGACACAATTAACATCTACCTTCCATGTATGGCTAGCTCACCACAATAAATCAGACAAATACAAACAATAATATTTTGAAAAATTTATCTAGAATTTCAGGACATAAGCATGTATGTGCAAATATGTTAAATGCAGAATTGTTAGGAGTAGGAAAAACTAATATTAAGCCTATTTTTCCTTGAGGAATTGTTAAATAAGTTTTGTGGCATCCATAACTTAAACTATTATAATTTTTTTAAAATAATGAATTACACTTCTAGATATTAACCCAGAGTGAAGGTCATAACATGTTACCATGTAATATAATATGATAGAATATAATATGATAGGATATAATTTCTCTAAAAAAAATAAGTAAATATATGTTTTTGTGTATATATAACATGTATTAATATAAATATACTTTAGTATATTTATACTTGTAGTATATAATATATGCATACATAAATATAAATATGTATAAATGTAAATATATATAAATATACACATAACCATGAGTATATATACATACATATAAACATATATACACACATATATTTGTTTTTGTAAGAGTATAATCTGTATAGCAAATTACTATCACTCTTAGCTATTTGAAATTAATTTAAAACAATAATACTATATTAATATAATAAAATTGAAATATTTATTCTTTCTTATACTTCGGAATAAGATTTTAAAAAAGTAATTTCTACCTTAGTCTTCAATAACCCACTCTTTCCCACCTCAGGGCTTTTGCACTTGTTTTCACTTGAACTTGAAGTGCTCATCCCATGGATGTCATGGGCAAAGGCATACATGAACACGCACAGAAATAAAATTACTAATGACCAATGTGGTACTTGAAAAATTGTTAACGTGATTATTAATCAGAGATACATAATGTATCATTTTCTTCTTTCAAAATTAGTAAAAATTTATAAAATGATAAACAGACTATTAGCTGGTTATAAGGAAATGGACACTTGCACACACCACTTTTGAAATTTTAAGTTGATATACCTGAAAATATCAAAATAAATTATTCCACTTCTATAAGTTACTTTCAGTGCATTTGTTATATTGTAGATAGTGACTTAACAACAACAACAAAAATAGGTTCTTTTTACACACCACCCTAAAGTATTGCAAGTCTCCTAAAATGAAGGTAACTTTTGGCTGTAATCTTTTCAACCTCCATGCTTCCAGTCTTTTTTTTTTTTGTCATTTTTTTTATTGTGGTAAAACATATATAATGTAACATTTACCATTTTAACCACTTTTAAATGTACAGAGCAGTAGCGTTAAGTACATTTACACTGTTGTGTAGCCATCACCATCTAGAACTATTTTTATTATTATTTCAGAATGTTACAGGGGTACAAATGTTTAGGTTACATATATTGCCTTCGCCCCACCCGTGATCTACAGATTCCATGCAATCCCTATTAAAATACCATCATCATTTTTCACAGATCATGCTTCCAGTCTTGATTTGCCCAACATTCCTTGTGGATACTTCAGTTCTAACCATTTTTGTTACTTTTAAGTTCTGCTATTTGCCAGTTTTTTATATTTTGATTGCCATGAAATCTCCAATGCCTAACACAATGTTTGGTATATAGTATGTGCTCAATTCATTATTGAATGACTAAATAAATAACTATAAAAATACTTTTTAAATGTTAAGATATATTTCAATAGAATATTTATTGTATAATGATTTCATAGTTAAACAAAGAGGATTAATTTTCCACCCATAAACATTTTCAAAATATTTATTTATTAAAATGCCATTGTATATATTGACAAACAGATGTGTATAAAATGTGTGTACATATGTATAATTATATGTGTTTACATACATATATATGTACACATACATGTATATACACAATTGCCCTGTTTCTGTGTGAGAATCTTTTTTTGACCTTTAATTATACCTAATATTCAACCAAATTATTTTCCTTCAAATAAAATCACACTCCTAACTGGTACTTTCTTTCCAGATGGTCCTGTGTTTGGCAGATTTGATGTGCCATGTCACATAAAAAGCTCATGAAACTGAAGTGGCATTGAACCCACATAATGCTTTTTTAATCAGCATACACATAGCACATGGCACACAGTATCTCCGCCAACAAATTAGCACCTAATGTTTCTACCATCCAAGTTCAGTTCAGCAATTTAACTCTGTAGTCCTCCATAATTCAGGCTGCTGCCTGACTCCAGGCAATTCATGTGAATGTATTTTCCACACAAACAACAAACAACAACCAAAAAACACAAAAAACAAAAAACAAAACAAAACAGAAAAAAACAAAGCAAACAACAAAAAAGCCAAGCAAAACTAACAAAACTAAAGAAAAAAAAAATCCACACAATTGGTGTACAAATAGACATTTTATAGGTATATGAGATAGTATCTCAAACAAAATGAATGTGTTTCTTTAAAATAAAACTAATTAGGAAAAGATATGTGAGATTTTAAAGGATGTGGAATGTAGCTAACATAATTTGGCTGCTTATTTTAAAAGCTTTAGGGACATCTGTAAGATGGCCACATTTTAGTAACACATATCTTTTGTGAGATTAAATCTCTCTGCTGGGAATATTCCTGCATGGATAGAATAAAGAGTACTGCAAACTTTGGTGAGGAACAAGCTATCTTTATTAAAGTATTTATCATTTTTACAGCTGGAATTGGTATTAATATTTCAACAAACAATACCAGTAAGCCTTATCTTCTCTTTGTTGACTTTAGTTAAGCACTGTCAGCAGTAGGCTTTTTAGAACAGCTTGGCCCGTTCAAGCAGAATAATTCATCTTAGGATTTAGAAAAAAATAAGCTCACTTTTAATATGCAATAGGTGCACGTCAAAGTAGAAACACAAACTTAGTCCGAAGGATATAAAACTTGAAATATATGATTGGCAGTATTCTTTCTGAACTTTGTGAAAGGATTCAAAGCTAAGAAAAAAATTGTAAATTTATTGACCAATTTTAAACCAAAATAGAAACTGAGCTTATAGATTTTTCTCTCAATGATCATGTAGACTATTGTATATGAGTAAGCTGAAATTTTAATGTTAATGTCTTCTTGGGGGCATGTGGGGGGAGAGAGAGACCAATACTTTGAATTCAGTAAATGCTACAATATTTCCTGATTTTAACTTAAATGTTATTTGAAATTATGGACAAACTCAGGGACCAAAGACTATAGTTGAAAAATCAGAGTGAGTATGAGATAAAAAGAGTTTAAATGGATTATTCTATTTGAGTAGAATTGAGGAGGGGACGGGTATATACATACATAATGAGTGCAATGACCGTCTGTGGGATGGACACACTTGAAGCTCTTACGGGGGGAGGGAGCAAAGGCAATATATATATATATATATATATATATATATATATATTTGAATGAGAGAAAATAGAAAGTTCCAAATGATGATATATAATATTGTTCTTAAAACAGGAGATCTTATTTAGCTGAACCAACCTGTGCCAACTCTATCCTGAAAGGAATATATGGGATGTAGGTTTTAGGACAGATTTATTTCAGTAAAGTTGTTTTATCAGACATGCTTTTTTTGTGTGTGTATGCACATAATAAATTGGAATAGTAAACATGGTATTTGGATGAATTATCTATTAAAAGAATGGATAAAAACACACAGACTAAAAAGAGATCAAATGTGAACTTATATATCTTGATATATAAAAAAAGATAGTAGATATTTTGTGTTAAACACTCTGTGTAGGAAGATATATATTTCCATTTAATCCCCAATTAAGTTATAAGTATTTTCATTTTATTTTTTGCAGAGTGGAAATAAGATCCAAAGAGGTATAATGAACTACTCTAGTTTGCTCTCTTTCCTGCTCTCTGGTATATCAAAAGAGGTTGGAACATGCAAATAGTTTTCAGATTTCTTTTATAATGCTTATGAGAATTTTTTCTTAATAGCATCAGGAAGTGTTTCCTGAAAGTAATCTATTAAGTAATTTAGAAATGAAATACTTACCAGAATAATAATTCTCATAAATGTAATTAATCAATATTCTCTCCTTCAGGTTTGTCCCCTTCCTTTAATACCAATCTGTAAATTGAACTATTAATGCTAACATGACTCATTCAAAAATTTGTTTCATATGCAAATAATATAAGATTGTACTGATCCCTGAATTATTCATTACACCGAAATTCAATGGCATATGTGTGTGTAAGATAATAGAATATTGATTGCTAATGAAACTTAAAAATGATAGTTCAACACCCTTTTACTGATGAAGAAAATAATTTTTAAGGAAATTATTTGCCCAAAGCCAATGATTCTGTGTCCATATGTGAGTTTACAGGCACCCAGTGTATTTTCTTCTACTCAATGTATGAAGAAAAAATAAAAATTAAAATAAGGAAAACAAAATTGAACTTATTTTAAAGGAGTGCCATGTTGATCAAGTATAGTCTTTTTTCAAGCAGAAGAGACTGCTGATATTATATTAAGATTGAGAGGAGTGTAATGGTTGGCAGACTTTTAGAGATGTAAATGGTTTGACACCCTCTGTAAAAATGTGGTTACTTGTGTGAGAATGTTGCTGATTGATTAACACTTAGAAGTATATGCACTGGAATGCATGTGCTCCTGATTGGCTGACATTCAGAAATGAGAAGCTGACATTGTTGGCTTGCAAAATATTTTTACTGAGACAAATTTTAGTTGATCAATTCTATGAAGTTAAAAGCAGTCTGGTGATACTTGTTAACATAACTATCATATAATCAGTTTTTTATTTGAGTGTTAGATATATTATTTTATAATTAATATTTGTTCTTTTTGGCTTTCACTCAACAAAAGCTGCAAGAAATATCATCAAGTATGTCCAGATCTTTGCCACTGTTGTTTCTCCTTTAATATGAGGTTTTATGTACAAGGGTTCAATATTTTTTTGAGTGTCTATTGGAAGTTTTCCAGTCTAATTTTGTCTTTTAATATTTTTTTATTGTCAGGATGTGACTCTGAAGAAACCTTTAAAATTTTGAGTAACACATATTGAAAAACTATGATACAAATAATTACTAGAAATAAAAAGGGCTTGGATAATATTCTTAACCATGACCAATATTTCCAAGGCCAGAGTATGTAAAGAAGTCCCAAAGATTCCCTGAGTTCATCTAAACAGACAACTTTGCTTTCCTTTGAACTCAGATGCAAATCATTACATCATAACTGCAGTGTTAATAGAGGTACAACATGAAGGATTAATAATGATACAAAAACCCCAACTTCCCAGTTTGTCAAAAGAAAATTTTAGGCTTATCCATTATCTATAACTACTTGGACTAAAGAATTAGTTGTGCTTTCAGGATTCAGGATGCACAATGTTTTATATCAGAAATAAATGAAGGACATATTTTTAATGCCAGCCAAATTTCTCCAAATCAAATTGATACTATCCATATACAAAGAAATCAGTCCATTGGTTAGTATGTATACCTAGAGAAGAGTATCATTCCTTCCTATACTTTATAAAGAGTAATTATTTACTATGAGTATTTCATATGCTTGGAATTGTCTTACTAATATCCCCACAGAAAAATCAACCCCTGGTAAACATAGAAGAGTTGTATTCCTGTGTAGAAAAACAAAATAAAACTATATGAGATACGATCAATAAAACCTAGTGAAACTGTATATTATCTTTGGGGGTTGTGGTAACAAGTGGACACTAATACATTCCAAATATATATGTTTTTCAATTATAGAAATAACTCATAATTTTAAATGGTTAATCATTCTTATTTATGGTTTTTGATTTGAATTATTACAAAAGAGAAAGAGTACATACAAATGATATATGGTAAGTATGGATGACAGATGGAACAATGCATATTATTATATTGAATCATGGTCAGTAATGGTTATATAAATGTAGTTGTATCAACCCTGTCCTAAATGTTTATTAATTGGATATCATTCTGCTAATACATAAGGCTATTTATTCATTAGAATATCCATGATCAAAATTCACTTTAGTGGTGTTAATTTCAGGCACAGCTATTATGTGTGTTCTCTCAGGATTTGACAGGTGATGATATATTCAAAACACTTTCTAATTGGCTGCATCATTAATAACTGGGAGAACTCAATTAAAGAAGTAGGGTGATGACTTACTCTAGGAAGTCTTGAGTTAACTAACATTTATTTTATTATTCATAAATGGAGATGATAGACTAAGTCAAATATATATAGGCTAAAACCAGTAAAGATAAAAAATCAAGCCAAAAGAATAATGAAGAAGAGTTATGTAAATAAAGGATATGGTAACATATGAAACAATTTTGTTTCAGATCATAACACACAAAACAATTTTGTTCCAGCCTTCTTTAGTGGACTCCAAGGATCCAGATAAGCTGTGAAGCTCCATGGACCATTTGGAAGATGTCGTGGAACCTGAGTTTGAGATTTTTAGTTTTCCAATTATTTCCAATTCTTGTTGAATAGATGAATCCTTGAAAAACATGGATCCAAAATTCAATTCCTTAGAATTTAATTGTGGTAATAGTAGTTAAGACTACCTGACAAGGTACCTTTCAGCAAATTTCAAAAGCAGACTTTCTCTAGTACACTGAATCATCTATTTTTCAGTCAAGGTGTGAGCTAATTTCGTATAATCAATAACTCTCATCTCTCTCTCTCTCTCTCTCTCTCTCTCTCTCTCTTTCTCTGATTTGCTCTGTTTCTCCAAACAGCCCTGACTAATACAGAGTTTGGTACCAAAAGTGGTACTAAAGTAACAAAATCTTAAGGATGAATTTTCTGAATTTGTTCTGGGTTTCTGGAATGAGTTCCCTGGTCTGATTAGAGTCACTATTAATAGGGAAAAAGCCTGAACTCAGTATAATGATTTAAAGAGGTTCATTCTGAGTGGAGTGTGTGCCGGAGGTAGCCAGGTTATAGTTTGGTAACCATAAGAGACAAACGGAATTACATCAGGTAAGCAATAGGTTTATCAACAGCTTTTAAAATGCTTAATTTGTTAACAATGGTACTCGCAGTTGGAAAAATCAGATAAATAAAAATGAATAATCTCTCTCTGTACTAAAACTCATCTTTTAGTGCATATTGCATACTGGAAATAGAGGAGATAAATAACTTATTTGCTTAAGGAGTCACACAATGCTAATTTTAAATTATTAAAAACAAATAATATTTCTCTACTTTTCTCAATGTCTTCAGAAAGAAGTCTTTTATAAGTAAATCATTATCACTTGAAAACTTTTATTCTATAAGGAAAATGGTTCTAGAATATCTTTAAATTTGCTTTTCTCTTCCAATCATCACACCAATCATTTTAAATTCAAACATAAGAAAATAATATATCCTTTTAAGTATATACATTGTATTAGCAAATGTATTCCATAAAGGAATATAAGTGGGCATGTTTATGGAGAACCAACCAGAACAGATTATTGTCCATATATTATTTCACAAAAAGCAGGTATTCAGGAGGACAATAACCCTCATTGCTGCCTCTTAAATCTTTTTCTCCTACTTCCAGAAGCAGGAACAAACTGAATTTTCATTGTCCCAAAGCATCGTTTCAGAAAGAGTTATATACAGGGTAGCTCAGGATTTTTCCTAGATCCTGAGATTTTTAGGTCATGGTAGAAAATTCCAATTAATGTAAGATCCCCAAAGCTACAAATTCAAGCCAAACAATTGAGCTAGATTTTTCTAATTTAGTCAAAACTCTAGCTCAAGAATAGACCATGATAATTATCCTGTGTCATTTAAAGGCATTCATAGTGCTTGTGCTTTCCCTGAAAAATACAGAGATATACTGTGTTTCCCCGAAAATAAGACCTACCCGTAAAATAAGCCCTAGCAGGATTTCTAAGCATTTGAGCAATATAAGCCCTACCCCGAAAATAAGACCTAGTGGTGGGCGTGGCTATGCAGCATATCTGCACAACCCATGCATTTTGTGGCGGAGTGGTAAAGAAGATGAGCAGCCCTTCTCATCTGCCCCATGAGAGCTCTATTGCTCCACATGAGAGATTAGGGCCAATGGTTCTAAAGGAAATAGAGTCGCAAGAAATTCAGGATGGAATTCGGGGTCTGGAGAGTTATGATGATGTTCCAGAAGAAGATAACTTAACTCTATTTGAATAAATGTAGAGTGTTGTACTGTATTTCAAAAAAAATAACACATTCCCTGAAAATAAGCCCTAAGGTGTCTTCTTGAGGAAAAATAAATATAAGACCCTGTCTTATTTTGGGGGAAACACAGTAGATTAAATTTACTTTGAATAAAAGATCGAAAAGTAATGAAAATTCTGAATTGGATAAGAAATAAGTTGTGAAAATAGGAAATAAAATGAATACATCACTGACTATAATATCCTTTAATTTAGATATTAAGCATTGATATACTGTGCCGTGGTATTGATGATAATTTTAAATTATTTGAATGGATTATCAATAAATAAATTACACTTGTAAGTAAGCACCAGCTGTTCCAGAATAATGTTATGTAAAAACACCCATATAACTTTTTGCCTGGAAATATATCACCAAAGTGCTATCTTTATTAGGAATACATTTACAGAATAAATCTATCACTTAATATGCATATATATTTTATATTAAAATCTAGAAACATCACATATGTTAATGAAATTTATCTCTGACTTATTGCCACATCACCTCTCTCTACCCAAGTACCTTCTTGACTTTAGCAGGTTGCATAGTAGACAAGGGAGCTCTGACAGAATTATCTTCTATCTTATATACCTCCATTTTTTATCATTATCATTCTACCCAAATGTCTTTTTTTTTAATAAAACATGCTTACATTTGCCTTTTATTGATGTATTTCTCCATAGGGCCCTAACAGCCCTATGGAGAAAAAAACATGTTCTAATGACATATTCTTTTGTTTTCCACTCTAATACATTTAGGAGGAGTCCAAGTGAGGTTTTGTTACATGGATATATTGTATACCGGTTAAGTATGGGCTTTCAGTGTACCCATCACCCAAATAGTGTACGTTGTACTCAAAAGTTAATTTTTCACCTCACACCCTCCTGCCACCCTCTCTCCCTATAAGTATCGAATTTTCATTATTCTACCCTGTATAACAATGGGTACCATGACTTAGCTCCCACTTTTAAGTGAGAACATGTGGTATTTGATATCTGAGATACTTCACTTAGGATAATGGCCTCCAGTTCCATCCAAGTTGCTACAAAAGACATTATTTCATTTTTTCTTATGGCTGAGTAGTATTCCATTATGTGTGTGTGTGTGTGTGTGTATACACACACACACACATACACATACAAACACACTACATTTTCTTTATCAATTCATCAGTTGATGAACACTTAAGATGATTCCATATCTTTGCAATGGTGAATTGTGCTGTGATAAACATATGAGTGCTGGCATATTTGTGATATAATTACTCTTCTTTCTTTGGGTAGATATACAGTAGTGGAATTGCTGAATTGAATGGTGGATCTAGTATCAGCACTTTGAGAAATCATCATATTGTTTTTCACTGCATCAATGCCAACATCTATGGTTATTTGACTTTTTGACTGGAGTAAGATGATATCTAATTGTGGTTTTAATTTGTATTTCTCTGATACTTAGTGATGTTGAACATTTTTTCATATGCTTATTGGCCATTTGGGTATCTTCTTTTGAAAAATTCCTGTTTATGTCATTTGCCCACTTTTTAATGGGGTTATTTGTGTTTGTCTTACTGAGTTGTTTGAGTTCCTTGTACATTCTTGATATTGGTCTTTTGTCAGATGCAGATGTATAGTTTGTGAATAGTTTTCCTCACTCTGCATGTTGTCTACTTACAGTTGATTATTTCTTTTGCTGTGCAGAAGCTTTTTAAATTAATTAAGTCCCATTTTATGGTTGTTTTGTTGCATTTGCTTGTGAGATCTTAGTCATAAGTTCTTTGCATAGGTCAATGGGCTGAATGGCTTTTCTTAGGTTTTCTTCTAGAATTTTTATGTTTAAAGTATTACACTTGAGTCTTTAATCCATATTTGGTTAATTTTTGTGTATGGTGAGATAGAGGTCTAATGTGGTTATTTTCTCAGCACCATTATTGAATAGGGTGTCTTTTCATCATTGTACGTTTCTGTCTGCTTTGTCGAAGTTCTTATATGGCTTTTTTTCTGGGTTCTCTATTCTGTTCCATTGATCTATCTGTCTACTTTTATACTAGTATCATGTTGTTTTCGTTACTGCAGTCTTGTGTTATAATTTGAAATCATGTAATGGGATGTCTCCAGCTTTGTTCTTTTCGCTTAGGGTTGCTTTGGCTATTTGGGCTCCTTTTTGGTTCCATATGAATTTTGGGATTGTTTTTACTAATTGTTGTTAAAAATGGCTTTGGTATTTTGATAGAAATTGCAATGGATCTATAGACTGCTTTGTGCAGTATGGTCATTTTAACAATATTGATTCTTCCAATCCATAAGCATGGGATGTTTTTTCATTTGTTTATGTAATCTATATTTTTTTCCTCAGTATTTGGCAGTTTCCTTGCAGAAATCTTTCACCTCCTTGGTTAAATATACTACTCTATTGTTTGGAACAGTTACAACAGGATTGGTACTAGCTCTTCTTTGTATGTTTGGTAGAATTCAATGGTGAATCTATCTTGGCCTTTTTTGGTGGTGGTGGGGGTTATTTCTTATGATTCAATCTCACTACTTGTTACTGATCTATTCAGGATTTCTATTTCTTCTTATTCAAGCTTGAGAGGTTGTATGTCTCCAGGGATTTAACTCTTTTCTGTATATATTCTAGTCTGTAGGCATAGAGATATTTCTAGTACTCTCAGATGAACTTTTGCATTTCTGTGGTACCAGTTTTAATGTCTCCTTTTTCATTTCCGATTTAGTGTATTTGAGTCCTCTCTTCTTTTCTTGGTTAATCTATCTAATAGTCTACCAATTTTGTTTATCTTTTCAAAGAACTAATTTTGTTTTATTGATCCTTTGTATTTTTTGTTTGCTTCAATTTCCTTTAGTTTTTCTCTGATGTTTGTTATTTCTTTTCTTCTCTTAGCTTTGGGTTTGGGTTGTTCTTATTTTCCTAGGTCCTTCAGGAGTGTTGTTAGATTGCTAACTTGTGATCTTTCTGTCTTTTTGATAGAGGCATTCAGCACTATAAACATCCCTCTTAGCACTGCTTTTGCTGTATCCCAGCAATTTTAATATATTCTTTAACTATTATCATTCATCTCAAATTATTTTTTAATTCCATCTTGACTTTATCATTGACCAAAATGTCATTCAAGAACAGGTTGTTTAATTTACATGTATTTGTATAGTTTTGAGAGTTCCTATTAGAATTGATTTCTAGTTTTATTCCACTGTGATCTGAGAAGATTCTTGACATGATTTTGATTTTTAAAAATTTATTGAAACCTATTTTGGCTTAACATATGGTCCATCTTTGAAAATGTTTCATGTGCTGATGAGAAGAATGTATATCCTGCAGTTGTTGTGTAGAATGTGTTGTAAATGAATGTTAGGCCCGTTTGTTTTAGAGTACTGTTTAAGTCCAATGATTTTCTGCTTAAATGATCTGTCTAGTGCTGTCAGTAGGGTATTGAAGTACCCCACTGTTAGGGTATTTTTGTTTATCTCTTTTCTCAGGTCTAGTGGTTTTTATTTTTATGAATCTGTACATTATGGCATAAGGTGCATAAGTATTTAGGATTTTTATATTTTCTCATTGAATTGCTCCCTCTATCATTATATAATAACCTTCTTAGTCTTCTTCTTTTACTGTTGTTGATTTAAAGTCTCTTTTGTCTGATATAAGTAAAGATACTCCTGCTAGCTTTATCTTTTTGTTTGTGTGAAATATTTTTTTCACTACTTTATCTTGAGTCTATAAAAATCTTTACCAGTTATGTGAGTTTCCTGAAGCCAAATGTCTTTCATTTCTATTCAGGGACTCTAAATTCAATAGCCCTGTCAAAAATCAACATCCCTATCAAACTCTTAGTACTACTCTATAATTATCTTTGAGCATTTAGATACTTAAAGACAGGGGCAGGAATGGAGAGTTCCTCCTTAGAAATAGATTGATATCCTGTTTGACAGAATAATAATTACTTTAAAATGAAAACAGGATTTGTGGGTTTGGCTGGTAATTCTAATGACTGTTTTTAATTTGGTTCAAGGAGCTGCATATTTTATATTTATATCACTAGTATACCTGACTTGTTGGTAAACAGACATAGAGGTTAGGATAATAGTTATTCAGGAGATGAAGGAATAGTGCAAATCTGGAATGGCACAACTAAATCTAACTCAATTGCAGTTATGTCTATAAGAGATGGTTACATAGATGAGATAGATGAATGGATACATAGATAATGGAAAACAGTTAACAGAACAATGTTCCACCAGTCAAGATGTGCTACGAACCCAAATTTCAGAACTTCAATGCAGAATTCTTGTTACCTGGATACATGAACTACATAGCACAGATCTTTATCAAAGTTGAGAGTAATCCAGCTACCAGAGGTAACCCAAGCAATTGTCTGTATTTTTCCTAAACCCACTCCTAAGTCTGAAAGCTCATTATTTGAATGGTATGAAAAACCCTAAGGAAATGGAGATGGAAAGGCAATGTGCAAATAACAAAGTTTCATGTAATTTTTATGATTGAGATAAACTTTGCCTCTCTTTTGGTCTCTGTTTCTGTTAAGATGTCTTTTTCTCTATAATACTTTACAAGGAGTATCTTAATCTAGAAAGTTGCATTATTGCTTAAATTATAAGAAGTCTTGAAAAGTCCAATTTCATAGTTGGATCTTTAATTTTATTCTATCCTCAAAGAGCAAAAGTCTTACCTCTTTCTTCAATATTTTAGTCATATTTACCCTAATGGTAGTCACACTGTGACATATTCCATCCTCATAGAATAGGGCCACAAGCATAAAAAAAGGTGATGAATACAAAGAAGAACCATATCTTTCTGTGCTTCTTTTTATTAGGAAGAAAACAGTTCCCCATGTCTGCTTATCCTGGAAGACTTCTTTATACATTTTATTGATCAGATCTGCGTCACATACTCCAAAAGTTGGATACCTAGAAGAAATGGATAAATTTCTGAAACATATAATATACTAAGACTCAATACTAAATAAATATAAAGTCAGAAAAGATCATAAGGAGGAAGAATATAAAATTAGCAATCAAAGACCTTCCAACGAAGGAAAGTCCAGTACATGATGACTTCACTGGTGAATTCTCCCAATTATTTAATGAATAACTAATACTAATCCCTCTCAAATTCATCCAAAAAGTTAAGGAGAGAGGCAATACTTTCAAATTATTTTTAAGTGGTCAGCGTTACCCTAACCGAAGCCAGAGAAAGACCCTACAAAAAAAGAAAATTATAGGGCAACGTCACTGATAAACAGAGATGTAAAAATCCTCAACTAAATATCACAAAACAAATTTGAACATGACATTGAAAAGATCATACAACATAATAGAATTTGATTTATCCTTGAGATGTAAAGATGTTTCAACAAACACAAATCAATCAATGTGATAACACCACGTTAACAGAAAGTAGGATTAAAATTATATGATTTTTTGAAGACATGAAGAAAACACATTTGACAAAAATCCAACATCTATTCATGAAAAAAAAACTCTCAATGAATTAGGCATAGAAAGAATGTAACTCAACACAATAAAACCCACATATGAAAAGCACACAGCTAAAATTGTACTCAACAGGAACATGAAAATTCTGAGCACTCTTGCCATTTCTACTCCAATATAGTACTATAAGTTTTAGCCAGAGTAACTAAGCAAGAAAAAGAAATAAAATACATAAAAATTGGAAAGAAAGAAGTAAAATTATCTCTGTTTACAGATGATATAATCTTATAAATAGAAAATACTAACAAATCAAATAACTGTCAGCACTAATAAATTCAATAGGTTACAAATACAAATTTAACATACAAAAATTAGTAGCATTTCTACACACTAACAATGACCTAGATGAAAAAGGAATTATGAAAATAATCTAATTTACAATTACCTCAAAAATGAACATACTTAGGAATTAATTTATCCAAATTGGTGAAAAATATGTATACTGAAAAATATAAAATGTTGTTGAAGGAAATTGAAAAAGACACAAATAAATGGAAAGATAGCACATGTTTGTTGTTTGGAAAAATTATTATTAAAATATTCATGATACCCAAAGCAAACTATGGATTCATTGTAACTTATGAAAATTCTAATGACATTTTTTTCTCAGAAACAGAAGGAATAATCTCAAATTTTTCATGGAACTACAAAAGACCTTGGATGGCCAAAGAAATCTGGAACAAAACAGAACAAACTGTAGATATCACACTATCTTATTTTAAAATACATATACAAAATTGTAGTAATCTAACAGCATGGTACAGACTTTAAAATAGACATGTGGATCAACGGAACAAAATAAAAAACCCAGAAGTAAATTCATGAATTTACAGTCAATTGATCTTTGATAAACAAGTCAAAAACACAATATGTAAAAAAGATAGTCTCTTGAATAAATGATATTGATACAATTGGATATCCACTTGAAAAAGAATAAAATTAGAGCCTTATCTCACACCATATACAAAAACCAACTCAAAATGGTTTATATACTTAAATGTAAGACATGAAACTCCAAGGCTATTAAAAAAATAAGGAAATGCTTTTTGACATCGGTCTAGGAAATGATTTTTGGATATGACCCTATAAGCACTGACAACAAAAGCAAAAATAGATCAATGATGTTATATCAAACTAAAAAAACTTTTGCACAGCAAAGGAAATGATCCACAGAGTGAAGAAAGAACTCATGAAATGGGAGAAAATATATTGAAACCATACACTTATAAAGGATTAATATCCAAATTATTTAAGGAACTCAACCAACTCAATAGAAAGAAAACAAATAACCCAATTAAAAATATGCAAATTGCCTATATAGACATTTCTCAAAAGAAGACATACAGGTGATCAACAATTATATGAAAAAATTCTCAATGTCACTAATCATCAGAGAAATGGAAATTAAAACCACAATGAGATATTGCCTCATCTATGTTGGAATAGCTATTACCAAAAAGACAAAAGACCACAAAAATGATAAGCATATGAGGTAATATACAATGTGTTACATATTTAAAAAAATGTACAAAATAAATATGAATTTTTATTTGTCAATTAAAAATAAATATATTAATACAAAAAAAGATGAATGATAACAAGTGCTGGTGAACATGTGGAGTAAGGGAAACCTTGTGCAGTGTTTTCGGGAATGTAAATTAGTGCATTATGGAATACAGTATGTTGGTTCTCAAAAAAATTAGAAATAGAAACACCATATTATCCAGTAATTCCACTTTGGTATATATCCAAAGGAAATGAAGTTAGTATGTCAAGGAGATATCTGCACTCTCATGTTCATTGCAGCATTATTTCTAATAGCCAAGATATGAAATCAACCTAAGTGTCCATCAAAGGATGAACGGATGATATATATAAAACGTATGTAACAATAACATGTTATTCAACCTTAAAAAAAGGAAATAAGAAAATTCTGTCATTTACAAGAACATGCCTGAAACTGAAGAACATTTTGCTGAGAGAAATAAGACAGGCACAGAAAGACAAATATTACATGATGTCACTTATATGTGGAATCTAAATAGTTGAACTCATAGAAGGAGAAAGTTGAATGATGTTAGCCAGGGATTGGGGTTAGGGGGTTAAAATGGGGCAATTTTGCTCAAAGAGTAAAAGTTTCAGTTAGACAGGAAAAATAACTTCTAAAGAGCTACTGCACAGCGTGGTGACTGTAGTTAACATTAAAGTATTATATGCTTGAAAACTGCTAAGAGAGTAGATATTAAATGTTCTCAGCACAAAAAAGATAAATATCTCAGGTGATGGATATATTAGATTGATTTAATCATTTCACAGTGTGTGTGTGTGTGTATATATATATATCAAAACATCACATTGTACATCATAAATATATACAATTTTTATTTGTGTATTTCCTGTATATTTTAATAATGCTAAGAAATTTTTTAAAGCTAGTAAATTAGTGAATTCAATCCAAAATAAATAGAAGAAATAAAATAATAAAGATAGGACAGAAAATCAATAAAATACAAACAATAGAAAAAATCAATAAAGCTATCAGTTGAATTTTTTAAATAAAATCTTAGACTAATCGAGAGAGCATGAGAAAATGAGTGAGAAAGCAATAGATAGGAATGCACAACTGATATACTAAACAATGTCAATGGATCTTAAAAACATGTTGAGCAAAAGAAGCTGTATACAAGAGGAATGCATAGGCTATGATTGTATTTGTATGAAATTTTAGAACAAGCAATAAAGATCTGTGGTTATAGAACCCAGAAGAGTAGTTGCCTCTCAGGACAGAAGTGTGCATAAGGTAACTTATTAGAATCGTGGAAATGTTCACTACATTTAATTCAAATGTTGGTTTACATGGGTGGTATTTTCCAAAAGCTCATCAAACTGAATCTTCACTACTTGTATGTTTTACATTATTAATTATATATCATTTAAAAACAAAATAGATGTCACCAGCGAAATCACAGAATTGACTTAGTTGCAGTCACTTATAAGTATGACTTCTAGAGTCTGTTGTCTCTGCCACCAAGTACAAGTGGCACTCAGCTATAAATGGATCATTTGCAAGGAACTGAGCCACTCTGAGGATTCAACACAGGCTTCTACATAGCTTCTACACCTTGCTTGTGAAAGCTTAACTCTACTATTGGCAAGTTTCCAAACCAAGTTCAAATCCATTACATGCCCCTGAACACAAAGACTGGACTTTCCAGTGTCTGTAAAATCATTGTACAACCTAGTCAGGTTTGTCAGCTTCCACCACCATCAGTCTCAATTTCATCTCCTCTCCATGGGCTGATATTTAAATTATCTCAACATCTTTCATCTATAAAACCATAAGCACTTAATATCACCATTGTGTGATTTAGATAGTTTCTAAATATTCAGTTTAGTAACCAGTCATAATAAAGAGAATGAGTAAGGTATTAGTGGCATCAAAATTACCTCAAATCTCAGGGGACCAGACAGCCCTTCAGAACTGTATAGCCTAAATAACACTCGTTAAATTAACGCATCAACTAACTTCCTATGAGCCTGGCCAAGTGATAAATTGTGCTTGCCCAGTGATATTTTATACACTTTAAAGTGATAATAGCTTCTTATGAAGACAGTAAAACAAACAGTTCTCCAGGCTGAAAACAGAAATGACAATCCAGGAACAATATACTATTTGTTCATCAGTGACAGATCTTTGTCATGGCTCATAAATCATCATTGTAAATAATAAAAATATTTTTCAGTAGCATTTTGACCCTTTCAGATCCCATTCTACATTATATCATTTGGCCTTCGTAACAATTCTAAAATGTAAGCTGTCAGATATAACCCCCATTGTTCTGTTGAGTAAATGAAACCGAAGAGCCCTTAAGTTACTGTATAACATTACACATCAGGCCAGAGAAATCCACGGGAAAGCCCTGAGCCTCCAAATTACCAATCTAATGTTTTTTCCTTCAGACCAGACATCCTTAAGGCTGTATCTCTCCTGCAGGCATTTTTTCTGGCTCACATAGTGTTAGCATACACTTTTAAATTATGTGACAAAATTCACATATTTGGGAATTTCATCTAAAAATTCTTATTGTAACCTCTCCTAGATAATTAAATTATTTGGGATTACTCATCCTTTCACATATCAAGAATGAGTTAAGTGGAACAATAATTACTCATTTCAGTAGCTTAAAGCATTCCCATTTGCCATAGACCTCATTAACCACCTCACCCGCTTCCTTCAGATACAATCGGATCTACCTGGATCCTCTGGGCATGTACATTTTTTCATCCTGAGTTAGACTATATGACCCTTCAGAGAACTAACCTAATGCCTTACCTTTGTCTCTTTTATTTAGCATACTCTGTCTTTAGAATTCTCCTAACTTTTAGGAAATAACCTGGGAGAATCACCTTCGAAAGCCATGGGTCACTTGGTTTTGTCTCTCCTATTTATTATGATTATTGCTCAGGACCACCTGTTTCATAGAAGCTATTGCAGTCCAAAATGACCACACCTGTTCTGAAGTCAAGAATAGTTACTTCAAAATTTATTCATTTTTACTTATGCACGCTCTCTTTCTCTCTCTGTCTCTCTCTATATATATGTATACACACATACAGATATATCAGTATATATATGCAAATGCACTTCACACTTTTAGTGTATTGGAGTCATGATTTATGTTTTAAATAACTAAAATGAAAACCCTTTGAAGTAGACATTTACATCCATAATAGCATTTTGGGTGGTGTAATTTACAAAACACAAAAATAAAATCCCTGAGCTGCCAAAAACTGACCGTAAGAAAGTGCCTCTAACTGTTTTGTTATTTTTATTCTATGGTCAGTCCTGCTGTTATAAAAGAAACCTGACCAGGGTAAGTTTAATCTAAAGATGAGCAGATTCTCTTTAATTTTTAAAATAACACAGCTTTAATCCTGAATGACAAACTGGTGGACAGCCTGCTAGGAATTTTCACTGAGAAAATTTCTATGTCAGAACCAGAACATGGCTTGGAGTAGCAAATCTAAACTAGTGTTAAGACAATGGAATAATCAGCCAGTTGGGAGCAGTCCTCGTTTCCTTGCACTGTAAGATAGATATTTAGATTGAGGTAGTTAGAATTTAGAATAGAAATGGCAAAATAGAAATGGTGAATTAGATGTACCAGAGAAGACAAAACAATGACTAACCTTTATGCTCTCTTTGGTCTTTCTTGCTCTTCTTACCTCTCCTAACTCTTATGTTCTATTCCTGGTTAATCTTGATAAAACAAATTTTAGAAAATTTGTAAGTAATTTTTGTCTATCAAGTTCCATATCTCTGTCTGGTGAGTTAGTAAGTAGGTCACGTCCACTGATTCTGTTTCTGATTCAATTGAAAGCACAGAGGCTCACTTTCAGCCTCAGAAGATGATAAAGCACAGATCTCTTAGAGAACACAATGCTGTATCGTTAAGATACTAAAAACCAAATATACCATACTTTTTTGCAACATCCTATCCCTTCAGAGCTCTGGCATACACACTTCTTTGCCTTCTCAGAATACCTGTGCCTTGAACCGTGTTTCCTCCCCTCACCCCCAGTTTATAAGCTTCCTCCTCCCAAGTTCTCTTCCTTTCCTTTTCAGCATGGATCCGAAGCTCAGTAGCTTTGGCTGAGTCCCACAAGCAATGGTTTCTTCTTGTCTTTCATACACACTGACCATTTAAACTCCTACTTCTGTCTCAGTGCACCTGTAGATCTTCTTGCCTCCTAGGCTAGTGAGTACAGCACAGAAAACAGTCATGAACTTTTTGAATTGATGAATTCAAAAATTCTGGTTTCCCAAATTAGCTGGATTGTGTTTGCTACTCTGCATACCTTTTGTTGTTGTTGTTTTTCATCATCCCCCTCATCTCCCTGAGCACCTACTACAAACTTCTATCACTTTCCTCCAGCTCACTCGCTATACCTGTTAAGTTTCTAGAGTGAAATAGAGGATCTGGCTAATTCTCCTCAACTCCAACACTTGATATCTAAATTTTCTTGTTTTCTCTCTGCTTTTATTTATTTTATATGAGTGTGTATGTGTGTGTACATATAATACCTATTTTTTAGAATTTATCAGAATATTAAAGAATATATGCAAAGGATATGTTTCTCATTATAAATTATGCTAAGAATTTTTAGAACTAACTCCAGAATTATCTCTATTTGAGGTCGAATCTATACAATCAATGAACACAACAATTTTGTGCACATTTTAAATCTGTATAAAATATATATGCCCCTCACCCTATTTAAGAGCAAATATTAACTTATTGTGGCCTTTCAAAATCTAGTCCAATTTTTTAATGTACTTTGCACTATGTTTTATTATGCAGACTTACATTCAAATATATTTAGGAGATATGTAGAAGTTCTTGGAGTCTGTGGACCCCTTTAATCTAAATGCAACATTTTTGGGTGTATGATTTTAAAAAATAAATTAACTTAGGTTTAATTTATATATCTTAAAATGAGGTTTGACAAAAACAAATGCACTTGTGTAATTGCAACCACTACTAACATATAAAAAATTTTCACTACTCTAGAAAGTTTCCTTTATTTCTTTGCAGTGGTATTAAAACTTGGTCGAGGTAACCACAGATTTATTTTCCATCACTATAGCTTAGTTTTGCCTCCTGCATGTATTAATAGAAGCATATGTTATGTATTTTTTCATTTCTAGTTTGTTTTACTCAGCAAAATGTTTTTGAGATTTATTTGTATTGCTGTACCAATAATTCTGTCCTTTTTATTGTTGAGTAGTATTCTCTTGCATGGAGATATATATATATATATTTGTGGCTTTTTGTAGAAAGCATGTTCATGGCTTTTTCATCAGATCCTTAGAAACTTACGATATCCCAAAGTATAACAATCACTGCTCTAGGGAAAGCTCACAGATCCCCTCCTCCGTTCTATCACTAGGGGGAGACTTTTGCTATAGATCACCAACAAAATGATTTCCTTTGTAAAATGCCAGTAGTCCGCTGTCCTAGGCGCTGGAATTTTAATTGGAAAAATGGTTTGCAAAAACAATTGAGTGAGATATTTATTTCTCATTTTCCTTTTTTCTCTTGTGTGTCTGTAACTTCTATATCTCACTTGGGATGAAGAATTTCATTTGGGAGGCCGCTCTCTCCTCCAAACTTTGGAAGGTCAATTACAATCAGTATAAGGCCAGGAGTCAGGTTCATAGAGTTGAATAAGCTTCTTAAGCCTGTCTTAAGCTATTGGGATAAATAGTAAAATCATTCTTGGAAATTTACATTGTTGTCCAGGTTAGCACATTAGTAAAAAATACATTTAAAAGAATTTAAGGCCAACAGGTTAATTTTTAATTCAGAATATATCAGAGGATAATATTCTCTTCAATATACATTTCCTTGAAGAGTTAAACCAATAAGAATACTGTTGCCTGTCAATTGTCAAGGAATTGGCAATTTGAGAGGACTTAGTAATTATGAGTAAGGCCATATATTGATATGATTAAAAATAAATACAAAAACACATAAAGGATATATAAAAAGTAATTATCAATTAAAATTATCATCTCAGAATTTCTAAGTCACTAAATATATTTTTAAATATTTAAATGTTTTTCTTTGTTTTGTTTTCCCAAGCTTGGAAATTAAGCCTAACAGAAATTGCCTGAAACTCTAAAAGACATCCTAGACATTTTTTATTTACCCTTTGTAAACATGATTGATTCCATTAAAAATTAGTCAGGTTATCTATAGCCGAAAATAAAATAAAATAAATTAACTTAGCCATCAACTGTTTTGTCCTCACTTGTTTCTCTTAATATTGAGGCTGCTTCCTTTTAGGAATACATATATATTTTTGTTGATATCCTTCCAAGGATTTATTTGATTTTTCATCTTATATGTGATAAAAGTTTAAGGAATGTGTATGTATAATATATTTAAAGAGGAAATTTAAATGGGGTGTTAGATTTTTTTCTATAGGTGTATTTATCTTTCCAAGTCTGAATTATTATTAGATTGCATTTGATTTGCACTAGTTCAGTTATTGCCATATTTATTCATATTTCACTTCTGATATTGATATGTTTGTTTATTAAAATTTCTATTTTCTACTCTAAATTAAGTAATCTAGATTTGAAGGTGAAATGGAACTCTCATTACCCAGTGCCTGTAGCTACTAAAGATATGGTTTTACAAAGCATAAAACATGAAGTACTTAGACCTTTCCTTTTCAGTTTTTGCAATGTGATGAACTGATTTTGTGCAGCTTCTATATTATCAAACTGTGAATGTTATTGGATATCAGAAATACAGTATCTGATACAGTTTCCTGGGTTGTTTAATGGCAATGTTCTCCTGTCTTTGAAAGAGCATATTACTTTCTAGCATACAAAGACTATTCTAATTAGATTCAGCATTTCACAGAGTCTTTAGGATATCAAAATTTTTAAACATCACTTAGAAGGGTAATGGTATTAATATCAAATATTTAAATAATATGTATAGCCATTTCATTTAATAAACATTATTTGGTAAGGAACTATATTAACATTAAACATTGAGCTCAAATATTCAAAATGAATTATGTATTGAAATTTAGAAATAACTCTCCTTTTTTTTAATTCTACTTTGTGAAGCATTTTTATTCAAACGAATTAAAATGAGATATGCTCCTGAATATTCAGGCGATCCGCCAATAATCAAATCAGTTAACTTTACCTCCAAACAATCATTCCACCCTTCGTTTTAGTTCTATGACATTCTTTTTATTCAATCATTAGTGTCTGCCCATAATGCTCTTTTTAAATAACTAATATTTTTATCATCATATCTTTTTCCTGATTTAAATGATTAAGAAATAATTTTTAAAAATACAATGAGGTGTTTAAAAACCCCTTTTCCTATTTTCTCAATTTGAATGAGAATACAAACCTGAGAACATTAGGTGAAAAGTTTCTCCCAAATTTCAAACAGAAATCTTAAAGAAATGGAAATTTAACTCATCCCCCCCACCAGTGGCATATAGGGGAAAGCAGGAGATCAATTTAAGGAGAGTATTGTTAGAAAATTATCTGAAGAATCTGTGTGCTGTGCTTCCTCTACTTATCTTTCCCACTACCGTTTCAAGTCAACTGACTTTTTGAGAACCACGCAGTCATTATATATGTCTCTTTTTCTTAAACAGCACAGGGACTGGCATCTGACATCCTTCAGTAAAAATCTAAAGGTAAGAAGGTCAATATATCTGTCTCTGTTGTTAGAACTAATGATGAACGTGCACTTTTAGACTTCGACAGAGTTATATGTGTACTTGATAGGGATCTAGTTTGGAAAGTTATCTTCAAGGCAACACAGCAGGGAGCTCTGCAATCCCAGGTAAGATGACTACAACAATAAGAGTTTTGGCAGAATGTCCCATTGAATGTGGGATTTGAAAAGAGAATTTTAAACCATGCACCATCATCTATTGAGGGCAGTGGTGGTCCCCAAGTCCCAGGCCTGTTAGGAATTGGGCCACACATCACTGCCTGAGCTCTGTATCCCCATCAGTGGAAAATTGTCTTCCATGAAACTGGCCCCTGGTGCCAAAAAGATTGGGGACAACTGATTTAGGGAATACTGCAATATTAAAAGTCATCATTCATCTACAAAATACCCACCAAAGTAACTGTATGGTTTGAGTAAGCATATGAAACTCTGCCATAAAAGGGTTGCAGAAGCTAGAATAAGATATCATTAGCTATATAAAACTTCACTATTTTTCTTTAATATCTACCACAATTCTCACACTGTCATCTGCTAAGTGTTGACTAGGCTTGCCTGAGCTTGTGTGGAGAGGAAAAAAAGTATTAAATTGAATGATAGATATAACTGTTGAAATAATATTTTAAAAGAACTGTTTCTTAATATCTAAAAGAGAACAAAAAATTCTGGAATTTGCATGGAAATAGTGCCCTAGTGTAGGACAGGGAAATCTGACAGCATATTTTAAAGCCACTGATAAAAAGAAAAAAAACCACTTTCTGCATTACAGCCTGTCAAGTCCAATCCATTCAATAATTTTATCATGAATAGAATGAGACCAGTAGAAAAGTTCTGATGAAGCCTACTTTAAATAATAAACAGCTCAACCCCAAAGGAGCCGCACCTGTTATAGAACATGCCGTAATTCGAAGTCCTCAAGTTATATGACTTATAAAATAATTTTAAACAAAGCAAGTTTAAGGTGTATATATACAGATATTAGCAGAAGCTTAAATTGTACAGCTGATGGAGTCGTGGAGGAAATGCATAATAATACAACTTGTTAATATGGTGCAGTCAATTTTGAAAAGGGACTGGGAGGTTCTCTGAAGAAGGTGTAAGAATATCTTCTCATCCTCAATGCCTTTAACTCCTTCTTCTCTGTAGATAAGGCCCTGAGGAGGGTGGTATTAAGAGGCTCACACATTAAAGTGTGGGACTTGAGAGACGCCTGGAAAAGAGAAACTAGAAAATCCCATCAGCTCATATTCACACGAGGTTTATACTAGTCTTGGTTCAAAAATCTGAGGCTAATAAAATTGGACCAAGATTGCATTACCCAGGAGTTGCACAGTTGATTTTCAAAGATCTGGTTCTAAATCTGATTCATAAGATTTCTTTTAATTTAGAATCATCTTTCACTGTACATTTAGTTATTTCTACTATCCAGAAAGTACTTTAACATGATTTTTAAAAATATTTTTCACGTATTGCCTTTCTCTGCATGTTTCTGTTTTATCAGAGAATAAAAAGTTCACACTGTACCCTCCTTCGGTTCACGCCACTGTTCTTACTTCTCATTTATCACAGCTGCTGTCTTCTACCTACCAGGCTCCATTTCCTTAGTAGTGTCTCTTGGTTTCTCAGCAGCAGTGCATATCTTTGAATTGTTGCACAAACTTTTGAGTTAGTTACTGATGGCTTCTCTGTTACTTTCAAATCCCATCTATCATTGTAAACCAAGTAATAGGTGTCATTCTTCTTTGGCACAGCTGTTGGATTTTCTGTGTATAAATAATCCTTTATAAAAGTTCTCCTTTACCCTGTTTCACAAAGTTAGCATGCCCACGTGGTGTTCCTACTAGCCTGCACATGTGTCATGTATTCAACACTTTGTTAGGAGAAATTAAAGGAAAAAATCCACAATAATATGATCACAAATAGTGTATGAAAATGCATGTACACGTATATGCATAAGCACATACATGAGAAATAAACATGCATGTTTGAATTCCTAAATATATCAGTATTGATGAATTTTATGAACATGGTAAAATAATGCTTTTTTCAATATTGTTTTAATTTTACTGTTATTTGTTGTAGGTATTCTTGAGGTGGCATTAGAAAGGAAGATACTAATTAAGTGAGAATGTTGGAATTGTGGGTTTACCTCTTCCATTGGCCGCTGCATTTTTCTGCCTTTATCTAGATTTTCTGGTCACTCCTTTTCTATTTCATTTTCAGGAATATGATTATAAAAAGTGAAGTTTTTCCAGCTCAGTCCTAGGCCTTGTCTTTTTACCGTACATTCTATTCATGCATGTATAATCTCATTCACAAACAGGCCTTCAATAACTAACAGTGCTCAGATAATTAGCATATATATCTTTAGTTCTGATGTTCCTCTGAACTCCAAACCCATATGTCTAACCACTCATCTCAAAGGCATTACAAATTCAATTTAATATATTCTGCCACAACATGTGTTTCTTTAGTGAGAACTGAGTCATACAAAATTGTCATATGGGAAGTGATGTAAGTTTTAATGTGAAAGTCACGTTGGTTCATATGTGATGCTTCCCAGGAAGACATGCATTGAAGTAATCAGTAACAAGCTATTTCACAATGAAAAAGAAAGCCTTAGTAACACATGAAGGTATTCAGGAAAAGCTGAAAATTCTACAAAAGTGCAAGTAATGGCTGGCGTGGTAGTTTTAAGAATCACTAAACTTTTCACAGCATTAAGCTGTCAGGAGAGCTGTGAATGCAGATTAAGGTGGCTTTAAAAATCATCCAAGGTCAACAGCTTGTGAGAAATGGCAAAGGAAGTAGAAAAGATTTTGCCAGATTTCTTTCCTAAGAACTCTCAAATAAACCAGGAAACAGTTTTGAACAAAACAAGACAGTAAATAATTGTATTAAATTAGCGAGTACAAATTTAATTGCTGAAATACTTCAAAATAGAATGACATTAAAATATCTTGGATGATAGGCAGGAAGTGAATTGGAATATCAAAGAGAGGTAATACTTGTAAAAGGGTAGGCTCAAAAAAAAAAAAGCAAAAAGCAAAAGACTATGTAATACTTAATAAAAAATGTAGATAAAAATATGACCATATTTTGGAGGTTTCTAGATATAGTCAGAGATATTTTTACTTATATTAGAAAAAACAACTTAAACATAATAAAATTTGAATTAAATAATTTATCATATGATGCTCTTATATCACAAACTTGCTTATGTCTTAGCCCAAAACTTATTTGTCTTGCCCAATTTCCCTTAAGCTTAAGATAACCAGTTTCACTTTTGAATTAACAAGATTAGCTAAATATATATACATTTCTACTTGGCCCTTAATACTGTGTGAGGTGCTTTATTAAATAAATTAACATATCTTTTCCCTCTAGTGTCCTTCAGTCTATGTCACACAAGTGAATTTATCAGTGTGATTGACATTTGGAAAGTATGTAGAATGAATAAATGAATGTTTTGGGAAAACCACAGAAATGGAGAGCAAATTACTATTAACCCAAATTCAGTAATATCTCTACTTCTGTTTCCAGAAAAACAGAAGATTAGGTATGGATGTATTACAAACTATTCGACCACAGAAACCTTCATGGTCTAGGTTTCCTACAGAACCATTTTAGGAATAGTACACATTTACTGTCACAGGTGAATTTATAGCATGGTGAAATGATTCACAGAAAGAAAAGTGGAGATTACAGTCCTGCATTGGCTCTTAAATATTTTTGTTTCCAACACACTGTGGGTATGCTTTTTTTTTCTCCTCTACATCTCTCCCTACAAAACCTTGGATCTGTTAGAATAAATCTATTGCCTTTATTGTTATATACTCTTTTGCTCACTAGACTACATTATAAATAATAGTCTTCATTATAATGTCAGGATATAATTATATCACTGTGGAATAGAAATTTTTATGGTGTAATAGTACCAGGGCCCCTTCCCCAAATTTTGATGGCAATGAATTAAAGACAGGCTATTTTGTCCTTAAAGATATCTCAGGCATCCAAAATCTCTTAACTTTACGATGAGAGAATAAAAGCTTTAGAGGAAAGGAGGGTATTGCAGCACAAGATTCATTGAGCAACACAATAAACATTTCTTTTCATTTTAATCATCTACTTTTCTTGGTATATTCATAAAACTTGCTCATTTTAATCACTCTAGAACATATATAAGAATGTTAACTTTATCTGAATGAGGAAGTAAAGTAACACTTTGTATATTTAGTTTTACATCTATATATGCATTGTGTTTTTATTATCTTAAAAATGATTAGAATAAACATTACCTGAGATTAATTTTGAAAAAGTTATAGATGAACTATATTTAGAAAACTTCACAACGAAACAGATAGTTATAAAAAGAAGTTTAAGTACAAAAACATTATATAATACTGAAAAATATCAATATGGAAATCATCCTGAAAATATATAGAAATATGGTACAAATTAATACATGATTATTTCCTTTTGGGCATGTAAAAATCATGCTGATGCTCATCAGAAAAATTAACGGGCAATGAATGGTAAATATATTTTTGAAAAATAATAATGGGGGAATTTATATCAATAAACATATAGCCAAGATTGAATGAATGGATGAATTAATTGTTTAACTGGGTCTAGAATGATTCTGAAAGCAACTCTTGTTTATGACCTGCATCATAATCACCTGATGTGTTTATCTGTTACTACTACCTCCATAGACATTTTTTTTAACCAAGTAGTAAGATAGAAATCAAAATATAAGATTGCATGTAAAAGTAAAACAATGATAATAATATCACATAAAAATAGAGTTACATAATGTGTGCCATCCGCACCACCTGGGGATTGGACTCGCTTGAAGCGCTGGCATGTGGGGGGGAGGGGGGGAGGGGCAATGTATGTAACCCAAACAATATTTGTACCCCCATTACAAGATGGAATAAAAAAATAAATAAATAAATTAAAAAAAAAATAAAAAAAAAAATAATAGTGATACAGTTACTGAAATTACATAAAAAGTAAACATATTTAATAGAAAATAGTAATATTGATAATAATCATGCTGATAATATTTAGAGTACTCTCCAATCCAAATAAATTTTATTTATATAAACTCATTTAAAGCTTATAACAATCCTATAAAGCTGTTCACATTATCAACCTCATTTTAAAAATGAGGAAAACAAGGACCAGGGAGGTCAAGCTACTTGTCCAAGTTTGATTATGATTAGATAAGAAAACAAAAGCAATAACCCTACACTAGCTATCACTAGCCTAACCACAGAATCATTTTAATACTTGGTGTTATTAAAATCTACCTAAAAAGACACAATGATTGAAATGATAATTATCTGTCCTCTAATTTTATAAGCAAGTTGCATGCATAAGTAATCCAGTGTGATAAGCTTTCTGATCCTCTCTAGCAGAGATGAGCTAGATTGGATGAGCAAGCCCTTCCTGTAGATGGGAAGATGGTGATTTGAGGGAGGGTAAACCATGAGACTATTGATCCCTGGTTATGGGACAAAGACATGGCTCATCTCATTTACCTCCTCCTATGGATGAGTAACTGAAGATGGAGACATAGTAAATTATGCCATGGTCTAAAGGGAGTTGCTAACATGGCATCCATTGACAATTTGTTCCAGACAAAGGAAGATCATTTGGTCCTTGGGAAAGACTTGACCTGGAAACAAGGGCTAGCCTACTGGTAAGAACAGAGTGTTGCCACTACTTCGTTTTCTGCTCATCGAGTCAAAGTAAATAGGTCTTTCCTCTCTCCTCTCTCTCTCCACTAGTGGCAAATCTACTAAGACAAATGAACATACCTGTGTTTCTTAGTGAAGACTGGCATGAAATACTTACCTAACTCATGAACACAATTGGGTAAATTGTCTAGTAATGTGAAATAAATATACATACTAGACTGTTTAATTAACAAATATAAGTCTAGCTACTAATTTGAAGGCCTGACTTTGAGAAAAGAAAACAGCAAAACATTCTAAAATGTTCCATCTCTTCTTCTCTAAGTATCATTTGCCACATTCCTTTCTCTATTACTTGGCACATAGTTTTTGTTTTGTTTTTTATGAGAAAATGTTAATATATCTGCAGTCTTATGTTCATAGAGAAAATTGTCAGTCAAAGATCTCTGTTATAAAACAGTGGAGCATTTCCACTGCTTTTTACCAGAAAGCCCTGGGCATATGCTTCTTTCTGTACACTTTTCTAACCCTTATATTAAAACCTACAAGAAATTTGCCACATACGGTCACTGACAAAATGCTTGCATATCACTCAAATACCTGCATGTGCTTTAAAAGTCCAGTTATCTCTTTTACCCACAATATTACCTTGACCATACTGCCTATTGTCTGTGTAAATATGTTCTTAATATAGTTTAATTCCTTTTATATTTAGAAGTCTTTTTTCTTAACCATCAGATATGTCTCTAACCAGATTCTTTTTTTTTTCCATTTTACTTTACACTTTGTATTTGTTCCTTGAAATACATGAACAAAACATCAAATAACTCTTTGATTTTTTTTTTTTTGGTGTATTAGCTAGTAAAATGTTGGAGGGTAATAGAAATAAGTGAATAACATATAAAAGGTACCCTTACAGTTACCAACTTTTGCTAGATTTTTCTTAAGAATAGGAACCGGACCGGGTACCCATTGTAGTGAAAAGTACATTTCTTGAAACATAAAGTAGAAGCTTAATAAATAGATATGGTTGTTGTACTAACTTTCCCTTTTCAACTTATTTGATTATTTTTATGATCATGCTTTTGCCCCATAAATTGTTAAAAATTAATAAAACAACAGAGCAATATGTTAAAAGGCCTAAAGGAAAAAACTGTAAAAGAATAAAAAGAGAGAAAATATGGGAAGAAGAAAATGTTTAATTAACCAAAATTATTTAGAATGGGACAAATGGAAAATCCACCATTGACCTAGTTTCTCTACTTCTATTTTTTCTTTAATTGAGTCTATTATTATCATCCTGCCTTCCAAAGAACCTTAGCGCTTTAATTAGCTTATTCTTAGTTATCACCTTCAAAATCTCAACAGGTTTTCCTATCCTTTATTATAGCCATATTTTTATTTCTCATTGCTAGTTGGTGAAAACTCTTCCCTATACATTGAATTGACAAATGCAGTGGTCTACATTTAATTGTAAGTCTTAAACAATCTTTAAGCACCTCATAAACAAATCTAGATGCTAATTAAATTTAGCTGAGATTCTTGCCTTCCAGAAATGTACATTTTTCTGACCCCAACAGACAAACTCATACAAGTTCTATATTAAGTTATGTCCTTCTTAACCTTCCTGCCTGAGTACTGGATTGCATCCAACTCATGAGTAATTTATTCATAGGAACCTTTTAATCAACACAAAGTTAAATACAATGAAAATGTTATGTATGCATTCTTTTTTTGTACATTCTTTGTAATATTGATTTTAAGACCATGTCATTTTAACTTGCTATATTGATAATTTTTACAACATATTTTAAATACATTATAGAGTTTCTAGGATGATTCTATACAAATTTTATATTTTAAATAATATTTTTTATGAACATTAAAGTTTTGAATTGTATACACTCATATGTTGTATTTTGAGTACCTTTAATTTGGCTCATTGTTTTTTGTTTAGTTAAGGTCTTTCAAAGTGACTTTGACTTACTGGTAAGTGAATTGAAACAAAGATTAAAACATCTAATGATGAAGAATTTCAAAGAGGATGGTCATGTGGGAATATGATCTGGAAATATTATTGAATCAATTGTTCAGTATATGTTATATAATATTACTGAAGATTAAATCATGAAAATAGACAAAGATAAAATACTAAAAAAAATTGTGTCAGCACAGTTTGATTCAGTCATTAGTAACTAAGCAACCTTTTCAAATTCTTGTTTGTATCTCTTATCTAATAATGCATAATAAGCATTTCAAAAGTTAAAACAATAACAATGTATTGAACTCATTATGAGTGTTGGCAATTTGGGGGTGGCTTTGCTGGGAAGTTCTGCTATTCTCAGGTGGGATCACTTACTCACTAGTTGATGTATAGTCACCACCTCTGTCCTCCCTTCTGAGTCATTCCCATTCTGAATCTCTCATACTGTACTGAAGCAGGTTAGTAAACCTGGCTTTCCTTGAACAAGTTGTTCTGGTGGGTGGAATTGTTTTTTTGTTTTTGTTTTTGTTTTTGTTTTGTGACTCAGCATATAACACCTAACATATCCCTATGGTTTTTTTTTT
>VBSM01000361.1:28107951-28228453 GCA_008086735.1 Cheirogaleus medius
ATTTGAATCAGGTCTCTGACAAATGACAACTCTAAACTTGCTGTCCCTTCATTCACTATTGCAGTGATCTTTTTTTTCTATAAAGTACCCATTATCACTTATTGTGTGTGTGTGTATATATACACATACATAATTTTGTTATTGTCATTGATTGTTTCCATTGTCTAAAATATGTGCTCCACAAGATCAGGGAATTTTACTTTGGATTATTGCTCTATGTCTAGCAGCTAAAGTAGTAGTTGATATAAAATAGTTTTTCCACAAATATTTGTTTAATAATTTTGAACTAAATAATGAACTTTCACGTACACCAGCCAAATTATTTTATTTGGCAATATTTGTAATACCCAAATTTTGTTTTGAAAAACTCAGATACCTGTGACCTTTTTGCTTTAAATTATTATCTTCTTAAAAACATAGTTCCAGAAACTATCAATTTTTCATATGTTATAAATTGTATTATAATTTGTTCTTTTTATTCAATTGAAGTTTAGGGTAAAATATTCACTTTTGCAAATTATTTAGCAACCAGAATTTATAACATATGATGCTTGACATTGTAGTTACAATAAAATATAAGGAAAAAATGATCTTAATTTTCAATTTCCCATAAAAACTATAGAGAATGTTTATGAAACTGGTTCTTATTCAGAGAAATAGCTTTAGAAATTCTGGAAAATTAAAATCAATAAAAATACATTTTTCACAGTAGCAAGATATTTGACCTAAATTGTCAATGTTATTGACTTTCCTCATAGTTCCGCTTCTCTTCTCTAGACATAGCCTAAATTAGTTTGATCATTTTAGAATACGATGCAAAACATTTGCTCTCTTTTTCTATAAAGAGATTTTATTTAAATTCAATTTATTGACAACATCAATGAGCACTATACTGCAGAATACATAAATACAAAAAAAATCACAAAATGTTTTTCTATATCATGTATATAGTTCAGGCCATGACTATCAGTATACATAAATGTACCTGAGTAAGTAAGCAAAATTAAGTGTATATTTTGTGAAATTTTTCAACTAACTTAAGGCACATTTCTAAAAGAAACTGTGTGGCTTTAAAGTTATTGTTCTTATTTGAATTTCTTTTCATTATTGGTAAAAATTGCCTAATAATCTTACTCTGTTTTAAAATGTCTAAAGTTATATGTGCCTACATAATTAATCTATTAAATAGTCATTTTTTCTTTTGTTTTGCTTTTCTTTGTTTTGTTTTGAAGCAGGGTATGGCTCTTTCATCCAGGCTGGAGTGCAGTGGCCCTGTCATAGGGCACAGTAACCTTGAACTTCTGAGCTCAAGAAATCCTCCTGCTTTAGCCTCTGAAGCAGCTGGAACTATAAGCGTGCACCAACCATGCATGGCTAATTTTTTCATATTTTTAGAGACAAATTCTCTATATATTGCCCATGCTGATCTCAAGTTTCTGGCTGCAAGCAATCCTTCCACCTTAGCCTCCCAAAGTGCTGGAATTACCGAAATGGACCGCCACACCAGGAATGGTAGTATTTTGTTGTTGTTGTTGTTTTTTATGAAAAATAAAACTGAAATTTGAGTGTATCAATATTTTAAAGAAATATATTTTATATGTGTAATTTAATGCAATGTTGTTTTTCATATCCACATCCCTTTAATGAAACCCACAGTTTTAAAGAAGGTTTTTGTCTTTTGTGACATTTTCCCTCTTGTACTTTCTTTTATTTTTCTTTTTTCCAGCATATTACGGGGGTACAAATGTTAAGGTTACATATATTTCCCTTGCTCCCCCTCCCCCCTTGAGTCCAAGCTTTAAGCGTGTCCATTCCCCAGTTGGTGTGCATCACACTCATTACGTATGTATATACCCATTCCCTTCCCCCCAACCTGCCCGATGTTATTCTTATATGTCCACTTATGTGTTGATCAGTTAATAGCAATTTGCTGGTGAGTACATGCGGTGCTTATTTTTCCATTCTTGGGATACTTCACTTAATAGAATGGGTTCCAGCTCTATCCAGGAAAACACAAGAGGTGCTATATCACCATTGTTTCTTATAGGTGAATAATACTCCATGGTATACATCTACCACATTTTATTAATCCACTCGTATTGATGGGCACTTGGTTGTTTCCACAACTTTGCAATTGTGAATTGTGCTGCTATAAACATTCGAGTGCAGGTGACTTTTTCATAGAGTGACTTTTGTTCTTTTGGGTAGATGCCCAGTAATGGGATTGCTGGATCAAATGGTAGATCTACTTGTATCACTTTAAGGTTTCTCCATATTGCTTTCCACAGAAGTTGAACTAGTTTGCAGTCCCACCAGCAATGTAGGAGTGTTCCTGTCTCTCCACATCCACACCAACATTCATTGTTTTGGGACTTGTTAATAAAGGCCATTTTTACTGGAGATAAGTAATATCTCATTGTGGTTTTGATTTGCATTTCCCTGATGATTAGAGATGTTGAGCATTTTTTCTTATGTTTATTGGCCATTTTCTGTCTTCTTTTGAAAAGTTTCTGTTCATGTCCTTTGCTCACTTTTTGATAGGGTTGTTTGATTTTTCCTTGCTGATTTTCTTGAGTTCCAGATAGATTCTAGATATCAGCCCTTTATCGGACGTGTAACTTGTGAAAATTTTCTCCCATTCTGTGGGTTGTCTGTTTGCACTCTTGCCAGTTTCTTTGGCTGTGCAGAAGGTTTTTAATTTCATCAGGTCCCATTTATTTATTTTTGTTGCTGCTGTGATTGCTTTTGGGGTCTTTTTCATAAATTCTTTGCCTAGGCCAATGTCTAGAGGAGTATTTCCAATGTTTTCCTCTAGAATTCTAATAGTTTCACCTAAGGTTCAAGCCTGTTACTCAGCGTGAGTTGATTTTTTGTGAGAGGTGAAAGGTGTGGGTCCTGTTTCAGTCTTTTATATGTGGCTAATCAGTTTTCCCAGCACCATTTATTGAAAAGGGATTCTTTTCTCTAGTGTATGCTTTTGTCTGCTTTGTCAAAGATTAGTTGGCTATATGAGGATGGTTTTTATATCTGGGTTCTCTGTTCTGTTCCACTGGTCAATGTCACTGTTTTTGTGCCAATCCCAAGCTGTTTTTATTACTAAAGCCTTGTAGTATAGTTTGAAGTCTGGTAAATTGATACCTCCCATTTTGTTTTTACTGCCTAGGATTGATTTTGCTATACAGGGTCTTCTCTGGTTCCATACGAAGCGTAAAATTATTTTTTCTATATCTGTGAAAAATGATGGTGGTATTTTAATATGGATTGCATTGACTCTGTAGGTCACTTTGGGTATTATAGACATTTTAACAATATTGATTCTACCGACCTATGAGCACGGTATGCTCTTCCACATGTTTACATCCTGTGCTATTTCTTTTTTCAGTGTTTCATAGTTCTCCCTGTAGAGGTCTTTTACCTCCTTAGTTAAATATATTCCTAGGTACTTTATTTTCTTTGTTGTTATTTTGAAGGGAATTGAGTCTTTGATTTGGTTCTCACTTTAACTGTTGTTGACGTATATGAATGCCTCAGATTTGTGTGCATTGATTTTGTATCCTGAGACTTTTGTAAATTCATTTATCAATTCAAGGAGTCTCTTGGTTGAATTCTTGGGGTTTTCTAGGTATAATATCATGTCATCAGCAAAGAGTGAGAGTTTGATCTCTTCTGCTCCCATTTTGACACCCTTGATTATGCTCTCTTGTCTGATTGAGGTAGCAAGGACTTCCAGGACTATGTTAAAGAAGGTTTTTTAAAAAATATGCTGTTGCTGGATCAAATTGTAGGTCTACTTTCAGTTCTTTGAGAAATCTCCATACTGTTTTCCGAAGAAGTTGTACTGACTTGCATTCCTACCAATAATGTGTAAGCATCCCTTTCTCTCTGCATCCATGACAACACCTATTGTTTTGGAATTTTTTAATAAAAACTATTCTAATAGAGGTAAGGTGACGTCTCATTGTGGTTTTAATTTGTATTTTCCTGATGATTAGTGACATTGAGCATTTTTCTATAGGTTTGTTGACCATTTGTTTATCTTCTTTTGAAAAGCTTCTATTCATGTCTTTTGCTTGCTTTTTTATGGGATGATTTGATCTTTTATTGCTGATATGTTTGAGTGTTTGTAGATTCTGGATATTAGCCGTTTATCAGATAGATAGTTTTCAAATATTTTCTCCCATTCTGTAGGTTGTCTATTTGCTCTGTTGATTCCTTCCTTGCTGTGCAAAAGCTTTTTGATTTAATGAAGTCCAATTTATTTATTTTTATTGTTGCCATAATTGCCTTTGTGGTCTCAGTCATTCCACTACTAGATATCTACCCAAGGAAAAGAAGTCATTTTATCAAAAAGACACTTTCCCTCGAGTGTTTATTATAGCAAAATTTACAATTGCAAACATGGGGAATCAATCCAAGGGTACATCAATTCATGAAGTGATGAACAAAAATGAGACACACACACACATACCATGGAGTACTACTCAACCATAAAAATAAATGGGTTAATGTCTTTTGCAGCAATTTGGATGGAACTGGAGATCATTATCTTAAGTGAAATATATCAAGAAAGGGAAAAGAGACACCACATATACTCTGTAATGATTTGGAACTAATTGATGGGCACACATAGATACAGAAAGAAGTAAAAATTGTTGGAAATCAAGAATGGGGAGGGTGGAGGAGGATAGAGATAAAAACCTTCCTAACAGGTACAGTGAAGGCTATTCGGGTGATGGGCACACCTGTAGCCCTGAGCCAAGCATTATAAAAGGGATCCATGCAACCAAAACAGTTGTACTTCCTTAATATTCTGAAATAAAAAAAATATTTAAAAATATTTAAAATAGGCTATGAATTCCGTCAGATAAAAAAGTAGGTCTAGCATTTTTTTGTTTGTTTTGGATTTTTATAACCTTAAAACAAGCAGACATGTACAATTTATGAATTACTTAAGAAGAGAGATACAAAATATATTCATAATAGGATGACAAAAGTCCACTAAATCTAGCCTGAACTGCACTTAGGCCTTTTGAAATATCTTACCTATAATCATAGTATTTGTAAGAAGTTGTCCTACAGCACATGCATATCAATAACTAATCATATTTTCTTTTGAAAATTTTACTAACGAGTTATGGAGAATATGGGAATTTGATAAAAGAAAGTTGGGATGAAAGCTAAGAGCTATGACTATGCATAAACTATTAGTCATCAGTAGAGTCAAAACTGTAGGGAAGAGATGTAATACAGTTTAAAAAAAAAATATCTAACCAAGAAGAAAGAAGCATAATGACAAACAAGGAAGAAAAAAATTCCATAGCACTTTTTGATATCCAACCTCAATATTCCTACAAGACCCCAATGGTCTGGATGCCTGTGACATAGTTACATCCCTAATGATACTCAATCCATTGAGGCAGCTTGGATATATTTTGTTCTTTGAAGTTAGAATACCTATGAAAATAAGATGCTTGCCAAACGTCTCTTCCAAAGTACTTCTGCTCAGACTCTTTGGAAACCTAGTAATCATTTTTTAGCAACAGCAGTGAAACCAGTGAATGTATACAGAGCAAATATCAGTTCATTAGTGCATAAAAATTTTATGAAAATAGTTTAAGAAAGCTGATGGAGGTAGTAAATATGTCCCCAACTGTTGTCTTTACTACCTTCCTATCCTTATTGAATCTTCACTTCACTCTTCAGTTTATGGTGTCTGAAATTCAATCTCAGAGATGAATTTGAATTAGTAACCTTCATTTTAATGTTTTTATAAGTGGCAACTGAGTTGTAATGCAGCAAATTGTCCTTCAGTATATATTCTCATCTTGTTTGAAGCTAGAACACAGACATCTATCTAGAAAACATATTTTATTTACAGCTAAGGATGGACTTGGGTCTAAGTAACAACCAGTTAGATTTGATCCAAAGGAATGTGTGAAGATTCTGGGCCATAAGCTTTAACAGAGAATTGCCTATGCTTTACTCAGAATGGAAATGCAATACCTGTGATATAGCCTCAAGTATATGAATGAGGACAATATCTAGGGGACTGCAGAATGACAATATAGAAGGAATAAGATTCCCTGGATGACCTCACAGACAATCAATTGTGGACCTCTCACCTCTGAACCAATAAATGAACAAGAAGTAATCTTCCATCTTTCTTGAGCTATAGTATTTTGGGATGCCTTTGTTAAAAATCAGACAACTTAGATTTTTGCTTATTTATTTCAATTACTTTCTTACTGAGTGCATTTTTACATTTGGCAAAACAAAACAAATCATTTTAACTGGAATAATTTATATCATCAAGTATTTTCAGTTTTTTGATGAATATAATTTCCCACCTAGAAATATATCATGCAAGCCATATGCCATCCAAAGTTTTTGTATACATGTAAGTTTATGATTCAATCAAATTTGATAAGTATACAGAAGGTAAATGAATCCATGATATCATATAAAACATTAAGCAATATTGTAATCATTAGTCAAGCTTTATGTCATGACAATAATACTAATAACAATTGAAAATGGTGATATAATACTTATACAAAGCTCCTAAAAACCTGTGAGAATTTACTGATGCTAATTGTGCTTTAGATATGAAGGAACTGAAATGAGGTAGTAGAGCCAGGATTAAAATCCAAGCACCTGACATCAGAGATCATGTTCTTAGTTAATATCCTTTCTTCTCTCTCACTTTGCTAGGCTTATTTTCAGCATGGCTATGTCTATGTATTCCTACAAATACAGTAGTCCTCCTTATTCTCAGGGGATAAATTTCAAGACTCCCTGCAGATGTCCAACAGTTGGGAAAATTCTAAAATCAGCAAGAGCAAACCATCTAGTCACCTATAAAGGAAACCTCATGACATTAATGGCAGATTCTTAGCAGAAACCTTAGGGGCCAGAAGTGAATGCAATAACATATTGAAAGTGCTGAAAGAAAAAAGAAAAACACAAAAACCTGCTAACCAAGAATTCTATATCTGGCAAGATTAACCTCTACAAATGAAAGTCTTTCCCAGACAAGCAAATACTAAGAGAATTCGTCACTAGTCCTACTTTACAAGAAATGCTCAAATGATATCTAAACTTAGAAGTGAAAGAAAGATATTCACCCTTATGAAAACACATGAAAGTATAAAACTCACTGAAGCAATCAAAATGAAAAAACATTAATGAATCAAATAGATTTACAAAACAACTAAAAAACAATTAATAATATGGCAGGAAAAAAAAAAACCTTGTGTATCAATATTAACCCTTGAACACAAAAGGATCAAAGGCTCCACTTAAAAGACATAGATTGGTGCAATGGATTGAAAAATTATCCAACTACATACTACTTACAAGAAATTCACCCTTGTATATAAAGACACATATAGACTGAAAGCAAAGGGTTGGAAATAGGTATTCTATGCAAATGGAAACCAAAAGCAAGCAGGCGTAGCTATACTTATATCAATAAAATAGACTTTAAGCAAAAATAGAAAAAAAAAGATGAAGAAAGTCATTATATAATGATAAGAGGGTCAATTCATCAATTCAGCAAGAGGATATAATGATTCTAAACATAAATATAGTCAACACTGGAATACTCAGATTCATAAAAAAATATTACTTGACCTAAAGAGAGAGATCAAAAGCAATACAACAGAGTGGCAAACACAACACCCCACTCACAGCATTAGACAGATCATCTAGACAGAATATTAACAAAGATATACTGGCCTTAAATAGACTGTAAATCAAATGGACCTAACAGACCAAAACAAATAATACCATTAAAAACAGGCAAAGAAAACAAACCAACATTTTTGAAAAGAGGACATACATATGAGCAACAGGTATATGAAAAAATACTAAACATCAGAGAAATGCAAATTAAGACCACAATAAGATATCATTTTATCTCAGTCATAATGATTATTATTAAAAAGTCAAAAAATAATCAATGTTAGCAAGGATGAAGAAAATATGGAATGCTTATAAACTGTGGGACTGTAAATCAGTGCAACCCCTATGGAAATCAATGTGGAGATTTCTCAAAGAAAGCAATATAGAACTGCCATTTGGTATAGCAATTCCACTATTGGATATCTGAAATCAATATATTAAAAACACATTCACTATTATGTTTATTGCAGCAATATTCACAATAGAAAAATATGGAATCAACCTAAGTGTCCATCAGTGAATGAATGGATAAAGAAAATGTGGTATATATATATATATACATACACATATATATATATAATGCAATACTATTAAGCAATAAGAAATAATGAAATTATATCTTTTGCAGCAATATAGATGGAATTGTAGCATCTGATACATCCTGGTTCATTTAACCACAACAGTGTGGACGGTTGGATGTCAAAAGCAGATGATGATTACTAACAGGCATGTTGTGTAAACAGCATAGATAAACTGGACAAAGGTACAATTCACATCCCGGGTAAGATAAAACAGGATAGGGCAAGATTCTATCATGCTACTTAGAATAATGCACAATTTAAAACTTACGAATTGTTTATTTCTGGAATTTCCATTTAATATCTTCAGAACAAATTGACCCCAGGTAACTGAAACCATGGAAAGTAAAACCATGAATAAGAGGGAATACTCTACTCTGTGAACCAGGCTCAGGAAGTCTAGTGACAGAAATGATACAGACAAGTATAATTACATTTGTGGAAACAAAATAAATAAATATATAAAACCTCAAATCAGTTATCATTAAGGTTGAAAGCTAAAGAAAAATGTTGATAGAAATGTATAGAGCAACCAGCCAAGATGCTTACCTTTTTTTATTTCAAACAATAAATCCCGATGTATGATTAATTTTAGTCCTGGAACATGTGGAGATACACAGTAAAGTTTTATGAGATAGAGACAGGCTGAGGCATACTTTGACCCTGAATTGGTTCATTTTCTTATTCTTTTGGCTCCATATTTCCATATTTTCATCTGTAAAGTGGGAATAATAACATGGCTTTGATATCTTTTCCTACTTCAGATTTGAGATGTTCCAACAAAAAATATGGTATAAATGTTAACACATACATAAGAATTTCTCCTTCCTTCTCTCTCTCGCTCTGATATATAGAATTATATATATATTGTATATATTATTCATATAATATATATAAATCTTGTAAGCCAGTTTCTGCATTTAACATAAGATTTGCGTATTTTATTAAAAACCCTACCCCTTTCACTCAAAGGTGGCTACGAAGGGCATGTACATATTTGTGTGTTTATAATTGATTAATGTGAATATTATTATTTTCAAAGAAACAAATAAAATTAAATAAATGGATAAAAATATAATGTTGGTCTCCAGAATGATCTAAGAAATCCACGTAATTTATTTTAACATTAAGTAAAACATCTGGTTAATGGATACAATAAATGATAAAATAGCAAAATATGGAATCTTGTGATTACAATATGACTTTATGAGGTGTATCTGCTGAGTCTTATCTTTCAAGAGAGGCAATGCAGCCAATATAGGTACAAAAATTAGTTATCAATTCTATATTTTACTTAAGTATATTCTGATGGGTTGCTTTACATGATAAATATAATATTAACTCATGTAATGATACAGTAAGATTTTGATATTAAAGTTTTTGCCTTACAATAGAGCACTTGTCAACTTTAAAATTTAAACCAATTGCCATGAAATTAGCAATTGTCAAACATTTGCTGAATTTATTTATCAATTCCAGGAGTCTCTTAGTAGAATGTTTGTGGTTTTCTAGATATAAGATCATATCATCAGCAAGGAGCAATAGTTTGACCTATTCTTTTCCCATTTGGATACCCTTGATTTTCTTCTGTTGCCTGATTGCTCTGGCTAGGCCTCCCGGCTCTATGTTGAACAGAAGTGGTGACAGTGGGCAATCTTGTCTGGTTCCAGTTCTAAGTGGGAATGCTTTCAATTTTTTTCTCATTGAGTATTATGTGTAGACACTTCAAAAATCTAAAAGTTTACCTACCATTTGATCTAGCAATCCCACACTGGGTATTTATCCAAAGAAAAAAAAGTCATTTTATAAAAAAAGGCACTTGCACTCAAATGTTTATTGCAGCACAATTCACAATTGCAAAGGTGTGTCCATCAATACATGAGTGGATTAATAAAATGTGGTATATGTATACCATGAAGTGTTACTCGCCATAAAAAATGGTGACCTCATACCTCTTGTAGCAACCTGACTTGAACTGGAATCCATCATTTTAAGTGAAGTATCACAAGAATGGAAAAACAAACATCACATGTACTCACTACTAAATTGTAATTAATAGAGGATTCCTCATGTGCACATATGGTAGTAAAATTCAATGGAAATCAAGCAAGTGGGAGGGTGGAAGGGGGGATGGATAAATTCACACTTAATGGGCACAATGCACACTCTCTGGGTGATGGACAAACTTATAACTTTGACTCAAACTATACAAAGCAATTCATGCAACCAAAAGGTTTGTACTCCAATAATATTCTGAAGAAAAATTACATTTAAGTATAGGAAGTTTATTTAATATTGACAGCAATGTCAAGATTTCTAAGAATAGAAGTCCAAACTCAACCTGATAAGACAAATATGACCAGAACATTCATTATAGATGCCTGCCTAAATTAATATATACTTTTTATAGCTGCAACACTCATTTTGATATGAATTTGTAATATTCTTTAAAGTGTTCATTTCAAACATGAAAGAAATGATCAAAGGATTTAAAATAATTGTCCTGTGTCATCTGATGGAGTTTTAAAGATGTAGATGGCAAAGTTAATTCAGAAAACTCATTATAAGAACAGTTACAACTGTTCTATGTCCATTTATCAATGTAGATTGCAGTTAGAAATAAATAGAATTGTGTAAAATGAATACAAATGAGAAGATCAAAGACTAAAAATCTCCATGCAATATGAAGATATAGGGGCCAAAATTTAGTTGTCAATTGTTATATTTTTATAAAACTTCAGAAATTGAATTGATTTCATTTTCTGCATAAATAGAATCATAGCCTTTTTTCAGGCAGGTATTCTACTGCATTTTCTAAAATCAGGAACAATATTTATAATTATTTAAGAAGATACTACAATATCACTTATTAGAGCAAAGTATATATGCATCAAATATTCGGGCTAATTATGGGTCATACTCAAACAGATTTAGAACGATAGCACACTAAATGATTATTGTTTGTGTTTTCACTGTACTTAGAATATGTTTTCAACGAGTTTCAAGGCTGTCCAGTGAGAGTCTGTCTGAGGGTGTCTGGGGATGGGCACACTTGAAGCTCTGACTTGGGTGGTGCAAAGGTAATATATGTAGCCAAATCACTTGTACCTCCATAATATTCTGAAATAAAAAAATAAAAATGAAAAAGAAATATTGAATAGAGGAAGACTGGTTGAAGTAGGTTTGATAGGGAAAATCAGGAGTTTAATTTTGAATATGTTCAGTTTAAGATGTTTGTGGGACGAACAAGCAAAGTTGTCATGGAAGCAGTTGGGTGTATAAACGTGGAGTTCTGGGACAGAAGCAAAAATGTGGAAACCATCAGCCTATAGATGGTATTTATAACAAGGGAACTGCATTAAAATCACTAAAGGAAGAAAATTAATAGAAAGATGAAGGCAACCAGGATCGAATTTTGGAGAGAGATCCAAGAGAAGACAACACTATGTATTAGGTTTATTTCTTATAAACTCTAAGAATATAAAATTCCATGAGTGGAAGGATTTGTCTTTTCTATTCAGTCCTCTGATATATCACAAGTACATAGAACAGTGCCTAGCTTAGTAGGCATTCAATAAATATTTGTAGATAAAAAATATAGTATAAGCCATGTAATAACTAGAAGTAAATATTGTAAAAGTCACAACTTAAAAAAATGTGTATCTGATATATCTTCCTTCTTTAACAGTCACTTTTTATTTTTTGACAGAAGAGAAGATGAAAAAAGTGACTCTCCTGTGAATACTTTCTAGATTCTCCTGTGAGACGTAAAATCTAATTATGCTATAGTTTGCCTCCTAATGGATCTGGCCTGTGTGCCATCATTATGATACTGCTCTCTGTAAACCACCAGTTCAATAACAGGATTTGCCTCACTAATGTTTGTCTATTTCTGTTAATTTGTGATAAACTTGAGGGTGATGGTGTGTTTCAGGGTGAATTCATTATGACAATGTCTGGTAGTAACTTGCAGAAATTTAAAACATGAGTTTAGATGAATTCTTATTTAATGAATTCATGAATGTTTTTAATGTCAGCTGTACCTATTTTGCACACACAATTACACAAAGAGCTGTCAAATATTGACAACTATGGAATCAATTCTCTTACATTTTTATTTTAATTTTCTTATTACTATATTTCTTTGTTTATTTGAAGCTTGCATAATGTTGCCTGATTTCTTGTCCCTTTATCTATACAAGAATATACTCACATGGAAAAGAAAGGAAGTGGAAAAACAAGTATTGGGATTTTCTATTTCCCAGTGAGACTACTTAAATCCATCTGTAGAAAAAGGAGATATAAACATATCTGAAAGAGGAAGACAGATTTATTTTTTCAAAAATAATCATATTTTCCTTCATTCTTGTCATTACTACATGTATTTAAGGTGATTTATCTAAAAGGCTGAATATTTTCTTTCCATAAAACAAAAAATGAATGGCATTGTTTATGAATTTAACAGAAGTAATTTGTATAACAAAATATCATTAATATTTAGTAGCATTCTATGTATCACATAATTTAATAAGAGCTTATATTATTCTAAATGTAGTCCTCATGAGGACAGAGATTTTTGTCTGCTTTTATCATTACTGAATCCTCAATGCCCTCAGAGCAGTGCCTGGAATGTATTCCAGTAGGCAATCAATAAATAAATCAATATTGAATGAATTTTAAAGTGGATTTATAAAATAGTTATGTTAAAACCAGTTTGTGACCAGATTCTATGATTCAATATTTCTACTAAACCCCCCAGTAGTCAAACTGTAACCTTTGCTTTGGATAGCATTTTAATTTAGGGTATTTAGAGAAAGTGGTAATGCAAGGTATTGAGAGTATTCAGATGAAGAATACATAACCTTGAGAATATTTAAAGAAGCTGATAATTTAAACTCAAAATGTGATTTAAAGAAAATTAAACTTATTATGTGGAGTTGTAAAAGTTGGGCAAATGCATTAAAGATACAGAAACAGATTACAAATTGGGAAAGAACATTTAAGGCCCTATATCTGTAAGAAAAACTCCAATATTTCATCAGCTCTTCTTAGTCGAAAGTGCAATAAGGTATTATTGTGCAACAACTTCACTGTTAGTGTAAATGAACAAGTTTATAGCACAAGACTCATAATATTTTGAGCTTTAAGCTTTGTAAAATGGCATGTCTGTGGGCTTATGTGATGCTATGATATTCATTAAAGGTTTTCATTATTACAAGAAGTAGTATTTTAAAATATGGAATAATGTCTCAAAATACCCCCCTTAAATTACAAAAAAGAATATTTTGTATCCATTACAGTAAATATTAAGGGGCTAATTCTTAACTACTGTAATGCCCTTAAAATTATCTTGACTGGATGGTACTATGAATGATAGATTTTTCACTTTCAAAAGGCCAAGAGTGAATTAGAGATTCTATTGTTTTAAAAAATGTTTCAAGGATCTATTTTAAATGATATGGATTATTCTCCAAGATTTAATTTTTTCAATAAATAATGAAATCTCAGTTGATTTTATAAGGAGAGTAATGTTCTACTGGCAAGAGTGCTGCAGTAAATATGAGAGATACACTTTATTTCCAACTTTACCAAAAATTTATTAGTATCCTTCTGAAGTCTTTTTAAACTCTGTGGTATTCAATGCTCATATTTTAAAATTTGAATAATATATTTTTCCCTAAAATTAAAATGTCTTTGTTATATAAAAATATTTTTAAATAGGTTTATAATAATTTTAACTTACTATTACAGTTATTCCTTTGATTTTCTTCTGTTGAATGTAATGGAATATTTTTACTTAACATATTCTTGAAATAATTCATGTATATATACATGGATATAAATATTTCCCTCAAAATTGTATTACATACTATTAGAACAGACAGGATTTCTATTTGGCATTTGGAAACAACAACTGAAAAGACAAGAAAAATATTTCTATTTTAAATATAAAAATAAACTGATGATTGAATTTACACTGACATTAATTTTACAAAGACAATATTCCATAAGACAAAGATGTAGAGACAGAGTTAGGGATAGATTGAAATGTCTTTTGACCACATATTTGAAAGGAAATGGTAATATAATGCCTTCTATATATCATCACCATCTATTATATATATATATATGAATTTGGAGTAGAGTTTTGGAAAGTAAATCTTTATGCTCTAGAAATATTACCTGAAAGGCAAAGTTACTCTATACAATTACTTGGCCAAACATATTATATTCCCCAAGCCCCAAGCATAAAAATGAACCGAAGGCAACAGTAATTTAGAGTACAGAGTTTAAGCCTGAGAATTGAGACCTCCTCCTTCCTCCTACGTAAATCTGTGATGGCCAAATTCACCTCTGTCCGTGATGATCACAAGAATGAGGCAGGTTACACGAACTCTAAGACAATACCAGATGCAAAAGAACAGGTTCACACTGATAACTCTTTCCCTTTCCACAGTGATTTTGCCTGTGATGAGTAAGGCTTAGCTAATCAGGTGCATGCCTTCTCCTCCCCACAAGGGGTGGAGAACTTGGAAATGCTCTTTTATTTCCTATCCTTGTGGACCAAAATGTTCCTGTAAATTTTTAACTTCCCCAAATTTCAATTCAGTAGATTTCAATGATTCTTACAACTCTGAGTTACAAGCCCTATTCTTACCAAATCTAGCAATGTTTCCCAGGAAAATATAAAGTTCTTCACTTTATATTTGTCAGTTATGGACCCAAGTAGAGAATTAATACTGCTTTGACAAAGGAGAGCATACACAGAAAACAGGAGCAAGTCTTGATTTCAACAGCACAGCATAATAGTTGGCCCGTGCCAGAGGTCCAGATTCCACAACCTATACATTTAAACTCAGTTTCTAGAAATTGCTCCTAAAGAGAATCTCTATCCTGCTATGTGTCTTTCCTAAACCTTTCAGACATTGAACTCGTTTCCCTAGTCTGGGGCTTTTAGAGAATTTTGTAAGAAAAGTAGTAACATCTGCCATTGCTGCTCTCCAAAACTTTGCAGAAATCCCGTTTTTTCTAGAACTTTCTATGGGGTAGTCATGCCTTAGAGGCCCACAGACACCTGTCTAAAGCTTTTATTTTTTCATTCCTTTCTTTTCCCTGGATTAACTTTCATTTTTCTTACTGCAGTAGAAACATTCCATTCTCTCCAAAATGGAAATACCCCTGACAAATATAGTGACATTTTCAGAGAATATAAAACAGTGTATTTTCAGTGCAGGTTATGTAGATATCAGCAACAAAAAACATTTCCTAAATTAATACACTTTGTAATTATTTGATTTTTTTGGGAACACACTGTCGGTTAATTACATATGTTGTTATTATTGCTATTACTTGTGAGAGCTGCTTTACCCTATAGCTCTGTTGCAAAGCATAGGATAAATTAAAAAACAGACAGACAAAACCAGTCCTGCAAAGACTAGCTAAAGACGTTTAGACAAGCTTTAACCTTAATGAAGAACACTCACATTCTAAAATAGTACATATTTTTCTGGTCATATTTTTTCTTTTGCTCATTCTAGCCACTTATCTAGTTTTCCTTTTGAAAATATTTCCTTATACTTAAACTTGTCTAATTTATTGCTTTCATTTCAACTTATTATTTTTTCTTTTTAATAGATATTTAGCCACACCACCTATTCAGAAACTTTTTGTTTCACCTAAACATTCTTTTTGCCATACCTAAAATATACATAATTATGCCCATCTAGCTCATTCTTTGTAATAGCTACAATAATTTTCATAGAACAAGTTTTATAAAAATTTACACTACAATTTTCTTATTAATAGAATAATTCTTTTAAGGGTTTTTCTATACACATTAATACAGAAGACATTTTTGTCATATATATTCATATTTATATATATATTTTTATATATATATGTTTAGGTACTGGCACTTTTATATATTCCTAAAAGCAGAATTTCTAGGTCAAAAAATATTAACGGTAGTTCATATTTTATTAGATTTTACCTGGTCATTTTCTACAAAGTTTGTAGCATCTTACACTTCCAAATTAGGCTGTTTTTTACTCCACTATCAACACTGAAAAGTATCATCCTTTTAATTTGTATTAATCTGATGAGGGTAAGAGTTGTATGTTTCCTAAATATCATTTAAATTTGCATTGTCTTTATTGCAGCTTATTGGAACATTATTTCATAAAAATAGAGAGGCCACAGTCATTACTCACATTATATTTTATAAAGAATATTAATTGCTGTATTTAAACACTTGGGGTTTCTTTTAAGTGCATCCACTCAGTAGTTGAAGGTAAGAATGAAATATTTTTGTTTTTTATGCTGTTGCTGTTGTTTTGTTGTATATGTGTTCATGGTTTTGTTTTCCAAATCTGGTAAACTCTGTCCCATAAAATACGTGAAAGAGTTCCTTTAGGTAAAGAATTTTGGTGAAAAAACATAATCTCTCAGAGCGTCATTTCTATTCTTCTAAAGATGAAATCTAGAAATATGAAAGAGGAGTGTGGACTATTGTTTCTTTATAGCAATGGAAAGGAAATGGCATTCTCAGATTCCTATAAGAGGGTCTTGGCTCAGACAAATTGTGCAGCATCAACTTTGCATGCCTGCATGTGTATTGCTACCAGTATTTGCAGCTGGGGCTTCAGCAGTTGCAATACATGGTAGCTTGTCTCTCAAGGCTTCATCAGAACTAATAGAGTTCCTCAACTCATAGGACTTTACAAGAGTTCTCTCCAGCACTATAAAGCCTCTGAAGTCTCTGCCTTGTTCTTTATCCATAATGCAAAATCTTTAGCCCCACTCAAGATTAAAGGAAGCCACATGTCAGGACTGCTGGTTCTCAGCTAAGCGCCCTGCAATATTTCCCCTCAAAGACCGCAAAGGTTCATGGGTTCTATATGTGTCAGCCAGGAACTGGGCATGTTTCAAAGTACTCTCTGGTCTTTAACATCCTGCAAATTAATTTCTTCTTGTACATTATTATTTTTTAAAGTTCTATTTTGAACTAATTTTAGACTTCAGCTAGATAACAAAAACAGTCGAAAGTTTTCATATATACCTCATTGCTCTCTACTTAATGGCAGCATCTTGTATAAAAATGGTACAATTATCAGAACTAGCAAGTTAACATCCATAAAATACTATTAAGGAGACTAATTTTTAATAGTTTTTACACTGATGACTTTTTTTTTTTCCTATTGCAGGGACATAGCCAGGATTGTACATTGCAATTAGTTGTAATTTATTCTTAGTTCCTGCAGTTTGTAGCAGTTCCTAACATTCTTCAGTCTTTCTTTGTTTTTCATGTTCTTTTGAAAAGTATTGATCAATTATTGCATATTACTCAGCATATGTTTGATGTTTTTACATGTTTGGATAGAGGGTATAAACTTTTGGCAAGAAAATTGCATCAGTGTGTTTTCTATGTGTGGTGTCATGGGGTTTATTACATCAACCTGGATTACTAGTAATATTAAACTCAATTATTTGGTTAAGGTTATTATCACTGGGTTTCTCCACCACACTGTATTTCTCCTTGAAGTCAATAGAATTACTAATCTATACCCCTATGAGAAACATATTTACTAATTTGAATACAACATTTATGTACAATTATTTTTGATTTTAGGCTGACAGTATCCAGCCAAAAGATTGTTTACCAAAGTTGTTTAGGTTAGTTATTTTTTTCCTCAATGCCTTAAGTGTGGCAATGTTACTCATTTGTTAGTATTTGTGTTTCATTTTACTTTTCATTCACATCTTAGTTGGTTTAAATAGTTTGTTTATATCTTAGAAATTTGAAGTTTATGTGAAACATTGCAAAATTTTAGAAGGTCAGAGATATACAAAGATACACTCAGAGGTGTATCATTCTTTCTCAACTCTGCTATTACATTCCTGTTTTCCTCTTCTGTCCACCTATATTTAACCCACCACGTATAGGTAATAATTCCCTTTAGTTTCTGGTATATCGTTCCTGCTGTGGTCTAAATATTTGTTTCCCTCCAAAATTTGTATGGTGAAATCTAACCCCCAAGATAATGGTGTTAAATCTCCTTTAGGAGGTGATTAATTCCCTTATAAGAGTTTGAGGGAGATCCTTTGCCTTTCCACCATGTGAGGATGCATCAAGAAGGTATCATCCTTGGAGTTTTACCATTCTGTTGATAAAGTTTTTTAACAAGTGAACAACTTTTGGTATCTTTTTTATTGGTTTTGTTTTGTTTTATAGTCTATTTATTTCTGCTCTGAATATTATTCGTTATTTTATTTTGCCTATTTTCCATGCATTTGACCCTTTAGTAGTATTTTTGGGGTATAAACTGAGGTCACTAAATTGTAACCTTTTTCTTTTCTAATATTGGTTATGTATGTAGTGCTATAAATTTTCCCCTAAATTCCACATTAATAGCATCCCATGAATTCTCATATGTTGTGCTTTCCATTTTCATTCAGTTTAAACTATTTTATAATTTCCTTCTGACTTCTTTGAAGCAAGGATCATTGCAGAATATGCTATTTTGTTTTCACATATTATTAAGACATGTTCAGATATATTTCTGTTATTAATTTTTTGATTAAATTTCATTGGAATCACAGAACATACTTTCTGTTACTGAATAATTTGGTATCCATTGATCAATGTCTCCCTATCCCTTCTAACTCCCCTACCCTCCCAGGATCTGATAACCACAAGTCTATTCTGTATTTCTTTGTGATCAGCTTTTTTAGATTCAACAAATGGGTAAGATTATGTAGTATTTGTCTTTCTCTGTCTTGCTGATTTCGCTTAACATAATGTCCTCCAGGTTCAACCATGTTACTACAAATGACAGGATTTCACACTTTTTCTTTTGTAGCTGAATAGTATTCTCTTTTGTGTCTATATCCCATTTTCTTTATCCATTCATCCATTGATAAACACTTAATTCCATGTCTTAACTACTGTGAATAGTGCTGCAATAAACATCAGGGTGCAGACATCTCTTTGACATACTGTTTCATCTGCTTTGAATAAATACCCAGTAGTGGGATTATTGGATCATATAGCAGATCTATGTTTAATTTTCTGAGGAACCTCCACATTGTTTTCTATAATCTTATACAAATTTACATTCTCAGCAACATTACGTAAGTGTTCTTATTTCTCTACATTCACACCAGCATTTGCTATATTTTGTATTTTTTATAATAGTCATTCTAATTAGAGTGAGGTAATATCTCCTTGTGATTTTGATTTGCATTTCCCTGGTGATTAGTGATGTTCAACATTTTTTTAAATATCTCAACAGAGGGAGTACCCCAGGCTTTACCTAGTTTCTCAGCACTACTGCCTCAAAACTCTTAGACAGTATGCTAGGGAAAATATACTGCATACTTGAAATAAATTCTACTTTGTCAAGATGTATTATTTACTAATGCGTTGTTGAATTCTGTTAATGTCTGAATTAAGTTGGTCATTCTTTTCTTAAACTATTTTTATCTTGTCTAGTTATCAATGTTATTCTTGCTCCATGGTGGGAATTATGAATTATTCTTCCTTTTCAATTCTCTGGAATAATTTATAGAGCTTCAAAACTACCTAGTATTGGAAGGTTTGGTGGAATATCCCTTTGAATAATCCTGGGCATTATGTTTCTGTGTGTGTAGTAGGGATGATTGGTGGGTAATCTTTATACCTTTATTAATATCTTCTGTGGAAATTGGTCTATTTAATGTTTCTAAATCTAAGAGAGTCAATATTGGCAATCTGTATTTTTCTAGAAAATTTTATTACATTTAGGCTTTCAAATTTATTTACATTGAATTCTGCAAATTAGTACCATATGGTTTTATTTTCATTTCTTCTGTTTCAGGAGGATTTCTACCTTGCCCATTTCTTATGTGGTATACTTCTGATTTGTCCTTTATTTTATTTTATTTTATTTTACTTTATCATAACAGCTTAAGTCTCTTGCCTCAATTTTGTTTTTACATGCATTGGGAATGTCTCCCAGGTGAGATGAGCAGGAAGCTATGAAGCAACCTACCTCAAGAATTCCATTTAGAAAGTGGAGCTAACATTCCCATACTTTCGTTCTTTCTCTCAGCTAATACACCTATTCCCTGGGAGTCGAAGCCCAGAGATTCAAAACATAGACACAATCTCTTTCTTTTCTCCCCATTTCTCTTTTTGATCCTCTTATATTGATTCATGCCAAATAGACAGACTTTACATTTTGTTTTCCTTCGTCATAGTCTTCCTCCAGCGTAGAGTACTGTGGCCTCCCAGTTAGGCTGATCTAGATGGAAGAGATATTTATACTATAAGAAGCAAAGGTAGCACCTGAGACTTCAGCTTTTGTTTTGAAAAGCAGGAGGAATTTAGGAACATTTTCTATTCCTAAGCCTACTTTCCAATTTTATTGTCTTTTAAAGAAGGTCAAATATCTGCCTTACTCTGACCATGGAGAAAACTATTCTTGCTGCACTCTTAGCTGGAAATATTCAGAGAATCTAATTTAAAAGGAAATTAAAGCACAGTGTTAATAGTCATAAAATATTGTTCCTAATCATGTTTATTGGTAATCTGTATTTGTCCTTCCCTGAGTTCCTAATGACATATTTAAATGGTTTTCTATTATTTTCCTACTAATGTTTTTCTCTGTGATAGATTTTGAAAATAGATTTCTCAAGCTATCTGAATCAGTATTTACCTATTTAATTTTTCTATACTCCATTTCTCAATCTTTTCCTTTGTACCTTCTTGGTTTTCAATTTTGTTTAGGGACTTTCAGTCCTAAGATTTAAAAAGTTCCTCCCTACAGGGCTTTTTTACTCCAATATTTTATGTAGTTTAGTTTTTTAATAGACTTTATTTTTTATAGCACTTTTAGATCACAACAAAATTGAGCAGAAAGCACAGAGAATTTCCATATGCTCTCTTCCCTCATGCAATTTAATTTTTATATTTAGGTAAGTAATCAATCAAATTATACTTGTATATTGAATCAGGTATAGGATTTTCAGTAATACAGATAGGTCATATTAATTTGATGTGACTACATAAAAACATCTGCTATAAATTGCCAATCCATATAGATGAAAATATGGAACATGGTGCAAATTCAATACACAGAACAGAAGCAGTTATGGGATACTTTAAAACAGTTATGCTTCCATTCCTTGGTTTCCTAAGGGGCAGTGTGTTAACTGCTCTTAACATTCCATAGCAAGGTCCTGTCAGATGAGTGAAAGATCAGACTTCTTGCTAAGTGATCTTTTTATTCTTAGGTTTAAGTTAACACTTCAAAGGAAATTGTACTAACAATTTATGTGCTTGTATAAGGAAGTACTTAAAAACATTGGGCTCTTCTATTTATAAGCCAAATTCAACACACAGATCATCCTTTGGAGGCAAAAGTAGAATCAACTCCCAAGTGTTCTTGCACATTATTTTGCTTTTAGCTTTTCAGTCTCCAAAAAAGTCAGTCTCCCACAGTTTACTCCAAGATGGTTTTAAGTGATGAAATTGGACTAAGAACCAAGATCACAAATCCGTTTCCCCTCACAGCTGATGGGTGATATTATATAAATTCATCACATTTTCTTTTGTAGCTAGACACAAACAACTGGTTAACATTGGTTGATATGAGATGTTTTAATATACTTTGTATCCTTTAAATATTTAAGCGTCATAATGGTTTGTGGTCTTTCAAGGAAAACTGGTTATATAGTATGTTGGGTTTCGGGGTCTGAAAGGTTGGTTCTTGGAAAGGTCATGGCTGAAGAATGACCAGATGCAACAAAGTAAGGCAAGCACAAAAATAAGGTTTATTGAGGAGAGAAAGGATTATAGAGCAAGAACAAGATATGGGTTTACAGAGCAAGATACATATGCCACCCAATTTATGGTATTTTGGTACAGCTGTCTAAAACAGCTCCCAGGTGTCTCACTCGAATGTTTATAGCAGCACAGTTCACAATTGCAAGGTTGTGGAAACAACCCAGGTGCCCATCACTACATGAGTGGATTAACAAAATGTGGTATATGTATACCATGGAGTATTATTCAGTTTTAAGAAACAATGGTGATGTAGCACCTCTTGTTTATTCCTGGATACAGCTGGAACCTATTCTACTAAGTGAAGTATCTCAAGAATGGAAAAACAAGCACCACATGTACTCACCAGCAAATTGGTATTAACGGATCAACATCTAAGTGGACATATAGGAACAACATTTGTCGGGTGTCGGGCGGGTGGGAGGGGGAGAAGGGGATGGGTATATACAAACATAATGAGTGAGATGTGCAATGTTTGGGGGATGGTCATGCCTGAGGCTCTGCCTCGAAGGGGGAGGGGGATGGGCAATATACGTAACCATAATATTTGTACCACATAATATGCTGAAATTAAAAAAAAAAAATAATCAAACAGCTCTCATATATTCCACATCCAATTTCTCCTATTATTAACATCTAACATTTATAGAGTAAATTTGTTATAATTAATGAAGAAATGTTGATAAATTATTACAACTTAAGTCCACATTTTATTCAAATTTCCTTTTTTTAATTTTAGAAACTCATATAGGATATTACTTTACATTCAGGGAAAGTTTCTCAGCAACAAATTCCCTCAATTTTTCTTTTCTTAAAATATTATTATTCTTGATTCAATTTTGAAGTATAATTTGCTGGATATAGAATAATTTTGTGGTTTTCTTCTTTCAATGCTTTAAATACTTTAGTCCATTGCCTATTTTACTTTTATAGTTTCCAATGAAAATCCACTCTAATATTTTTCTGTACAAGAAAGATAAGTTTTTCTTTTCCTCCATCATATTTCTATATTTTCTCTATGTCTTTGAAGTTTGTTTTACCAATTTGAATATGATATGCTGTGATGTAGATTTTTTTTGTATTTATATTCTGTGTTGTTCTTTGCTCTTCTGGGATCAGTATTTTTGTATCTATAATTAATTTTGGAATGTTATGAACCATTATTATTAACACTTCAAGTAATTATTTTGCTGTGTTCTCTCTTTCTGGCCCTCTGCTCTCCTTCTGGTGTTCCAATTATTCATATGTCATATGTTTTGTGATTGCCCCACTGCTCTTCAATATTCTAGCATCTTTTTACCCTCCCTTTCTTTTGCCTCTTTGTACTTCATTTTGAGAAGTTCTTATTAAGCTGTATTCAAGCTGACTCATTCTTTTCTATGTCATGTCCAATCTACTGATGAATCCATCATAGGGACTCTTCATTTCTGTTGCAGTGTTTTTGATGTCTAGCATCTCCATGTGATTCTTGCTTAGAGTTTCTCTCTGTTTACATTACCCATCTCTTTTGGCAATCTGCCTACTTTTTCTAATAGAACCCTTTACATCTGAATCATAGTTATATTCAATTCCATATTTGATATTTCCAATGTCTGTGTCAAATCTGTATCTAGTTCTGATACTAGCTTTTCTTCCTTAAATTGTGTTTCTTTTTCCCTTTTAGCCTGCTTTGTAACTTTTTGTGGCAAACCAGATATGTCCTATTGGGTAATAGGAATGGAGGTAAGTAGGCTTTTTGTGTGAGGATTTATGATGACTTGGTGAGAGTTTGGTCTGTGTCTATTGTTTACTGTACTTGCAGGTTTCAGAGAATTCAATTTCCTTTTATGTACTTGTTTTGCCTCCCTTCCTGTGTTTGGAATTCCATAAGTACTCCTCAAAGAGTCTGCATCTTTCAGCTCTTCTAGGTATAATCCACTGTTATTACACTGGAGCCCATTGGGTCAGTGGCAAATTGTAAAGGAGAGAAATCATTTTTTAATCACATGATTAAAGCTAAATTTTTAGTGGGGCCCATGTCTCTGGACCTTCACACATCCACAGTGTTTTTTCTGATAGTGTAGCTTTTCTCATTCTCTCTTAGGTGAAAACAGCTGCTAGGCAGGCCTGCAGCTGGGAGAAGGCTCTGGTAAAGTCTCTTCTCATGGAAAGTGGCAATTCTTATGGAAATTGTTCTGCAAGTATTTTACAATAATTATATTTCCCCTTCTACTGCCAGAGACAGGAAGGATCTTTCCTGGATCTTCATCTTGGGATCATGGTAGAGTTTTTGGACCTTAAGTCTACACAAATTTTGGAATCCCTGAAGACTGCAGCCTGCAGTATTTTTTCACTCTCGTGCCAGGCTACTCTAAGCTTTCAGCAATTCATAAGATTACTGTCTAAGTGTTCCTACCACTTTATGCTCCCACAGCTTTGCTCTAAGTAAGCAGATCTCTGCTAGAACTCTAACTGAATTCACCTATCTCTTCAAATTCTGGAGTGCCAGTTGCCCCTGCAATCTCAATTCTATGATAGTTTGAAAAAAAATGTCATAGATTTTTAGCATACTCAACCTTTTTATTTGTTTATTTTAAAATCAGAAGTGTCGAATTCCAAGGTCTTTATATGTCAGAACTGAAATTGGAAGTTAATTTTTGTGTACATTTATAGAAACAAAAATGATCATTATGCTCAAATCTGCTGAGAAGTATTTTATGTAATTAAAAATGTTAACAAAAGTAATTCCTATTCATTAGCTTACAAATGTCTTTTTAGTATATAATATGTTCTAAATGTTGTGATGAGTATTATATGGTTAAAGAATATGAAATATCTGATCTGAATTCTGTGGAGATTTTATTGTATATTCTATAAGGTAAAATTTATTGACAAATAACTACAAAGAATTACATAACTACTATGTAATAAGTTATATTTGGTGATATATGTTTGTGTGTATGATAGACATGTGTGTATATATATGTATTTATGTGTATGTATATTTCCTCCAATCTCCCCAGAATTTGATAAGAAATGTCACAGATAATTTGAAATGTTGATTTTCTACTCTGGTGATAAAATATAACATTTACAGAAAAACAAATGAATATAGTCATAATTATCCTCCTTTTTGCTTTTGAAACTTGATTAGTTTAAGTTATAATCAGGCAAACTTATTAGCAAATAAAAATAAACAGAATGATCAAATAAGCAGTGTGAAAATTAAGTTAAATTGTTTTTATATTAATTGGAAAATAATCAACATGATTGAAGAATTACACATTCATTAATCCTGTGCTTCTGTGTTATTTTTTGCAAAACAATGTAAATTATGTATTTTTTCTTTTTTTAAACATTATCAAATTCAGACTTGGTAAAATTTTATACTAAATATTTGTAAGGTTTTGATTGGTACTTTGTATCAGCATGAATGATCTCCTATTGCTTCTTGCACTTCACCAAATCATGTAATAATCCTGGGCCTCTTAAATGAAAAAAAGTTCTTCTTTCTTCTAAGATTTATAAGCTCATGACCTGCTAGTGTTCTTTTCAAGCTACTGTGACCTTCTTGGCTCATCATTCATTTGATAAAATGAATTCTCATTTATGGTGGTGCTGAGTCTCTATGTTTAGAAAACCAGTGACCTTTTCTCTCATAATAACCATGTTTTTACAAGTCTAGACCTCTTAAAACTAAAATTGGTTGAGGTTTTGTTTTCTGGTGTGTTTTTTTTTTTTTTTTTTTTTTTTGCATCTTTTCTAAATTGTAGATGAGTGAGCAACATCAACAACTAGTTCTATCCTTAGCTTGAAATTTTGCCAAGTTGTATAAAAGCTCAAGGTATCCTTGCATTCAGTTTTGTGGGTTGTATTAAATAAAATGTAATTCATTGTTTGTCAGAGGGCACCACTTATAAATTCATACTTCATATCCCAGGAGTATTTACAGTGAGTCTCTCAAAAACTATTGATACTTTCCAGGTGTGTTATGCAGACACATGATATGTGTGATTGTTCTACAGCATTATTTCTGAGTGTGTATGTTTCATATGTTTCTTTGTTTATCTTGTTTGTCATATGGTCACAACATTAATAACAACTTTTCTAAAGTTTTTATAATGTTTCTATCTTCTGGGCCAGAATTTTTATCAAAGTCATGTGTGCTTTAGTTAACAAACAATATTCTTTTTATCCCCTCCAATGGCAATATTTCTTTCAGTTCCTAGTTGCTTAAAAAGGAAGCTATCTTGAAATGTGTTCCTGTCAATTACATACATTATGGTTTGCAATCCTCTTGCCCATTCTGGTGTATAATAAGGCTGCCCTGATAATCACACACTGAACTGGTAGCAGCCTTCCAAAATGTTTATGAATACACAGAGATAAAATAAATTTAATATATTATACTTTCACATAATATATTGTTTTGCTTAATTATAATTATTAATACTTTAGTTACATCTAAAGAATTAGGGCAATGTCAGAGGCATTATGAAAAGCATGAAAATTTACTATCGGAATGCATTACATCATTTTGTTCTTAGTGAAGTTAATTTCCTAACTTTTTTTTTTCAGATTCCCTAAGTCAACCCAAACTCAAGGGAAAGTGAATATGTCCAAGGTATAATTATTTCTCAATGGGGACTAAACTGGAATTAAAACTTTGCTTAAACAATCTAACAAACAGAATATATGTATATGGAAAAGCAAGCGGTAGCCATAAATTTGCCTTCTCAAAAAAATAGGCTATAGCAATAACAACTGTTGTTAATAACTCAAAACCACTGTATGTTTTTGATACTATCATTAGCCCCATTTTAGAAGAAATGAAGTTCACAGAGTATTCTGTAACCTTCCCAATTGTCTCAGATATGGTAAGTACAAAACAGGGTTTTTAAACTCACTTATTCTCACTTGAGAACCTGAAAGTCGTACACCCTGTCTAATTGCTCATAAATGCTATGTTTGAAATATTTGGGTAAGAAATTCATTTTTATTACTTCACATGACTTTTTGGACTAAAACCACCTGGGACATTATTTTTCCTGTTATAGAGGCAAGAAAACCAAAGTGCATAAAGGTTAAATAAATTGTGCCAAATGCACCCCACTAGTGAATGATAAGAATTTGAGTCTAGTTTTTACCCTATAGTCTTTGTTCTTTACCCCTGTAGTGACTGTCTTTATAAAAGTTGCACTCTGTTCCTCAAAGACAACTCTGTAGAGTCCTTTTAGCTTTTCAAATAAGATAGCACCTGCTTCCCAGTAGTACAGTGACCCAATTGCCTCTGACTTTCATTTTTCAACTATCTATTCAAGTTAAGAATGTTTTATAATTTAGATTCAATTATTTATTTTTATGAATTACTGGGAACTATTTTCATTCTATTCTTCTTAATATGATAATCAATGGCTGTGAAAATGAATAATAATTCAAATAATACTACTATAACAAAAACTAAAATTCAAATAATATTATATTGAATTATTTTTGTAATAGTAATAGTGTTGTTACATTAGTATTTTAAAGCAATAAGTTTCAAATGATATACAGTAGAGAAAATAATATGAATAAGTTTGAACAAGTCCAGATGTTGAAAACAGTTGTTGTAAGCATTAATGTATTTTTGGAAGATAAACTGTCCTTTTTTTGTCCTCTAGTACAGTTTCTAGAATAAGTGTTAGTGATTAAAATAATGAGTGGAGTTCATGGATTTAAGTGTGATGGAGTGGTACAAGCTAAGAATAGGCTTGTCATCTGAAAGTGCAATATTTTAGAATGTTATTGATTATGGTTTCCAGAGCAAGAACACTGTATATATAATTTATTATTACTAGCAACAATTTTTAATACCTGTGTGTCAAATAAATGGAAAGTTCCATGCAACTGAGAAGTTGTTGACATGAGTATATGCTACCATTGAACTAAATTCTATTACAGTTTACACTAAAGATAGCCTCTGGATGTGAGAATTAGGAAAAGTCTTAAAGCAGAAGAATGTGGAATTTATATTCTATATCTACTTCATGTAGCTATTGATTATTTGAATGATATTCTTTCTAGCACAGTCCCGGGATCTGACTTGTCTTCTTCCCATTGCTTTTAAACTAGCTCTATCCCAGGAGGCAAAATACCTTCTAGGAAATCAATGAGAGTAAAACTGAATACTGAAACTTTTACCACCATACTGGCTTTCCTGATTCCTGGCCACTGATAACACTTCTGTAGATTAGCGTGCTGAGAATACTAGCATTAGAGGCTGAGTGGTTTCCTTTAATGTCCCAACAAGGTGGGAGGTAGGTGGCTTTTCAAGTCAAATCTGAAGTGTTAAAGAAGTGTAGAATTGTAGTCTTTTGCCTCAACACCCCACACTCAAGGAAAATCTGTTTGAACTTTGTCAGTATTTATGACAGTGTGATCCTCATCAAATTTGTTTTGGTGTGGATATTAAAAATACGGAATCCCAGGCCCAACCTCCTATCTACAGAATCAGATAACTGGGCGTGAAACCTCAGAATATATATTTTAATCAGCACCTTTGATAATGCATATGTTGAGTTAGTTTTGACATCTGGAGCCATAATGGCTTTAAAATCAGACAGATATGGATTAGAGAAGAGGTTCTATTAAGTGACCTCTCCAAACATTAGTCTCCATTATAAAATTGTGGAAATAATATTTATTCCAAATAATTCTTTTAAAGATCAAATGAGATAATGGGTATGAAGCATATGTAATACATACTATAGCATCTCAATAATCAATAAACTTAGATATTATTACTATCACTATTTGATCTGTAAGAAAGCTGTAAAAATGTTGGTTCTTGATCCAAATGAAAGGCTTAGATCATGTTTATAGAGTAGGGCTGTCTTACAGGCTTCACAAGAGCCTCCATGGTATGTGTTTCTTAGTAAATATTTGTAATTGTTGTTTTTTGATTCACTTTCCTCTCCCCTTATATTGTGCCAATTAAACATCAAAATAAATCTGCAGTTTATTCACTTCTATCCATTCCTACAATGCTAGCATCTTGGTCCAAGCCAACTCACCTTTTACTTGTAATTAAGCAGTAGTCTTCTAAAGAAAAGCACTTATACTCTTTAAAATACAAAACTAATTAAAGTAGTTCCCTACCTACATAAAACTATTTTAAAAAACTGCCATCATTTATTTTTAAAAGCCCTTTAAAATGCATTAAAAAAAAAGAAACCTGAAATCTCTTGGAAGTTCTGTTCTTTGCCTATTCTTCCAGTCCCATCTTAAAAAACAAAAAAACAAACAAACAAACAAACAAAAAACATGCCTTCCTCAGGTCCTTTTCCCAGATGCACTACACTTCCTTCTTAAACTAGACTCAGTTCCATCTTCTCACAGTATTGTGGACATATCATTTGTTTTTGTTATGAGTTCTAAACAATAATGCCCTCAGGTTTCTTAGCTGCCTCTAACTAAATTGCAGGACTTTGCAAAAGTCATTCACTCAAAGAAACCTGCCCTAATTCCAATCTAAATTAAATTCTCCTCCATTACTTCCATTTTTCTCTACTGGGAATCTAAATGTTGCTATCATTTCTTCCTAGCCTATAATACCTTTAAACATATATTCATTTTTTATATTTTTTGCTAGTTTGTTTAATTCCTATATTCACCATAATGCTGTAATTTCCATGAAGGTATAAGATCTGTTTGCTTTCTTCTTCACTATTACCCTGGGAAAGCATACTAACGAAAACTTTAGGCACTCAGTACCTGATTCTCTTCTGAATAAAAGATTGGATAATTCAGATACTTCTTTTATGCACATATTCCATACTCACCAATTTGGTACTTTTTATTTTAAATTGAGGGTTTTAATATATTTTTTAAAATTTTTGTTCTTGGGAAGAAAATGCAGCAGCACAGAGCACTGTTGCTATTATTTTAATAAAAAAGCAAGGAAACTTGTAGAATTTTCAGATCCTCCATTTTATGCTCTCCTTTGGGCAACACTCTTTTAGATACTGACAGCATAAAATTGGCTCAGCACTCAACTCTTCTTTCTGCAGATTATTTCTATGGATAAATCAGCAGGCCTAAATAATTCTTTCCTTAGCAAGTACTGCGGGACAAGTAATCCAATTACTCCAGGGACTTTCATGACATTAAGTGAGGCAATTCAAGAAATCACTAACAATATCCACTTTTAAAATACTGAAGTATCTTATCGTTAAGCCTTCAATGCTTTGCTTCTTACTTTCCTTCTCTCTCTTTTTTTTCTATTATTTCTTGGAATTTAAGTATAGCCATTTTCAAGGTAGGGTAAAATAATTAGTTCTTTTATGTGATTATGTCATTGAAGTTGTGATAAAATTCAGAATTTCTATAATTTCTATGGAGAAAGAGTGGGCTATGGACCCCTGTCTTCTAAGATAGTTACTCAGAGTACATGTCAGGTATTTTGCACACATTATTTCATTAAATCTTAAAACAGTTCCAAACATGGAATATTATGATTCACATTTAAACAAAAACTTAAAGGTTAATTATTGTGCTCAATAAACTCAGCATAATTAATTCATTCATTTTTTTCATTTACTAACTCATACAAAAATGCTAAATTAATATAAGTAAATAAAACAATTTAATAGGACAAAACTGGAAACATACATAATGAGCAAATAATTATATTAATATATGAAATATTGAGAACTATTAAGGGTTATAAAAAGAAGAAAATATAAATAATATAAATGGATGGGTGAAGGAGGTAAGAAAATTAGCTATTTCAGATACTGCATTAAAGAAAGCAATCTGTAAATATTTTGCATTAAAAAAAAAGATTTCAATGTAAATAAGAGACTGAACTGTGAAATTACTCAGGTTACTGGCTTTCCAGGAAAAGAGATAACAAGGATGAAGTCATTATGACTGTATGATCATTTCAATTGATGCTGAAAAAGCATTCAATAAAATTCAACATCTTTAATGATAAAAACTCTGAAAAAACTGAGTATAGAAGGAACATACCTCAACAGGAAAAATGCCACATATGACAGACCCACAACTAGTATCATACTGAATGGGAAAAAATTAAAAGCCTTTCCTCTAAGATCTAGAACAAGACAAGTATGCCCACTCTCACAGCTGTTATTCCACATAGTACTTGAAGTTCTAGCTAGAGAAATTAGACAACAGAAAGAAATAAATGGCATCCAAATTGGAAAGGAAGAGTCAAATTGTCCTTGTTTGCAGATGGTATGATACTATATAAAAGAAACCTAAAGATTCCACGCATACAATAAAATAGTAGAACTGATAAATTCAGTAAAATTGCAAAAATCAGTAGTATTTCTGTATGCCAAGAGTAAACAATCTGAAAAAGAAATCAACAAAGTAATCCCATTTACAATAGCTACAAATAAAATAAAATGCCTGGCAATAAACTTATCCAAATAACTGAAAAATCTTTATAATAAAAACTATGAAACATTGATGAAAGAAATTGAAAAGGACACACCAAACATGGGAAGAAATTCAATGCTCATAGATTGGAAGAATCAATATTGGTAAAATGTCCATACTACCCAAAGCAATCTACAGATTCAATGCAATCCTCACCGAAATACTAATGACATTCTTCACAGAAATGAAAAGGTAATCTTAAAATTTATATGGAACCACAAAAGACGCAGAATAGCCAAAACCATCCTGAGCAAAAAGAACAAAACCTGAGGAGTCACATTACCTGACTTCAAATTATACTACAGAGCTATAGTAACCAAAACATGGTACTGGCATAAAAACAGAGACACAGACAAATGCAACAGAATAGAGAATCCTGAAATAAATCCACACATCAATAGTGAACTTCTTTCTCTTTGATAAAGTTCCCAAGAAGACATAGTGGAGAAGAACATTCTCTCTAATAAATGGTGCTGTGAAAACTGGGTATCCATATGCAGAAGAATGAAACTAGACTTTTATCTCTTTCCATATACAAAAATTGAAATAAAAATGTATGAAAGACTTAAATCTAAGACCTGAATCTATGAAACTACTAAAAGAAAGCATTGAGGAAATGCTTTAGAACATTGGTCTGGGGAAGGACATCTTCAGTAATACACTCAAAGCACTTGCAACTAAAGAAAAATTGGACAATGGGATGACATGAAGCTTAAAAGCCTTTGAATATCAAATAAAACAATCAACAAAGTGAAGAGACAACCCACAGAGTGGTAGAAAATATTTTTAAACTATCCATCTGACAAGGGATAAAAACTAGAATATATAAGGAACTCCAACAACTAGATAGGAACATACAAATAATCTGATTAAAAATGAGCAAAGGATATAAATAGACATTTCTTTAAAAAGGACATAAAAATGGCCAACAAGTATATGAAAAAATTTCAACATCATTAGTCACCAGAGAAATGCAAATCAAAACTACAATGAGATATTATCTCACCTCAGTTTAAAATATTAATAGCTTTTATCAAAAAGAGAGGCAATAATGAACACTGGAGAGGATGTGGAGAAAGGGGAACCCTTGTACGTTGTTGGTAGGAATGTAAGTTAGTGCAAGCACTAGGGACAACATTATTAATCTTCATAAAACTGCCATATAATCCTGGAATTCCACTGCTGGATATTTATCCAAAGGAGTAGAATTAATTATAGGGAAAAGATACCTGCATTCCCACATTTATTGCAGCAGTGTCACAAGAGCCAAGATTTGGAATCAATCTAAGTGCCCATCAATGGATGAATAAATAAAGAAATGTTGGTAAATATACACAATGGAATATCATATAGCCAGAAAAAGGAATGAAATTCTGCCGCTTGCAACAACATGGGTGGAACTGGAGAACATTATGTTAAGTGAAATAAGCCAAGCACAGACAGACAAATCTTGTATGTTCTCACTCATGTGTGGAAGCTAAATATTAAAACCAATTGATATCATGGAGACAGATAGTGAATGATTGTTACCACAGGCTGGGATGGGTAGCAGGGAGACAGGGATAAAGTGGGGATGATTAATGGGTGCAAAATATATTAGATAGGTAGATGGAATGAACAGTATTTGATAGCACAACAAAGTGACTATAATCAACAATAAGGTAGGGTTTAATTTCAAATAACTAGAAGAGCAGAATTGGAATGTTCCTAGCACAAAGAAATTATAAACACTTGAGGTGATGGATACCCCAATTACCCTGATTTGATGAATTCACATTGTATGCCTGTATCAAACATCACATGTACCCTATAAAGATATGCAACTATTATGTATCCATAATAATTAAAATTATTTTTTAAGAGAAATTGTAGATGACAGAAACAAATAGAAAAATACCCTATGCTCGTGGATTGGAAGAATCAGTACATCAAAAGCAATCTGCAGATTCGATGCAAATCCTATCAAAATACCAATGTCAGTTTTCACCAGATTAGAAAAAACAATTCTAGAATTCATATGGAACCAAAAAAGAACCAAATAGCCAAAGGAATCTTAAGCAAAAGAACAAATCTGGAGGGATCATATTATCAGACTTCAAACTATACTAGAAGGCTATGGTAACAAAAACAGCACGGCATTGTTATAAAAATAGAGACATAGAAAATGGAACGGAATAGAAAACCCAGAAATAAAGCCACATACTTACAGCCAACTGATCTTTGAAAATTGTCTATGCCCGCTCTTTAACTCAGTGATATGCTACTGTAAACTATTATACAACAGATGTAAAGTTAATCTGGTCAGTGAAACATTATTTTGTAACCTGGAACTTGAGATTTGCTTGAAGATAGTGAAAACTGTGAATATCACTTGTATAAATGCTAAATTTATTGCAGATGTGGGAAGCTCAACAGCCTATAGAACCAGTGAAAGATATTTGGATTGTTATGAAGGGTGGCATACATGGTACACTGGAGACACCACAGGTCAACCAAATGTAGGAGCTACTCCTTTCAAGCAAAAATGCAGACCTAATATGAGCAGATATGATATGTTAAGGAGAAACCGGAAATTCAGATTTTTAAACTGTGGTACCCTCTAGCTTAAATGATTCCAATTTAAAACATTATCAATCAATACAATGTCAACATAGCTCTGGGCCAATTTTGTATGTATGTGGTCTGTTCTACCATATCCACTATATCATCTAGGGAGAATGTTTATTGTTTTCTTTATTCAGTGGTATAGTGAATGAATCACAGTTTATGAAGGATGGAAAGGTTTGTCTAAGGTAAAATAGTACCTCTTTGGGAGAAAGCTCAAAGACCTTTGAATAAAAAGCAAGGGGATAATTAAAAGGAGAAAGCACTTTATATTACATACTTAATTCCTTCCCTAATAATAAAGGCAATTCTATCTTTATCCACAGCCCTGCTTCCTAAAGCCCCAAGGAAGACATCTCTGAGCTTGTGTGGGTATTGAACCTTATCATTGGCATGCAAAAGCATTAGCCTTTAGCAAAAAGGGAGGAGTGAGAATTAAATCTTCAAAATAGCTTCAATTATAGCAACAGGATTAGTATGTAATATTTCTCTCTGAGTTCTCACATGGATTTAAGATCTATTGCTCTTTTTTTTTCCATGAAGTTTTAAAGGCTCTCTCTCTCTCTCCCCTGAAGAGAACAGCATTATCCTTAATTAAAACTCTTGAGAGAGCTTTAGAGGTCTGTAGTTCAGATTATATAGTTTGAGTCTTTTCATTTAAGAGTTTAAGCTCATTCTGCCAACTTTCTGATTTTGTTTCAAGATTGGCGATTTGAGAGGCATAGGAATCAACTGATTTCACTGATTTCCAAGTGCTTAGATCTTTTTTTTTTTTTTAATGATTTATAATTATGTCTCCTTGACCAGCTACATGGAGACTCAGATTTTGTTTGTCAATAACAAGAGTACATCAGGATCACTGAAAATTCATGACACTATTAAAAAACAAAGATGTAGTAATTAAACACCTCATAAAATTACATTATTTGGTCTGTAGGCACTGAGTACCTTGAATGTCACCCCTCCCCCAGAATAACAATATTCAAAGGATGGAATTATAGTACTATATTGTTATGAAAGCAAATATAAGGAGCTTATACAGTCAGATGGACATACAGAATTTAGGACACTTGTGTTCAATCTCCTTTTTAAAAAAGTAAGTTTGAATTAGACCACTCCAGAGTCCTATAATTCTGCCTTACTGACTCCCATATTATTCAGGAAAATGTAAGGCTTTGTCAAAGGAATTAAAAAGTTAATGTGCACCAAAATCTCTGATCTACCAGTTACTACCACTATAACCTTAGAAAAATAATCTCATGTCTCTAAACCTCATCTTCATATCTATACAATTTAGAATTAGAGTTATTTTCTATTTCAGAGACTATTAAAATTGTGGTTTTTGTTTTAAAAAAGAGTATGTAAAGAATTTGAACCAAGCTTAATACACTAGATATGTGAGGGAGGAAGTAAATATAATTCTCATGGAGCTTGGTCTCTCAAAGCTTTTTGCCATTGGTGTGTCAAATATAAGCATAGCTAGAAAGTCAAAATGTAACCCTAAAAAATTTGAGTTACTCTGAGTTATTTATTGTTTTTCTTAAACTCTGGAAGTAGAGTTTTGTTTGTGTATATGTGTGTGCGCATGCATTGTAATTTTTAATCTTACCTATCAGGCTTGCAAGTCAGAGCAGAAAGTGAGTAGTGCCTTATTATGGTAAATTGTTGTGTCAATCCCCTTTTTAAGAAGAGTAGAACCACTCCACATATTATCATTACTCTTTGGAAACTTTAAATTCATGTACTTTCTTAGTGTAGCACTTCCTAAGCTCTCCTATGTCTTGCTAAGGCATGTCCCTCGCTCCCGGCTATCTTATCTTCTTAATCGTGTACGTTCATCACAGCACGTATATGTTTCTCACATCCATAAAATAATCATTTCTGTAATTTTTGTTCTTTTCATTCTAAATCCTGCCCAAGAACCATAATCACATGAGCATGATTTAGCAGATTGTTTATCAGGCCTTCATTGATAGAAAAGTGATAGAGTTTTGAAAGAAGTCCCTGTCATTCAACACCTCTCCCTTACCAGAATGACCTACAATTTCGTTCCAAACCCAGTGTCTTGAAGGTTAGATTAAAGAAAAAAAGAAATCTAGTAAGTTAACTAGGTCATTTTTTTCTACTTCTATTTAGTTAGTTTGAATTTTGCCATATTATTCTGTTTTTCCCACTGGAACACACAGTCCCAAACTGGATAGTCTCTGGAGGGGAAAACGTAATTCCAAATTCAGTATGATCTTTAAAATATCCCTCTTTCTGGTGTTATTTCAAGAAACATATCAGTTTGCACCACATCCCATTTTAGTTCTTCATAACATAACTAGAAGATTCAGAAAGCTAGGGTGAAAATGCTCCCACGTGCAGCTAAGTGCTATCAACTAGGTCAAAATCCCGCCACCAGCACTGAGATTTTAATGCTGATAAAATCATAATTTTCTGGCTTCTATTACTGGCTGGATTCCAAGTGCAGGTCTATGGGAAAATAAAAACTTTAAAAAATAATACAATTCCTTCACTTAACATTTGTCAAAACTGTAAAGGCAACCTTTTCCAAATACTACTCATCTTTTCATCTTGCCCATCGCATGCACTGGTAATGTTCTCATACCTTCATTTCCAATATTATATAAGAAAAAAACAACATTCTTTGCCCCCAATGCTATTCATTATAAGGATGAAAATGGCCTGAAAAATTTAGTTTTGACACACTGGCCTCACTCAACCCACCAGATCAATGATGGACTAAGCAATATGCTCTGAGGTATACACAACCTAGGAAAGATATTTTTCTTCATAACTCACAGATTTATTCTGGAGAATCAATATGGTGTTGAACTGACCTAACCTCTTTATGTCTCTTTAACTTGAGAGTGGATGGGAACACAGGGAAAGTCTTTGGATTCATATGTTAACAATTTCTTCCTCTTACATATACTTTTTAATTACTTTGACAACAAAGTTATCACAACTCAAGTAATAAATATTGGGAGATAGCAAAATGTCAGAAGAAATTTGCATTTGGGAAAAAATTGAAAAATAAAATGAAACACATGATCCAAGGATGAAATGGATTAAGATATGTTTTCCATTTTATTCATCACTTATTCAACCTCATTTTGTGAGAACACTGGCCCCAAAATTAATTATAAAATTATGAGTAGAAAGAAGATAAGTTCATTCTTTCCATGTCTTCTTTATGATCAAATATTCTAGTCATATATCTGTTTGAACTACTTGAGGATCTATAAACCATAAAGGATGTACAAATATCAAAGAAAAAGGTAAGCAGAATATATATAAGATATGGAACTTAACCTCATTGACTTTATTATGGTAAATAGAGGAGAGAAGACATGTGTACACAAATGAAGAAATTAATGTGAATCAAGGTAGAAATGATAAATGTGCCTATAGAATATGGAATTAGCCATATTTAAGATTAAAGTTTTGGCTTCCTCACAAGGTACTTAGGTGGCTTAAACACTCAGAAATGCTTATGCAATTAGAACAGGGGTTGTCAAACTTGTTTGGCAAAAGGCCAGTTTATAGACTTTTTTTTGTTTTATGGTCCATGTGATCTCTGTTGCAAATATTCAGCTCTGCTGCTGTCATGCTAAAGCAGCCATAAAGAAAATACATAAACAAATTAGCATGATCATATTCCAATAAAACCTTTTTAGGGACACTGAAATTTGAATTTTACATACTTTTCACATACTATGAATTGTTATTGTTCTTTTGACTTTTTCCAATCATTTAAAAATGTAAAACCAATAGTGTACTAGATTTAGTCTATGGTCCACATAGTTTGTCTACTCCTGAATTAGAATATAGGAAAGAGTGATTTTTGATATTTTCTTCATTCTAAAAAGCCCTCTTTTGTTTCAATAAGTATAATTGATGGTGGAACCTGTTTCTGTTTGATAGAATGATAGATTTTAGAGATGTATGTTAGATGCAGAGGCTTAAATATATCTTCGTGCAACTTGAACTTTGTCCAAAGGGCTTTTTTAAAAATTTCTTGTTATTTACATATTGTCTACCACTCAGATCTTTCTTTATTCTCTTTCCTTTAATGATGTTTTAAATATTTTAAACTCATTTAGCTCCCTCCTTTTATTATTCCCCTCTGGCCCCCAAATTTTGTATCTGCAAACATTTTATCCAAAGTTTAAATATTAGAAAGATGATCTAACATTAGCTAGACAAATCTATTTAAATTAAATTTTATAGAAAACAAGAATATGCTATTTAACAAAGTTTTTATGTAACTGTCAGTCTAAGGTATTCAATAATAAATAGTCTTGATCTCCAATGACTTTGCACATGTACATTTCTATCAAAGTTTCATTATTTGTAACTCATGCATCTATGGGTAGACTTAGTGTGCTATTGTTGATCTTGCTTAGAAGGCAGACTGAATAGAACATGTTGTTTTGCTCTTAATAAAGCTTACTTCTTCACTCTTTTTCCTGGATCCTCTCTACTTCATACTTGATTTATTTTGCTCCCATGGTAGATTAAGCATTTTGCAAAGAAGGATGTCATTTATAGTTAGTTGAAATCATTCAAGTATATATGTTCTCAATGAAATTTACCAGATAGATTCTTTCCCTTACAGGAACAGTGGGGGCAAAAATTAACAACTATTGCATCTGAAGAACAAGGTAGTTACAAGGTTGGCTAAAACAATCTAGAGATGAATAACTGAAGAAAATTTATATAAGGCACATCAGAGGTTAGAAATTGCATAGATTCCTTATATATAAACATTTTCAAATATACAAGTAGTTTCATTCAATATAATCTCAAAAGTAAGGTACTTAAATCGATAACATTTCTATTTTGCAATACTATAATATTATGTACCACAGAAGAATTAATGCTACAAAAGTATTTCCTGACATTACTGATATTTCTAGGAAGAAAATATTTTGTCCAAATTTATGAACATATAGATCCAATCTTTCTAATGTCCTGATTAGAATAAATAATAGCTTGCTATTAAGTAAATCTATGGAATAAGGAAAATATATTTGTCAAAAGCCAATCGATATGGTGACTTTAACAAATTAGCAATGTTATCAACCTAGTCAATCACTTACATGTTTTGTTCATTATATATAAGAGTACTCTTATATACATTTATGAATTTATGACTATGTGTGTTCATCAGAAAAAGTGTGTGTGAGAGATTTTCTTGTACATCTTGATAAACTTGATTTTATATTATATATTTATATTATGCAAATAGAATATTTTACTCCATTTGGACTGTTATAACAAAATAACTCTGATGGGGTAGCTTATAAACAACAGAAATTTATTTCTCAGAATATTAGAGGCTGGAAAATTTATGATCAAGGCACCAGTAGATTGGATGTCTGGTAAAGACTCACTTTTTGATTCATAGATAGTATATCCTTACTGCATCCTTACATGGTAGAAGGGAATATCCCCTGTCTCTTCAGCCCCTTATATAGGCATTATTCCCATTCATGAGGTCTCCACCATCATGACCTAATTATTAATATCTCCCAAAGCCCCCACCTTCTAATACCATTACACACTTCAATAGATTTTAAAATATGAATTTTAGAGGAACATAAACATTCAGATCATAGCAGATAATTTTGTTGTATGAAGATAATTTAATTTTGATTTTTGATTCCAAAAACATAACCCACAAAATCCCAAGTATCCTATGAATATTCTTTTCCTTTGAAGTATAAACTTTAAGCTTTCTGATTCAGAATCACCTGGGAATCTTATAAAAATGCATGCTATACCATATATACAAATTTGATTGGCTTAAAATACTAGACTTAAGAAAATCTGCATTTTAAATAAATATCCTGGGTGATTAATATACACATCAAATTTGGGGAACCATGGCTCTAATACTTATTTTTCTCCTTCCCTACTGTCTTCCTTTAGCTTTAATTATAGTTTCCTATAAATTCTCTCAGAATAACAAGACATTGCTTTGCTTTCATTTTTGCTAACATTTTCTTTTATCACCATAATTCTCAGGCTTTGCCTCAAATTATATGCATACATAAATCTTTGGAAAAATACAGTGCCCATGCTAATACTTAAAATCAAAATCAAAGTTTCTCACTCTTAGGGGCTGGGCAGTAATATTTTTTAAAATCTTCCAAAGGAAGAGTGACATCAGCAAGGTGGAGGACTAAGAGGTCCCCCTCATTCATCTCCTGACATAAACAATGAATAAAAAAACTATCTACCAATAAACATAGCTCTGAGAGAGCTCCAGAGTAAAATGAAGAAGCTGCAGCAACCCAGTCGAGCACAAAAGGTGAAGATGGTCTCAGATAAAGCATAGGAAGTACTTTATCTGTGTCACTCCATCACCCAGTCTGGCACAGCCTGGCACCAAGAGAAACCCTTCAGCTGTGATCTCCCCCTCTGGGAAAAATAGAGAGCAGGAAAACTTCAAAAGCACTTGCCACCACTGATTGTGTACATTAACAGCTTTCACCCCTGGGGACCCCAGCAGTTTTTGACACTATTGACCACAGAGGATGGAGCTGCCTAAAATTCCTGCAGCCAGTTGCCTCAGGGCCAGAGCCACAACCATGGCCCACACCTGCCCCTGCCTGGCCCCAAGTTCCAAAGCTCAGATCTGCAGCTACTCCATGCATGCCTATGTCTTGAACACTCGTGCTACTGCTACTTTTTGTGCACCCACACACTGGTGATAAAAGGGATTCCTTCACTTCAGTTTATCCTGGGAGGGGAAAAAAAAGCAAGAGGATACCAACAAGGCACCAAGGATCCCACAGTATTTGTCAGTACTGACCTCAGCTGACAGAGCCTCATGGAATCTACATTGCTGCACCACCATTCCTCCTTGAGAGATCAAGAAGCTGCTGTGTTTCCCTCCCCTAGAGATGCAGCAGCAGTACATCAAACAGCTAGCACCCTTGCACTCATCCTCAGGTAAAGGTCTTTTCCCATCAAACCCAGTCTGTAAAGTATGGAAAAATTACCTGCTTTGTCACCTATACAGACCTTAATCCAAATTTACAAAAAACATAAATAATAAGGAAACATAATACCAGCAAAAGAACACAATAAATTTCTAATAACTGACCCTCTAAAAGATGGGATCTATTCAAATTGAGTGACAAATAATTCTAATAACTTTAGAAAAGCTCAATGAACTGCAAGAGAACCCAAATAGAAAACCCAACATATCATGAAAATGATACGTGAATAAAACAAGAAGCTCAACATGGAGATAGAAATCATTAAAACAAAACAGAAATTCTGGACTTGAAAAATAAAATTAATGAAATAAAAAAATGAAACTGTAAATTTCAACAGCAGACTCCACCAAAGAGAAGAATCTATGGACTCAAGTACAGGTCATTTGAAATTATTGAGAAAGAAGGAAAAAGCCAAAGAATAAAAAAAGGTGTAAAAGGTGTATAGGATTTATGGGACATCATCATTAAGAGTCCCAGTTATGCATTAAGGGAGTCACAGAAGGAACTGAGAAAGAGGAATGGGTATAAGTTTATATGAAGAAATAATGGCTTAAAAATTTCCTGTTTTCTTTCATTAAAGTTGATTTTCTCTAGTAGTGTGTTTTAATTTCTTGGTCTTTATTTTTTGTGTATCTGGTTTAGGTTTTTTGATTTGAGGTTATTAATACTTTGTGGCTTGCAATAAAACCTTTTGTAATCCATTATTTTAAACATATTACAACTGTGCTTACAAACAATCAAGCAAGCAAAGAGAAATCTAAAAGAAAATCTATGCTTTAGCTCCAACCCTGGTCTGCTTTTTTATTTTGTGTCATTTCCATTTGTAACTTTTTATACTATCCTTCTCTCAAAAGTTATTGTAGTTATTTTTAATGGGTTTGTCTTTCAGTCATCCTACTCAAAATACAAGTGGTTTAAAGACAATAGAATATTCTGTATTTATGCACTTACTGGTACCAATGAGTTTTATAACTTCACATGATTTCTTATTGTTCATTAATATTCTTTTATTTCAGATTGAAGATATCCTTTTAACATTGTTTTATTTATTCATACAACAGCATTTTATTCAGCTACTATCTCATATACCATACTACTGGGAATACAGTGATGAACAAAATTGAACCAGTTCTTACCCACTTGGAGTTTACAGTCTAGAGAGATGGTATAATGAAAAGAGAACTGCAAATTGAGTGGAGAATATTCTGTTTTTTATCAAGATCTACTACTAATTAGCTAAATGTGACCTTGGGCAAGCCATTTTATCTCTCTGGGCCTTAGATAATTTATTTTTTATTTCATTATATTACCAGGGTACAAATGTTTTGGTTGCATGGATTTGTTTTGTGCTGCTGAGTCAAAGTTATAAGTGTGCCCATCCCCCAGATATTGTACACTGTACTCATTAGGTATGATTTCTCCCATTCCCTCCTGCTCTTTCCTACCTGCATGATTTCCATTGAGTTTACTTCCAACTATGCACATTAGTGCTGATCAGTTAGTCTCATTAATAGTGAATAAATTTGGTGTCTGTTTTTCCATTCTTTTGATACTTCACTTAGGGGTATGGTCTCCAGTTCCATCCAGATGGCTGCAAAAGGTATTAATTCATTTTTTATGGCTGAGTAGTACTCCATGGTGTACATATACCACGTTTTATTAATCCACTGATGAATTTATGGGCACTTGGGTTTATTCCACATCTTTGCAATTGTGAATTGTGCTGCAATAAAGACACTAGTGCAAGTTTCTCTTTTATAAAATGACTTTTTTTCCTTTGGGTAAATGCCTAGTAGTGGGATTGCTGGATACCGAAAATAGTATGGAGATTCCTCAAGGAACTTAAAGTTTAGTATTTGTTTTGGAACAAGTCTGGTGTTGATGAAATCCCTCAGTTTCTGTTTGTCTGCTGGTCTTTATTTCTCTTTTATGTTTGAAAGATATTTTTATAGGATATAAGATTCTAGGATTAAGGTATTTTTTCCTTCAGCAGTTTGAATATGTCATACCACTCTCTCCTGTGCTGTAAAATTTCCACTGAGAAGTCTTCTGCCAGACATATTGGAGCTCCTTTATATGTTTCTTTTGTCCTTCTATTTTTCTTTTTTTCTTTTTTTTTTTTATTTTGCTTCCCTTAGGACCTTTTCTTTATCCATGACCTTTGGAAGCTTGAGTATTAAATGTCTTCAGGTAGTCTTGTTTGAGTTAAATACGTTTGGTTTTCTATGACCTTTTTGTATGTGAATATTGATATTTTTCTCTAGATCTGGAAAGTTATCTGTTACTATTTCTTTGAATAAATGTTCTACCCTAATCTCTCTCTCTCCCTCCTCTTTAAGGCCAATAACTCTTAGATTTGTCCTTTTGAGGCTATTTTCTAGATTTGTAGATGTGCTTCATTCTTTTTGATTTTTTTCTTTTTCTCTTCTGACTGTGTCTTCAAGCTCACTAATTCTTTCTTCTGTTAAGTCAATTCTTCTGTTGTGAGACTCTAATGCATTTCTTAGATTGACGAATTAATTTTTGCAGCTCCAGAATTTCTGTTTTCTTTTATTATTATTTCAATCTCTTTGTTAAATTCCCTGATCAGCTCCTGAATTCTTTCTCTGTGTTGTCTTGAAATTCTTTGAGCTCCTTTAGGACAGCTATTTTGAGTTCTTTATCTGAAAGGTCACATATCTCCACTTGTCCAAGATTGATTACTGCTACCTTATTTAGTTTGCTTGGTGAGGTTATGGTTTCCTGGATATTCTTGATGATTGTGGATGTTTCTTAAGTTTGGGTATTGAAGAGGTAGGTATTTATTTTAATCTTTGCAGTATGGGTTCATCTGAACCCAAAACTGTTGAGAATTTTTTTCAGGTATTCAAAGGGAATTGAGCGCTGTTATCCATGATTTTATTCACTGCAGCCATATAAGCACTGTGAGTGCCCCAGGCCAGTAATCCTGTGGCTCTTGCAGACTCCTGGTGGTACTGTCTTAGTCGTCTTGTGTGAGACACAGGAGAATTCCCTAAATTACCAGGCAAAGTCTTTCACTCTCTTCCCTCACTCTGCGCTGGGCTGCTGAAGTTGGGGGAGGAATGATGCGGACACTCTCTCATGACCACCACACCTATAACTGTGCTGGGTCACAACTGCATCCAGCCTCATATCACTCAAAGCCTGTGGTGACTGTTGTCTGCCTACCTCTGATGTTTTTTTCAAAGCCCAAGTGCTCTTTAGTCAGAAGGTGGCGAGCCCTGCCAGGACTGGGTTCTTCCCATCAGGAATATGTTTTCTTCCAGCCCAGGGCAGTCAACATATGCCATGCAGGCACTAAATCCTAGAATTCAGGGCTTCAGGAGTCTGCATGGTAGTTTATTTTACTGAGGCTGAGCTGGTATGCAAATTTTAAAGCAAAGTCCTCTGAGTTCTTCCTTTCCTTTCCCCAAGTGGAAGAAGATTCTCCCTGCACTGCACTACTTGGACTTGGGGGAGAGGTGACACAGGCACTGGCTTGGCCACTGCTTCTGGTGTCTCAGTGGGTCAAGTGCACCCCAAATCGACTGTCTCTGAGTCAGCACAGCAAAACAATTGCCCAAGGACGGCAGTCCTTGAGGCCTAACTGCCTTATGAATTCACTCATGTCCCAGGCTGTTCTTTGTCAGCTCGTGGTTGGGTTGTGTAGCACATAGGTTTTTGGGGTAGAGGATTTCCCTCTGGCTGGGCTGGTCCGAATGTTCCCTCTGTGGAATCCAGCAGTATTATTCCCCATGCTGTGTTTTTCTGTGACAGAGTGGGCCTGAATGTCAATGCAAAGTCTCACAATCACTTCACTCTCCCTCCTCCAGGTACACAAATTCTGCACTTGGTGTGCTGGGGAGGCACTGCTAGAGGCTGGGGGCTGGGTAATGTATGCATTGCAAGACTCTTTTCTGCCCTCTTCAGTGTTTTATTTCTCAATATAATGTTAAAACCAGGTACTGTGATCACATGATTTTTGGTTATTCTGAAGGTGTTTCCTTGCATGATAGTTGTTCAATTTAGTGTTTGTGTGGAAGGATGATTGCTTGATGTTTCTCTTTGGCCATCTTGCTCTGTCCTGATCCTAAAGTAATTTTTAATAATTCTTTTCTCTATTGTTACAAATCAAATGCAATATATGTGCAAAGATACATACACACATATACATATATACATTTACATATTTGCTTGTATTTAAATTCAATGGAAGGATAAACCACAGAAACATTAAATATTAAAATTATCATTAAGCATAGAAAGAGAAGAAAAAGAGTGGCTAGGGAGAAGATGAAACATAACACTTCTCTAAATAGATCTTGTTTTATAGATGTGACTTTGTAAACCTGCATAAATAATTTACATAATTTTAAACCAGAAGATACATTTTAAATAAAATCATTGCAGTTCAGAGATAAAATAAAACTTGAACCTAACAATATATTATGATATAACCCCTCCTTTTGTTAAATAAATGGAAACCTAGTATGAATGCTTTTCTCCTCTAATTTTCCTGAACACTATATCCTAAAATATTTTCATAGACATATTTAGAGATATCCTTCCTTTTATTGAGAACTGTATAATATGACATTGTATAAATTCTATGGTATGTTTAATTTCTTATTAGTTTTTCTTTCTATTTCTTGGTTCTTATAAATTGTATATTTGTCATTTTGGATTTTTTTTAGTGTATCTGTGGGATAGATTCTTAGTAATGCAATTGCTAAATCAAAAAATACATGCATATGTTATTTTATAAATAATGTTAAAATTCCCTCCTGGTTTAACTATTTTATAATCCCTCTGGCAATATGTAAAACAACTTGTTTCTCCACAATCTCAACAGTTAAGTCTGTGCTCAAATTTTGGATTTGTCCCTTTTTAAAATATAAGACGCTGTCCCCAGTATTTAATTTGCATTAAGGTTAAGACAACTTGCATTTTTTTCTAGTGGATTCTTTTCATATTCTTGCTTGCTTTTACAGCAGGCTTTCAAGCTTATTCTTCTCCATTTTTAGAAGCTCTTTATATATTAAGGATATTTACTTTTGGTCACTAGTATGAATTTTAAATAAAATTTGCTTATGCCATTTTTAGCTCCCCAAAAGTTTGCTGACATTAGAGTCATATTTATCCATGTTTTCATTGTTGGATCTAGATATTGATCATCAGTAGAAAAAATCTACCCCACTCCTGAGTTATAAATATATCTATGCATTATTACTTGAATGTTTGAGATATTTAGATTTAAATTTCTCATCAATTTGAAATTATCCTTTTGTAGATTGTGAGAAATGGGTCCAATTATATATTTTTCCTTTAAAGTTTATTTTTAATAAGGTGATTTTAATAAAGATTTTAATAAGATGGGTTTTCCCACAAATTATAAAAGCTAACTTCATTGCATATTGTATTTCCACATACAACTTGGTTTGTATATTATATTTTTTGTTCTGTTGGTTCTGTTGTTTATGCATCAACATCATAATTATTTTAATTATGAGTTTTTGTAATATTTTGAATATCTGATATGAATAGTCTCACATATTGCTGTTCCTTTTTAACCCTTTTGTGACTATTCCGGTTTGCTTAGTCTTCTAATTTATTTTTATAGTGACCTTGTCCAACTCAAGCAAAAAAATCAGACAGATTAATAAAAGCAAAAACTTAATGGCATTTTTATTGGTTTTGCATTAAGCTACCTTGGGAAAGATTGACATTGGCATAGTTTTGAATTTTTATTCCAGGATACGATACACATTCTCATTTGTTTAAGCTACTTTGGTGTCCATTGGAAGTGTATTCAAAAGTCCTTATAAGATTTTGGACATTTTAAATTAATTTTATGATTAGGCTATCAGATATCTTTTTACTATATTTGTTCAATATTGCTGCTGTCAGTGATTTGGTCCCACTTGCATGTATTTTGGGGCTGATTGGGTTACTTTGCCACTTGGTTTTATTGCATCAGTTGGCTGTGATAATTTTTGTTGTTTTGTTTATTTTTATGCTATATTTTGTGGGATGATTTATGGATATTCATAAACTGCTGCCACTGTCACTTTGCCTGGCATGCTCAAAAACTTTTAGATCTACATATTTCCTAATATAAGATTTCTATTTCCAAATATGTAAAAAGTATTTTGTAGAGTAGGTGATAATCATTCTGAAAACACACATCTAATCACAGAAGCAGTACAATGTATATAATTCTTCCCTTTAGTGCTTACTAATTAATATGGATAATACAAATAGAGTCTTGTATTCAAGAAGCTGGATAATTGAGTTTGAACCAAACACTCCAGTTTGCTTTCTCAAGCTATCCCTCCTAATATGCTAGTAGCCCTGCTACTAGTTTCTACTTCAAAACAAAAGCAGATATTTTAGCTCACAGCAAAAATTTCTATTTAATACAAAATTTTCATTTGCAGAAGAAATATGTTGAATTATTTTACAACATTGGCCTCAGTGGAATTCAATCATGCTACTAAATTCAATGAAGGGCAAGCAATTACTAAACAAATGTATTGACTGCTAATAGGCAACTATCTACAAGGAGAAGGTAGGGAGTGATTGCTAGCTGGAACAGAACCTGTGGAGGCCACTCATCTGCCAGACAACGTGATATCTTTAGTCATTATGGGTCTGAACAAGTCCCTGGAAAAATCTAACACTAACTGGGCAATGCCACAATTTCTCAAGAGAAGATATAAAAAGAAAAACTTCCTACTCACAGAGTCTGGAGTTATCTCATGTAGGAATGACATTCTTCTTCTAGTAAGATGGTTGTTAAAAGCAGTGGCTTACACAGGTTTTTATCATTTTTCTTTCTTATGAAAAAAAAAATCTGGAGGAAATCAATCTAAGGCAGCTCTTTCCTTCTGCTCAGCCATTCCTGTTTTATGACATTTCTAGTTGAGGTTATCTCACTGTCACAAGATGCTTAATAAAGACCCAAACATTATTTCTAGGTCAAGAAGGTGGAAATAGGAAGATATTAAGGGAAATAAGAGACTCACTAGCTAATTTAGAGGCCTATTTAAAAATGTTCTCAGAAGTTTAACCAGTGGTTTCCATTTACATTTTGTTCACTCCTAGTGGCAAGGAAAGTTGCAAAATATAGGTTGTTCTTTCCTAGCTGACACGCTGCTACATGATATAAAATTGGTATGCTGTTACTAAGGAAGAGGAAGAGAATGGGTATTGAGTATGCAGCCGTCCTGCTCTGCCACAGGATTAGCGTACATTTACCATCTGTCTTGTTGCCTCCTTTTTAGTCTGAAGAAGAAAAAACAATTGTAACACGCGTAAGTTAAATTTTGAAGATTACATCTTAACTGCTTTTATTGCACTTTTTTCCCCCTAACTACAGGTATCATTATTATTCAACTGTCTTTAAAAATCCAGACAAAACAAAACATAACAAAAGTGTTTATTGTTTGAATGACTGAACACACATCTGAAAAAAAGGAAAAAAGGTATCCCATTCAAGCCTTATAGAAAGAGAAATCCTTTGCTTGTCTGTGTTCCAACATGTTTAAGCATTCTACTGCCTTTTGTTTAAAAAAATCAGTACAGCAACCATGTAAAGTTTAAAACCCAGGCAGATCAAGATGAATGTGGCCATTCTTGTTAAATAGGGCATTGTTTGCTCTATGTAAAGAAGATATATTACTGTGTTGGAATGATATATATATTTCTGCAACATCTTGTAACCACACTCCATTAGAAATTATTACCACCACAATGCTGTATGGGCTGAATAGGTTCATATTTCTCTAAGGCACAAGGGCAAGAAAGAGACCAGCTGCCAGGACAGTATGACCCAGGCTACTGCTCTGCCTGACCTATGTCAGGAGTAATATCAATCAAAGCTGTAACCGCCCATGTTAGGCAGGGAACTTCCAATGCACTTGTTATGGCACTGGGTCTAAATATAACAACCATCCGTCAGTGTCAGTGCATAAAAAATTAACTTTTATCACCATGTAAAAGAAGTGTAGACTAGACTAATGCCATAGAGTAAAGTCAGTCTTGTGACTGTCATATGTTCTTTCTGTTGCAGCAAGTTGGCCACCTTCTAACATTTTACTAATTTCTCTAATTAGAGGGAAAATGGCAGATGAATAATTTTCAAAAATTCACTCATGTCTAGACATTCATAAAAGAGTATATTAATACTATATTAATTTAAAATAATTCACCACTGACAAGTATTCTCTGGGTATTTTAGATTCAACTAATGATGAGTATATTCTTTGATATAATCTTTCTTAGAAGAAGAGATTTAATAAATACCTAAGTCTAAAGTCCAGCCTAAAAACTTACTGAAGCCATTGATTTATTTAGGGACGAATGTTCCTCACTAATGAATACCAATTTTAATCTTAGAATAGCATAGAAGATTTCGCAAAGGAATTCTCAGCATGATCCAACTTGATTTATAGCAGTTATGGGTGAGAATTCGGAAGTTCAAAGTTGGACATGGAAATTGCTTTGGGGTAACTTTCATGAATTCACTAAACTGAGGCTTTATTAACAGGCTATTGGAGTAAATCTTTAGTAACTGTTTGAAACCAATCAACCTCAATAATACAGATAATTCATCTAAAGGATCAAGCCACAATTTATTAAAGTACATAGTTAAACAATATTAAAATTAAATATTGAATCTACACTGTTATTTTAGTTCTTTTTAACTGCTTCCTTTGTTTATAATATTTTGAGTTATAAAATCTCATTTAGAGATTTCTTTCTTTCTCTCTTATTTAAAATCTCCATACTAGACATATTTGAATTTAACCATGCTGGTGCAGCTTAAAAGCTACCCTAATATTATAATAGAAATATCTAAAATCTGATGAAGTTTGTATAATTGTTTTACTACACTTACAGGTTAGTTGCACCAAAGAAATATTAGTGAGATTTTTAGATCTTGGGGGAAGGGAGAGAGGTAAATTCAGTATCATGTAGTGTTCAGAGATATCCAGAATCAAATATGAGCTCTGACACATATTGAGCTGAGAGAACTTTTATTCATTCATTCAACAAATATTCATTAAACAATAACAATATATCAGACACTGGTTTAAGAGCTGAGAGTACTGCAATGAATAAAACACACTAAGTTCCTATTCTCATTGATCTGATAAAAGAATAAAAATATAATATTAAACACAAATGTGCACTTTCAGGTGGTGATATGATTACAAACAAGAATAGCAGATCTATAAGATAGCATAGCTTATAGAGACATTATAGTAGAAACAGGAAGGAAGTGAGAGAGACTTTACAGATATCTAGGAAGAGCCTCTTTCAGGCAGAAGAAACAATCTGTAAATTCTGTGGGGCAGGAGAGTGACTGACAGATAGGAGGAATAACAAGGGAGCCTGTGAAGCTGGCATACAGCAAGCAAGGGAGACAGACGAAGAAGTTAGAGATATAACCACGAATCAGTTCATCTGGGTCTTTGGACCATTCATAATAAGCACTTTGGATTTTGGGTTTAACTCCAACTTTTTATCTGACTAACAGTTTAAAAAAGTTCACTCTGGCTACTTATTTTAGTCAGTTCGGGCTGTCATACAACATAGCATAACTAGGTGGCTTAAATAACAAACATCTTTTTTCACACTTCTGGAAGTCTAAGATCAGGGTGCTAGCATGTTACGAACTTGGAGAATGCCCTCTTCCTGGTTTGCAGACATCTACCTTCTCTCTGTGTCCTCACATGATGAAGAGAGAAATATCTCACGTCTTATTCTTTTCATAAGGGCATTAATCCCACCATGAGGGCCCCACTCTCATGACTTAATCTAATCCTTATTACCTCCCGAAGGCTTCATCTCCAAATACTATCACATTGGGGCTTAGGGTTTCAACATACAAATGTTGGGGGAATACAAATATTTAGTCTATAGCACTATTATAAAAAGAACAGACTCTGTGAGGATAGGGGAAGGAGACAAGGCCCTGTGGCAAGGAAACTAATTAGAAACTATTGTTAATAGCCCAAACATCAGTTAATAAAAGGTAGTGGCTTAGATCACAGAGTAGAGGTAGGAATAGTAAGAAGTGGCCAGTTTCTAGAAAAGCTGAAAGTCTTTGATAGTTTATTGGATGTGGAGTATGACATTCTATAAAAAAGGCATCTGTACTCAAATGTTTATAGCAGCACAATTCACAATTACAAAGATGTAGAAACAACCCAAGTGCCCTCAATACCCGAGTGGATTAACAAAATGTGGTATATGTATACCATGGAGTACTACTCAGCCATAAAAAGGTGAACTACCTATTGTATTATCCTGCATGGAGCTGGAGCCCATTCTTCTAAGTGAAGTATCACAAGAATGGAAAAACAAACACCACATGTACTCACCATTAAATTGGTACTAATTGATCAACACTTATGTGCACATATGGGAAGTAACACTCATAGAGTGTCAGGCAGGTAGGAGATGGGAGGAGGGGATGGGTAAATTCACACCTAATTGATGCAGTGCACACTGTCTAGGGGATGAGCACGCTGGTAGCTCTGACTTGGGTGGTGCAAAGGCAATTCATGTAACCACAGCCTTGGTACCCCCATAATACTCTGAAAAAAAGAAAACACTACATAAAGAACAACTTAGCTTTTCTAAGCTTTCATTCCTCAAATACACAATGGGGAATTTATTAAACATAAAATAGAGTTGTTGTGAAAATTAAATGTTAATGTATGAAAGCCATTAAGACAATTATTATATATTATTAATATGATATTGAAACATATATTAAATGATTATTATAATATATTATAAATAATAAATTGCAGCTTAATATGAGCCCTGGAACAAAACTGTTTTAAGCTCCTCCAGTAGTAGGCAATCTCAAATTGCAGAACTTGGTTTTTCTACATCCATATAGAAATTTTCAATCGCAAATATTGCTCATGTGCCTCTACCCTTAGTTCTCTTAAATCAACCTTTTTCAATTAGGTAGAAGGAGTTCTAATTCATGCCATGTTAACTTACTTCAGGTGCCACCTGGTTTCAGTCAACTGACCCTAAAACCAGAGACATGGCACGGCCGCTGAGAGTGGTCTTCTCACCCTTGTTCAATGGTGAGACACTCAGAAAATGATAGAATTGTGTGGAACTCTGTGATACATCACGTTTTCTTCATGCTATATAATTGTTATAAGGTATTTAAAAGGCAAATATTAATAGTAGAGAAAAGGTAAAATATTGAATTTGTGTTAATATTTAAATAAAATATTTGATATTTTCAAACTTTTAAAGAGATATTTGGGTCTTCTTCCATGAATATATCTACATATATATCTAGATCCATTTTATATAAATATGTATTTCTTTATTTTTTATATTGTTTTGTGCTTGAAATATCTACATTCACTTCTTAATTATGTTTTTTCTGTGGAATTATTTATTCTTGATAAAAATCATTAATGACATTTAAACATTTAAAATGAGAAAATAATCTACTTAGTTTGAAAATAGTCTAACTGGTTGGAAGCTTCTTATAGAAAAGATTGCTCATCAAAATTATATATATATGATTTTTTGTAAATAAGTAGACTCAAATTTATAGAAGAAAATTTAACATTTTTTCAAACTATAAGAAAAATAAAAGTAATAAGTTTCATATATGTAATTTTTTTCCTTTAGTTAATACAAAATATTCTGAAAGCAACGTTATTTTTATGAGTGGTCACATTAGGTTTTTAAAAAATGTAGCATAACAAAAATAAAGTAAGAAAGTAATAATAATAATAAGTTCATGGTAATAACTTTAATAATTTTAATAACAATTGATAAATATGAAATGCTTCTAACTACTTTTCTTAGGAATTTGCATGTGTTATTTAATTTATTCCTATTGTATACTTTGTGATATAATTTATCATTATTCATATTTTACTGAGACATTATATAATGTACATAAAATCTAGAAATGTTATGTATTAAATTTGGATATTTGAACATAGATGTAATGCTGAAAAAATATAAAAGTAATAAATCAATAAAAGATACAAAACAGCTTTTTGTCAGATTTCCAAAAAATTCAATTCCACAAGAGTTAATAAGAACCAAAGACCTAACTGTGTGCTGGATACTTATGTGTAATACAAGTAAACTTTAGGATATATTTCTATCCTTACTTTACTTACCTGTACTGATTTGCTTATATTCCATCTACCTTCTCGTTTCTCTCTACTATCTTTATAATCCCCTTTATATTTCCTCACAACACATTAGTGAGGAACATTTTAGGATTATATTTCTTTTTTTCTGTTAATGAAAATGTTATATTACCAAGTTAACATGTATTAAAATCAAAGTAAGTAGATATATCTGTGTTCTAAGAGAGGCTTGAAGAAGATTGTTATGAATGTTACTCTTAAGGAAAAGGAAGCAAGGAAGTAAGTGTGGCAAAGGGCTCCTCAATTATATAAGGCAGAACCTAGAGATTAATGCCACAATCATAGAAAGAATTTGTTCCAACCAGGACCTGACATCACACTTCAAATCTAATATGCAACAAAAAAATAAGTAACAAAGTTAGGGTCTAGCAGAGTGGAGAGGTGAGATCAAAGGGTTGGAAATTTTATACTGAAAGGATATTGCCATGCAGACTTTTTCATAGAGCCTGGGCTTTGATGTGAAGTAGGTGAATGCTACTTACAAAAGCCATATGATCCAGAAAAAAAAAATTATCCGTGAACCATGAATTATGGCTTTTATGTAAAATAACATTTTTAGTAAATTACAGTAGGAAAGCTTATGATTTTTTTGAAAGAAATTGCTTCCCTTGTCTTTAATGTAAGCAAATTCCAAACCATTCTGGTATTAGAAGACTTTTGTATTTCCTACTGACATTTAATATTATTAGTTTCTTCCACATTTTATCTGTTGTTAATATTTGATCAGTAGATTTTTCTTACAGATTTTTATACAGATTTTTTACATTCTTACATTTTTCTTACTTATTTTTATATTAATTTAATCACTGGAAAGACAAATATTGCTGCCATCCTGGAGACAAGTTTAAAGTTTTGTTACCTAGCACAACAAAAATTAGCATGAGCCAATATCACAAGGTGCATAAATAGAGCTCAGATATAATATTGGGTCTCTTTAGCATTCAGTAATCACTTGACTGTAACAGCAGAAACAGTGCTTTCTAATTTACCTAATACGCTTTAAAATTATTTTCATTTTCTTCATTTTCATCATCATATGCTATATTCAAGTGTGAAGACATATGCATTGACTTCTCTTAGAATTGCAGAGGGATTTTTTTGGGGGGAGTAGGTATTATTTTATTCTAGTAATAATTAATGTTCTCTGCTTATTGACCCATAGTATTAGATATAGTCTCCTCCCTGGTTAAAAGAAGAGTGTCTGACCTCTCTCTGGGACCACAGAATAAATTAAACCATTGACCCTCCATAGACCTTGTCCCCAGTTTACAGGTTCTTTTACAATGTACTCTAAGCAATCAAAGACTATGAAAACTTCTTACTTATGTACCTAGTTTACACTTGACATTAAATTGGATGTTTGAAAGTAATTGATGAATTTTATCCATTGAACTAAAAAAAATATATTGTATCACAGAGAGATTAGTGGAATGACTAATGAATTCTGTTGGAGCTCAAACAGTACAATGGAGAGTACAGGATTTAGAAACTCTAAGGTTTGCTTCTCTGTTATTTTTGAGATGTATGTCACTTGGAAAGGTGACATACATCTCAAAAATAAGTATTCCTTTAAAAAAATTTTTTAAAAATGTATTAGGTAGATTCTAGTTATCAGCCCTTTGTCGGATGTATAGCTTGCGAAAATTTTCTCCCATTCTGTGGGTTGTCTGTTTGCTCTCTTGACTATTTCTTTGGCTGTGCAGAAGCTTTATAATTTGATCAGGTCCCATTTGTTTATTTTGGGGTCTTCATAAATTCTTTGCCTAGGCCAATGTCTAGAAGAGTATTTCCAATGTTTTCCTCCAGAATTCTAATAGTTTCACACCTAAGGTTCAAGTCTGTTACCCAGCGTGAGTTGATTTTTGTGAGAGGTGACAGATGTGGGTCCTGTTTCAGTTTTCTACATGTGGCTATCCAGTTTTGCCAGCACCATTTATTGAATAAGGATTCTTTTCCCCAGTGTATATTTTTATCTGCTTTGTCGAAGATTAGTTGGCTATATGAGGATGGTTTTATATCTGGGTTCTCTGTTCTGTTCCACTGGTCAATGTCCCTGTTCTTGTATGCTGAAATAAAAAAATAAAAATAAAAAAAAATGTATTAGGTAGCTATTACCTGACAGGTACGCTTCTTGCTGAAGATACAAAGATGAGCAAGACATTTTAGTTTCTAAACCCTATATCCTCTCAGCACCTCCAGGGAGAAGGACAGGTAAACAGCACATCATAATACAGTGCACAAAATGTGTAATATGAACACAAAGACCTTGTAAAGGTATCATTCGTTCCTATTTTATTAACATTCTATTTCCGACTGTGGCTAGCATTTATAAAATATTTGATCAGTGAGTTCAGATAAATGAATCAGAAAATAAATTTCATTTTCAAATTTAATCTGAATAAATGAATAAGTGATAAATTCTACTTGACGTAAACCTGATGATAAGTCACCTTAAGGATGAGTAAGATATTCCCCAATTATGATGGCATTCCAGGAAAAAAAAAACAATATGGGAAAATTCATGAAAACCTAAGGCATGAGCATGTGCTGGGTGTTAGAGAAAGAACAAAGTCATGTTATAAGATCATATAATTCTTGGCAAAGGGTAGTGGAAATGAATCTGGAAAAAAGAAAATTGAAAATTCATGGTGAGGAATTTTATATTTCAGGCTAAGTAAACTTTATTTCCTCAGATCTTGAAACACGTGAGTTACTTTAAGTTATTCTTGTTTACACTTCAAAATGGGAATAACATGAATTGTTTTGCCTATTTTACAAAGTGGAATAATTCATTTAAATACATGTAAGGATGTCATTAAACAATAAGGAGCTTAAATCATTAAGAGTTTAATCAAAGAGACATCTTTGATTATGGGAAAATAAAATTACTGCTTAAATATATATAGGAAGGTCAGAGATTGTGTAGCGATATTACATGAGAGATTTATTGCACTGTTCTTATTTAATACAATGTTTTGTATTCTCATAATATAATACTGCCCAATCTTTGCTCTTCTCAGTTTATTCTTCCATCTTTTTAGCAATAAAGAAGTATGTATTATAGGAAGAAATAACAAGTACCATGAGTTTCCCCCAATAGTGCACTTTGTCAAAGTTTAATTTTTTAATTAACATTACTGATTATTATAATTTGTAATTAAAGATGTACCAATGTTTTGGGGTGAATGAAAGTGTTTGGTGGAATATGGTTTTATTCATATGTAAGGCACTGGATATACAGATATTCTCTTTAAGTGAAACAAATAAAAGTTGAAAGCTTATGTTTTGAAATAAATTCAAAATACAGAGAGTCAATCTATTTGATTTTAGATCCAAACCATTTTTATGGTTCTCAATTATGTAGCTCAGGTTAAATTTTCAAGAAAATTACCCAATAATATCATTTTGTTCGATATAGAGCAGATGTCTTTGCCATACGTAAACACTAAAACTAAATAGTCACATTGTCAAATTTGTCACATAATATTGCTCATGTAATATTCATAAATGTGTAAATATTATAATATTTATAATAAATAGTAATATATATTATTATGCCAAGTTTTACAGTGTAATGCTTATGATTACATGTTTCATTCAGACACAATTTGATCCGATACTTAGCCATGATGTTTACTATCTGAGTCAGTTGGGGTCAGTTATTTTTAGTTATTTTACTATATCTGAGGCTCATATTCCCTTTATGCAAAGTTGAAATAACAGTGCCTAAAAAAGATATTACATAGTAGATAATATATGTACAACACAGAGTTTATACATATAGTAAGTGCTTACTGTATAAAAACACCACAGTGTCTAAAGTATGCTATAATCTCTTTAAAGATTTCCTTAGATTTCCATTTTTCCAACTATATTTAAGGAGAACTATCTGTAAAATGTAATTGTTATTAAAGTCTTTTAGGATTTTGGATAGTAATATACTCCCTATACACATCCCTATACATATCCCAAGGAGGTTGAATATATATATATATAAATTAATTTATATAATATGTATGTCATATATATATATAGAATATGTTGTCAATGCTCTTGAAAGGAGATATGATAAATATAGATAATTTTGCATCCCCCAAATTACAGAACAGTCTGTGAGAGAAGAGTCCTAGGATCAACAATTTGAAAAAAACTTCACATAAAATCTCTCCTCCAGAATATTAGTATTTTAAATGAGCTCAGAATTTTTCCCATAAAGAAAACATTTTTAAGAAAAATATTTCTCAAAAGTATTTGTCCCACAATCTTTATACCCTATTCTCCTTTTTGATGTGTACGCTTATAGTTATAGCTACTATCATATTATGAAAATGATAAAAACACATTGAATTATTTCAGTTGTCTACTTAAATCCTGCAATATTTTCTCATCACATCAAAATAAAATTCAGTCTTCCCCATGTTCTACAAACAACTACATAGTCAGTCTCCTAGTCTCTTTTCATTCTTCATCTCCTGATTTTGCTCACATTCATTGCACTTCAACTACACAGAGTGCTTCTACCCCAAAACTTTCCTGTTGCTGTCATCAATACTTGATATGCATTTTCTTCCGATAATTGAATCTTCATTCAGATCTCTTCTAAAAATTTCCCTTCACATCCTTTCTATAGCGGCAATACTATGAAATTCCCTTGTCCTCTACTTCCTTTAAGTTTTTCATAATACTGATCACAATCTACCTGAAATTATATATCCTATTCATTTATTTTCTGCCTCTGACCAAAATCATAAAGGTAACATCCATGAGAATGCGCATTCATGGCTCTGTTGTTCATTGTGATACCCATCAATACCTAAAATGTGGCCAACCTACAGTATAACTCAAATATTTATGAAACATTTAGCATTCAGCTCATTGTAAGTCGAAATGTAAAGGTACTGTATACAAATAAATACATAGTTTAATGAAATTTAAATGAAATCAGTTTTAAATTTCTGTATTTTAACTTGTCTATGAATTAGAAGTAAAGATATAGAGGTGAGTTAGCATTTGTAATATTGACTTTGAGGTAGTAAAAATCTATCTTTTGATGAATCTTATTCAATGAGAGAGATAAAACTGAGTAAATGGAGAAGGACTATGTCTTGGACTTATTTCTAAAATAATAAATGTATAGAAAAAAATCTTCAGAGTCCTAGAAGTTCTAAAGACACTATACATCCCAACTCATTTTGATTTAAAGAGTTCAAAGAATATTTTGGTATTAATTAGTATAAATTAAGTCTAAATCATTTGAATTTATATTACTTCTTTTACTATCAGTAGTCATTTCAATAACTTGCACAAGTACCCAGCTCTAGATTGCTCTTATTCCCACCCAAATAACTCAGGGTTATTAGGAAAAGCGGAGTTAAAAAATACAACATATTTTAAAGTCTTATTTATATAAAGCAGATAATTAATTTAATTTTTTTCTCTTTCACATGCTTTACTACAGTTGAAATGACTGCTGTTATGCGTAAGTTTCTAATGCTAACTCTTCACATCTGATGAATATAGGGATTTGAACAGTTATTATAGCAAACTGACATGTTCTTATTAAAAACAGAATCCACAATATCTTACCCTTTATTTACTCCAGGATAAGTTTTATGACTGTGTTATCACCACTGACTGAACTTGATTTAAGAGATATGATGCTTTTATTTTAAGATGTAACTTTCATAATGATTGATGCAAGAGAGACCCCTAGCAGCATCTACTTGTGCTGAACTCTTAAATCAATGATACTGGCTTTATTCCCAACTAATAGGTATATCTACATTGATTAATTATATTTTGTCTCCAAGAAAAGAAAGTATTACACAAGGGGCACTCACCCTGACTTTTCCAAATATTCATGAAATGATACCATGTGTGCAAAAATATAAAACTGGTGAATTACTTATTCACCCTGTGTCACCCGGCCAATCAAGTGGATGGATTCATAAGTGGCGATAAAGCACAGGATGCTTGACTGGGAACCACAATCCCAAAAAACAAAATCCCTGATATTTTGCTTAAGTCTGCCATAATTTGCAAAAGAGATATGTAGAAAAGTTTATAAAACAGAATCTCCCAATTTTTGGGATAAGACATGGTACCCTGATCTTGCTAACTAACCCTGAACAACCACTGAGAGTACAGTTGGCAGAAATGGGTTGAGTGGTTTCTGGATACCCTGAATACAGACTCTCTAGGCTGACACATCGATGATAAGAAACATAATCTCAAGGTATAAGACATCAAAGAAAAAGAAAGCAATGAGATACACAGAAGTACCAATCAAATCTATACCCCAAAATTTCCCTATGATAAAGTTTCTTTCCAAATAATAAAGGGATGCCTGAAATCTGATTATCTTATTGGCTAAGTGGAGAGTAAAAAGATACTACAAAGAGAGACCAAAGAATGATAGAGTTCCAGAGAAAAAGTACCCGGTATTTATCAATCACTGAAGCTAACCTGTATTTGAGACAAAACGATAGTCAGAAGGAGAAAGAACCTTACACTCTCCCTAGTAGCCGAATATCCCCCATTTATTATTCTTACTTTTTAACCCACTGGGCTTAAAATTAAGACTATGTTTAATCAAGAATTTGACCATGTTTATGAAGGAGTAAACATAATAAAGTACCAGAAAGATCTTACCCAAACCTTCTCGAGTTGTTTTTCCTTCTAATTTACCTAACGTGCATCTTTACCTGGCACAATGAAATACACATGTTGGCCACAGTGGACTCCAAAATTAAACTCTAGAAAAAAATAACTAAGTAAACTTCAGGAACATAAAATTATGGAATGAAATTTTCAGAGTGAAGGAGAAGATGGCAGCCCAGAGATACCAGCTGACAGATTGTGTTAGAAAGAAGGAAAAGTTTTAGATGAAAACAAACAAACAAACAAACGTAGAATGTGTATAATTACAAGGGAAAAGTGCCAGAACCTACAAGAGATTCCACGGGACAAAGCTGCAGAACAGAACAAGAAGGAGCAAGATATCAGCAGAGGTCAACCCCCAGAGAGCCTTGGAGTCCAGCAAAAAGGGTAGGTGGAGTGGTTTGTTTCTGCCTCTCTCACATCACTGGCAGCCAGTAGGCTCCCGAGCTGCTGGGGAACCTTTCTACTCTCACAAGCCCAAAAGTGGCTGCCTCCAGTAAACTGGGAGCTTCTTGAGGACAAAGCACAAGGCAGCCAGCGCCCTCAGGGTTGCTTCCCAAGCTAAAATGTCAGGTGCCACACTGCTTCTCCACCCACCCTACATCTTTGTCCTGCCCAGAGGGTTCAGCCCCTCAGTTTTCATCTTGCTCATTCCCACACAAACATTTCCCAACTCTAGCCCAGACTGGATGAGCCACAGGGACCGATGGATTCTGGGGGATCTGCATGACCCAAGAGCGTGGACATTCTGAGCTGGCTGCCTTCCAGAGAGAGGGTGAGAGACAACCAGAGTGCTAGTTCAGCAGCATTAAATTTGTTGTGTCTCTCTAGTCATAAAAAAAGCAGTCTAAGCTTACCTACACACATAATGTTCCAGATCCTTAAGAAGTATTAAACTTGAGACAGACAATGGGAGTGAAGACTGTTTGTTACCCTTTCAAGTTAGGTCTGTCCAACCTACTGTCCACTGAAGTAGGTCAGCTGCCGTCCCATCTAGATGCATCTTGCCTCTGCTCACAAAACCTTACAGCCACTTTGGGATCTGTGTTTAACCAAGTAATCTTTTCCATTCAGTAGTATCTAAGGTTAGCAATATTCCCTCTTGATCATTACACCTAAAAGTTTAAACCAATAAAGATCAAATAGAAATCTGTTGTCGTTTACCTCTAAGGATGTTTCAGTTGTCTAACAAAATGCATTCATATCCAATAGTCACCTGAATTTTGACTCCAGCTACCTGTACAATATTTTCGGTAATCAATGGCCTCATTTGCTTCAATTTTCAGGTGAATATAAATCTGTCCAGCCAGCAAAAGAATTATAGGAAGATTTTCCAGTGATACAAACTAGTCTTACAGAATTTTAATTTACTCTCATCTCTCTCTTTTTTCCTTCAAAGGTTTAGGCCTGCTCTATACAATACTTTCCCCACTAGCTATATATTGAATATGCATTGAGCAAGAGAAATTGAACTAGTCCAAACAGAGATACATTATAAGTATACCTCTTGATTAAATATGGCTATTAGAAAATTTTAAATATAGATTGCAACTATGGCTCCCATTATAGTTCTATTGGATAATACTGATGCAGATTTTACCAGAGCTAACAACAGCAAACAAATATGATATTATTACCACATTTCTTTTAGCTTTGTATTTGCTATCAATTGACTTTTCTAATTAATCCCACTTGATGTCTATTTCTTCCTAATTTCACTAGTAAGATTTTTCTCCAGTAATTTGCCTCAAATTTTTTATCTCCTTATACTAAGGATGAGTAGCAACCATCCATTATTTTATTTCTACCACATTTTTCAATCCATTCATTTTTCTTACGAAAAGATTTTAATTCATTGAACTGAAGGGCAACTTTGCTCATAACACAAATCTGAGTGTACACAAATATATCAGATTGTCTAGGCACATTACCACATATCGTAGATCTTACCCAGTATCAAGCTTTATTCAAGAGGTACAGAGGAAGGTAGAAGTCTGAGACCTCACATGGTATATCCCAGGTCCTTCCTTCCCGCATTGTACAAAAGTCTTCTGGCTCAGATTTGTAGATGAAGTCTCAAATGAGTATTATTAGTCATCTCATACAACAAGGATTATTTAATTTATGAAATAGTGTAATTTTATACCCCAAGAGTATATATACCCCAACATTCTCCAAAGAGCTATGCTTCTTAAACACCTGTGTCCCAAGTGTGTTTACCATGTGCAACCCAAATCAGAAACACACTACTAAGTGTTACATAAGTAAAGCTGTCCCTCCTCACAAATATCATTAAATTATCCAAAGGTCCAGTTATTATGTTTATAAAGAGATTAGACTGTGTCACCACCTTATGTTCTTTTATTCCTGGAGCATATCCCTGGTAATTAAGGAAGACAGGATCATAGGACAGCTGTTTTAACTATTTCCTGCCCATGTAATTGGCCATAAAAAATGAATTAAACTAATATTACTTGTGAACTATGAGAGAAGTTGTAAGTGAAAAAGAAAAGGGCTGCTTGTTTAAGATTTAGCAGTCAGTGGTGTCCACAGTCCAGAATATTTGAACTCATACTTATCTTAGAGTTAGCTTTGGATGAGAAGTTAATAAACTGTCAAACTCCAAAAATAAAAAAATCCACCACCTATTCAGATTACCTTTCTTGTATGAGATTGCAATTTGATCACCTACATATTTGCAAAGTTTTGAACTTATTTGCTAAGTCTAGTCTCTTCATTTTCTTCTTTTTTAGTTTCCATACGCATACATACGTGGGTGTTTATGTATACATGTAAGCACACATATATATGGTAGGAATTTCAAGATATGTTCATGTAAGATATACACATATCTTAAATTATATATACATATATCGTGTTTCCCCGAAAATAAGACCTACCCATAAAATAAGCCCTAGCAGGATTTCTAAGCATTTGAGCAATATAAGCCCTACCCCGAAAATAAGACCTAGTGATGGGCATGGCTACTCAGCATATCTGCACAACCTATGCATTTCGTGGCAGAGTGGTAAAGAAGATGAGCAGCCCTTCTCATCTGCCCCATGAGAGCTCTATTGCTCCACATGAGAGATTGGGGCCAATGGTACTAAAGGAAATAGAGTCGCAAGAAATTCAGGATGGAATTCAGGGTTTGGAGAGTTATGAAAATGTTCCAGAAGAAGACGACTTAACTATATTTGAATAAATGTAGATTGTTGTACCATACTTAAAACAAATAACACATCCCTTGAAAATAAGCCCTAGGGTGTCTTCTTGAGGAAAAATAAATATAAGACCCTGTCTTATTTTGGGGGAAACACGGTATAATTATTTGTTTAATTTCCCTTTTTATTCTCTACCTTAGCCCCACAGTTTTTGCTATCCCACAGTTAAACTGAATGTGAGCTTTACCTTGGAGAGTCTCTACTTTTGCAGGTTGTTCATATTTGTAATAGTCAACTCTCCATGCAAATTGCATGTCTCTAAATCTCAATCGCCTGCTATTTTTTTCAGTATTTCTCTCCAGCGGTGTCCCCACACTGTCTTTCTCAGCACTGTGCTAAAATTTGTTTCCCTGGATCTGGCATTCCTTAGAACTTTAAATCCAACCTCCATGGAGGCTTATGTTGGTTCCCACAGTTCAGTAAGCCCCCTGATCTGCCTTCAAAATTTGAAAGCAGTTGCTAGCCTAGCTGATATATTTAAGCTTGTGTTCTCAGGTTCCCAATACATCTCCAGTCAAGTGACACACCTCAAAAATCATGCACCTCCTTTTTTTGAGTAGCACTTACTATTAAAGTGATGCTGAGACTTTTCTTTCTATGTTATCATTAGCAACTTTTGCAACCCCAATATCAGAATGAATTAACTTGTCATTATTCCTTTTTTATCTTGGCTGTAAAATTCCATTGCTCTCTGCCTCCCCCCTCCTCATATCTAGAGTTGCAGGCCCAGACATTTTGTTTCTGTTGGTTTTTTGTTCCCTTTTTCCTTCACCTGATCTTTTTATTGGCTCCCTATGTGGAACTGGTAGGTGAGGAAAAGTGATGACAAATTGGGTTCAGAGTTCTGATTATTGCACAAAACTGAGCATTCTAATCTCTAAATTGAGACTGTTTTTGTAACCTAGCAGTTCATTAAGAGTAAGCAGCTGAGTAGAGTCCCTAAGACCCATCTAGTTTCACCTGAGTATAAGGGAAGACATTACCCATTAAGTAAATTTTTAAATGTAAAATGAAAGGCAAAATTTGAATTCACAGCACTCATCAAGAGGAGCTTGTTTAACAAGCTGGTTTCAGTATTATGGGAACATATATAGTTTAAATATTCCTAAAAAACACCTTATTAATATATTAAAACAATAAAACCAAACATTTATATACTGCCTTAAATGTTGCCCTAGTAATACAAAAAAAATTTTAAAAAGCATTATAGTTATATGTAATTAGAAGCATTTTCTACTTCCAGCCCATTGAAAACAGATTACATATAATTGGAGGTAGGTCAACATATTTACCTAATATATTTTTTTAGCTTAGTGTTAATTAATCCACTGCATGGAAGGAGAAAATGAAACATAATGCAAATAAACTGTTTATCTATAATACTTCAAGAGTAATAGACATAAACTCAAGAAAACCAAATTTTAGGCCATAATCCTAATGAGTAGATAAAGATGTATCAGCATGATCCAGGAACCTCTGGGAATCCAACAAATTGGCCATATGCTAATTTTACTCTCAGAGCCATTTCCAAAAGCTAAAATGTAGCTGGACTGGGAAATACTTGTGCTGTGCTCCCACAAGCCTGGCATATCTGTGCTTGCTAGACATCTGGATACACAGTGAATCAGACTCAATAGGAATTTCTACAACTCCCACTAAACACTAAATCCCATTTTATAATTTACAAAGTATTGAGGAAAGTAGATAATCTCTGGACCTCTTTTCTGCTATCATTCAATTCATTTTATGGAAGTCCACAAAAGTGGTATAGACCATAATATGTATGATCCCCAAATTTATCATTTTTTTCTTAACATTTGGTATTTACATAGAGCTTCAAACTATATGCTTTCCAAACTACATTTGAGTTTTATTATCCCGATAATAATTTTCCTAGCATATAATTTGTTATTCACATTTTATACAGAAGGAAGTAGACATAGATTTGGTAACTTGACCAGGATACTTTCATTCATATTATACTTACCAAGCACTCTATTATACTTACCAAGTACAAAAAAGAAGGTGTAAAAGAAAAAAAAATAGGCTTTCCTTGTCATTAAGCTGCCCCAAATAAATAAGCAAACACTTACTGTAAAAGACCTAATATAATTGTCCATAGGAGAGACCAACAAAACAATCTGAAACCCAGAGGATGATGTGGAAGCCTGGGAAAAGGTTCCCAGGGAAAATAACTTTAGATTTAGACTTTAAAGGATGTGCAGAATTTTAGAGAGAAACAGAGAACAGGAAGGTCACTCCAGGCAGAGAGAGTAGCCCTATCCATTACCAAAACCAAGAAGCTCATCTTGCATACAAAAGGACTATTGTCTGAATCTCTGTGTCCCCCCAAAATTAATACATTGAAGCCTAATCAGTATGATGGTATTAGGAGGTGGGGCCTTTGGGAGGTGTTATGTCCTGAAGAAGGAACCCTCATGATTGGGATTGGTGGCTTTATAAAAGAGGCCCCAAAGAGCTTCCTTGTCCCTTCCACATGTAAGGACAGAGCAAGAAGGCATCATCTATGAACCAGAAATCATGCTCTTACCAGTCACCAAAACTGCTGCTGCCTTGATCTTGGACTTCTCAGCCATCACAACTGTGAGAAATATATTTCTGTTGTTTATAAGCTACCTAGCTTATGGTATTTTGTTATGGCAGGCAGAATGGACTAGGACAGAAGGACACTCCAGGCAGAGGGAATATCACTATCTGCTATCAAAAGCATGGAGCTCATATCTTATACTGGGATAGATGTGTTGATGCAGTAGGAGTCTAGATCTGGTTTGGCTCTTGTTACTTCTTTCTACAACTTCAAGCTGTTTCATGCCTAAGGAGGGTTCTTCAGTCTGGGAGCTATCAGGAGTTGAAAATGAATTAAGCTCAGTCCCCTGGGGTTCAATTAGGGTCCCCCAGGGTGTCCTTGGAAGAGTCTTGGAAAAGTATCAACATTGATTTAATCTGGAGGCGCACTGCTGGGCCTAGAGGATTACACTCCAGTATTGTCTGTCAATCAATTTGCAGCTCCTAGTAGCTGGCTGCAGAAGAAGAAAGCAATTGGATACCCATAGGAGGCTACCTTCTGAAACTTCATTGTTGATAAACAGCTGATTCTTTGATGGTAATAAGGAGAAAAGACAATTAGACAGGGAAAGCCAGAACTGAGTCTCTGAGTAGTATGACATACACTTCTATGTATACCATATGAGAATCACTGAAATTCACCTTTCCCTTTACAGGTTTTTTTTTTTTTTTCCTCTTGTGGTTATTCCCTCTCTCCCCAAATCCCCATATCTCCTTAGTCCCATCACACATGTATCTTACAGAATCATTACTGCCTTTGTTTATTATTTTTGTTTATTCTTTTGTTTTTTTATAAGAAAATAGATTTAGGAATAAATATTTTAATTGGTATTTTTTTTCTATTTTTGAAAGTCATTTCCTACTTTTTCTAGGCTTTCTTTTTTCATAATAATTTTAACTCTAAACAAGCGCAAATGTAAAATAGCATGTCCTCTTTTCATGAATTCTTTTCAAAATTAATTTCAATGTAGAAAAGCTCACCCTGGCTCTATTTTGTGCAAAAAATAGAATGATTTTAGCAAAAGAGTAAGAGTTGAAATAGGTCATTCTCATTTTATTTCTGCAAATATTGTAAAATACAATAATAGAATTAAAACTGAACAATTCATGATGCTGGTTTATCTTTGCTATTGAAAGAAATGTTTTATTTTCTGTACAGTGAACTAGTATATTATTTTCTCTTTCTTTTATCCTTCCTTATTTTCTTCCTTTTTCCCTTGTTCCTTCCACATTTTCATAAAAAATCTTATTTATACTATGATTTTATTTTATCTCTTGGATATAATTTTGGATTGCTTAAGATTTTCTCTAAAGATTTATACTGTATCTTAGAGCCATAAAGCATAAAGTAAAAAATTTAATTTATATTGAAATCATGTCAAATGACTGTATAATAAAAATATTGATGTGATTGAAACAGTTGATTTTCAAATTCTATACTCTCTTTTCAAACAACTTTTTTTTTCTATTTTAATTTTGAAATCAAATTCATCTTCAGCCATGGGAAAAAGTGTTTTTCTTCCCCAATGGAAAAACATCTTTCGCCATGCACTTCTATTTCCTTCAGAGGACCTAAAAAACAGAGAATTTGAATCAAATTTACCTGGGACAAGAACAATTTTTCTGTGAGTTTAATTTTATATACTATATGAAGTGGAAATTTTATATGTTGTGATAAGAGACACCCAGAAACAGAAACTGTGTTTTCAACTGTGATAGAATAGGGGTTGAATATTTCTCATAAAGAAACTCAAAGATAGACAATCAGGCTCTTTAAACTTTGTCATCTATGTGAAATCACCCTGCTCCTCAATATCTCAAGAAACCAGTCAAATATGTGGATCATATCTTTGTTTCAAGCTAGATGATGGAGGACAGCAAAAGTTAAAAATAAATAAATAAAGCACATTCAGGATGAAATGTTCCCCTTTAAAGAGTCATTCCAGAATCCTATCTGAATACTTCTACTCACACCTCATTGTTCAGAATTGTTTTACTTCACCATTGCTAGCCACAAGGAAGGCTGGGGAATATATTCTTTTTAGCTATACATATCGTCATCCTTAATGAAATCATGTTATATTAATAAACAAGAAGAGGTGAATGTGTATTGGATAGGTAATTAACCAATTTTTTTCTAACCTGTACTATACTTACCCCTCAATTGATAATTCAGAATTGACTTATAAAATGTGGAAAGATCACTGGCTTGAGTTGCCACTCAAAAGTACACCCAATAAGAACAAATTTAAGTACACATATAACATATTATGAGCCATATTATAGGAGCAGCAAAATGATGAAGAGCTTCCATTTTGGGTCAAATAGACTTGGATTTTTATAAACTGTGTAACCTTAATGTTATTTAACTTGTGGTCTCAATTTCTTTCTCTGCAATATGTGGCAATTGTTAAACTACCACATAAAGTTGTTATAAGAATTATATAAGTTAAACCATGGAAAATGCCAGCACAGAGTCTGGTATAGAATCAGACATAAATACAGCTTAGCTATTATATAGCAATATAATTATGAAATTTGCAAATTAGAACTGAGTTGTATAAAAATATAAGAATGGCATCCTCCTTGAAAAGATAAGTCTTTGTTTCAATAAGATTATGTAAATATTCTCATATTATTTGTCTTCTATTATTCCACAAGATTTTGCAAAAGATATCTTATTAACATGTCAAAGTGCATTTTATTTAACAATTGAAAGCGGCATGAGTGTGTTAGATATAAAAAATGTTGGCATTTTGGCTATTTTTAACATTAGTGATGATAGGTAAAAACAAAGCGAAAGCTTTATTATTGTAATATCTTCTGATATACTTTAAATTGGGGAAGAACAAAAATCTATTTCACAATTCTCCTGTCTATGCACTAGAAGCAAGTTGGAACATGTGCATGTGATACAACCAATTTTTAACACTTGAATGGAGGATAAAAACTGAATGAGGCTTACACATGTGCTTATGAAGCATGCAAGGTACAAACAACGTGTCCATAATATGGCAGTGGGAGGATCCTACAGTCTGTACTGACCAAATGACTTTTTGATCCTGGAACAATTTTCTGTCTTTGCTTTTAAAAGGACAAAAGAAAGTTCCTATTTCAATATTTTCATGGTCTTACAGTATCTATGGAGATTCCATTTTATCAAGTGTGAAAGATGGACTCTAGAAACAAATTTTTTCTTTGTTTTCTTTTCATACCGTAAATGCATTATTGCTGAAAATAGGATATTCTCGAATGAAAATTAGAGATTCACATCTGTCACTTACTTTGGACCAATAACCAAAATTAATCTGAATCCTAAAGTCCCATGTGTGGAGATGATAGTGTGTTCATTTTCTAACTCAAATAAAGGTGCTATGATAAAAAAAAATTAAGATATTTGTAATCTGGGTATCCCCTAGCATTCAGTGTCTATGACTTTAAATGCCAACAGGAAGACCAGGATTATAGCTATGAAACCAGATCAGCGTACTGACAAAACAAAACAAGGGGGACATGTCAGGGGTGGGGACAGGATGAATGACTAGTTTTCTGTAGATCCATTTTTTTGTTTGTTTTATTTTGATTTGTTTTGGTTTTTACCTGCAAAAATACATAACCATTCCATGTGACTTTTAAAAAATAAGTCAATGAGAAGCTTTATTCCCATGAAATGCATTTCCAATTCTAGTTTTCATGTCATATTAACACATAATTTTATTTCTTTCAATTTAGGCATTTTCCCTGTGAAGAAAACTCATTCCAGAAGTTAAGAGCTTGAGCTTTTCTTTTTATAAATCAGAGTTGTATATATTTATGTTATCATAAAAATGGTATTAAACTGGTAAACAGGTTTTACTCTAGCTCATACACATCACCAAAAAATAATAAGACCAATATTTCAGGGCATTTATGTGAAAAAGTACACTGTGGAGATTTTCTGTTGAGTATGATAAATTTCAGATGCACAAATTTCCAATAGCAGCTCTGATACTTCTGCCTGTTTGTAATATAAACATTTTTTATAAATGTCACAGTTATTTATACTGTAAACACTCCTTTTTATTCCTTTACTGACAAAATAATTCCTATTCAAAAGAAGAGAGACACTTAAAGTCACTTTAGTATCTTCCATGTCCTGGATCCCTTATGATCAACAGTTAGATATGCTTTATTTTAAAATTTTGTCTTTATCAATTTTTTGGCATTTTATTAAACCAGTAACTTATTTTCTCTCTCTTAAACAATATCTGTGCTTTACCTTCTCAGGCTATAACCTTTCTATTCTTCTATTTGTCATAAATTTAATTGTAACTCTCACCTCAAATTACCATATTATTTTTTATTTGACATTCTATTTTAAATTTTAAAATCCTAATTTTAGCTTTCACAATCCTAAATGGTCAGGCTTCCTCTTGATAGACACCTGGCCTCCCTCTCCATCAGGCTGTTTAGTTCTAACTCATCACCATCTATTCACCCCTCTCTATGCTATGGAGCTCCACTCTTGTAGACCTTGCTAACAGCTGTTAACTCCCAACAGGAGGTAGGTTGCCTTTCCCAGGAAAGCTAATTTCAGATGTTTCTCTGACTAAGAAACTTCTAACCCTCTTCCTTAACTTGACTGCTCTTCAGAATAACAAGTGCTTATATACTTAGACTTGAGTATCATTTTATATCTTTTTGTCTTTTTTTTTTTTTTTTTTTTTTTTTTTTTTTTTTTTTTTTTTTTGAGACAGGGTCTCTCTCTGTCTCCAGGACTAGAGTGCAGTGGCTTGATCATAGCTCACTGTAATCGAATTCCTAGGTTCAAGCGCTCCTTCTACCTCAGCCTCCCAAGTAGCTGGAACTACAGGCGTGTACCACCACACCCAGCTATTTTTTCTACTTTTTGTAGAGTTAAGGTCTCACTCGCACTCAGGCTAGTCTTGAACTCCTGGCCTCAAGTGATCCTCCCACCTTGGCCTCCCAAAGTGCATGGATTACAGACAAGTATGAGCCACCGCTCCCAGCTTTGTCTTTTTCTTAAATAATTTTCAAAAGTAACAATATCCTCTGAGTGGGGTTAACTTATGTTTTGAATGAGTTGAATAATTAGCTCAAAAATAATTGCAAATCAATTCAAAGAAAAACTTAACTTAATCAGTTAAATACTGACATCGAAAAAATTAATTACTTACTATAGGTACATCTTACATTAAGGGCAAAGTAACCTTGAGGATATGGACTGCTTCTTCTCATGGGAAAGATAAATGCAGATGGACAATGGCAAACTTATGTACTCTTGATTAATCTTAAGCAGTTATTAATCATCATCAGAAAAGACTCATTAAGTAAACATTTAAAATATCAACTAATTTGCCATTCAAAGTAAACTACCTGTAATTGTTTCAAGTAACTTACAACTTTTCCCAATGACTCTTTAATAATATATGTTCTTTTTCTACATGTTGCTTATAAGTCTGAATGGGCTGGTGGCATGATTATGCATACACATTATGCAAAAACAACTCAAAGATAAAAATATTAATGTATCAGGGAGAAAAACATGTGTCAGAGCTAACCAAGGTCATCGAATATAAAACACAATACATTCAAGAACTGTTTATCATCAGTCAAAACAGTAAATCTCTATAAGTAAAACTTTAGAGGAATTACAAAGAATGTTGAATGATTCCAGGGAATTAATAAAAAGACTGTCAAAAAGCCAAAACCTAGAGTAGGACAAGGCTAAAAATCGCCACCTCTAAACTGTAACAAAATTTAAAGAAAGGATATAAGTATTTCTGCTGAATACTTACAGTTGTGTGGATGTTAAGGAATGTAGTATGATAATTTGGTTTCAATCATTTACATGTATTCTCCAAATTATTGAAATAATATATATTTTCCAGAAAAAAAAGATTTCTACTACAGTTAGAGTGACCATAATGAAATTCCATATTTATAGGAAGAGTATAAAGCTCATTTTAGAGGAAATCTTGAATTATTTAAAACATGGCCCAGAAGAGACAAGACACAGGACATCTTCTGTAATCTCACTGGCAGCTTTGAATGTTGTCTTACGATAACATTGAATTCTTTCAATGATTCGAACTTATGGTAAATTTATATGAACATGAATCGTGCCTTTTCATATTGAGAGAGCTCTTTGGTCTCAAAAATTAAAATGACCTAATTATAGGGCAGCGGGCTGGTACAGCAAGTGCAGTGAGGAGAGACATATCTTGCCTATATCTTTAGCGAGTCTGGATGCCTCAGACCTTGTGCTTGCTTTAGTTGTGGAAATCTTGGTGCCATGGAAAGCACGTGTGACAAAAAGGGGTTCTTTCTTATTGCGTGTTTATTCTACCTTTGCCAAGCACACAGGAGACAGCATAGTATAATGGTTTGCTATTCTGGTCTGCAGAGCAGAAGCAACAGTAAGTACTTAGGTGCTCAATAGAAATACACAGACTTAATTAACATCCAGCCCGGACCTATTCAATTAGTATCTATATTCCAACAAAATCTGGGGATGATGCACTTGTGAAGCACTGATATAGTGATTATGTGCATGTACTGTTGAGTTAAACTGGCTGGCTTCAAGTGGTCTTTCCCCTTACTAGATGGGTGACCCTGGGCAATTTACTTACCATTTCTGTGCCTTATTTTTCTCATCTGAGAAATGGAAAAAAATAATAGTAATGGTCCCTTAGGGTTAGTCTGAAGACCGGAGGGGTAATTCATGCAATATTCTTAGAGTGGGTCTGGGATATAATAAATGTTATCAAAGTGTTTGCTATTCCTATTATTAGCCCTGTTCAGGTTATGAGCAAACATTTATTTTAGGAAGAATAACAGAGGAATTAGAATGGCTAGGGTTCAGAAGTTGGAGAAAGGTGAAAATGAATGTGAAGAAGTCTATGCTCACTTTCTGCTTTGTGGGTAGAACTGCTCTGATTTAGAACACTGATATATGATCTTTTATATCATTGATTCGAATGGATACCTAAATGTGCATGACTTTTTTCCCCATTACTCAATATCTAAGTCATTCTTTCTTAGTCTTATCAACTAAGATGATGAAACAATATTAGCTAAAATTGTAAAGATGAAAATGAAATACCAATAATTGTACCATAATAACAATTACTTTATTTTTATTGTTGTATTTATGGTTCGGAACAAGTTTTAAAGCATGTTTTTTGGCCGGGCGCGGTGGCTCACGCCTGTAATCCTAGCTCTCTGGGAGGCCGAGGCGGGCGGATCGCTCGAGCTCAGGAGTTCGAAACCAGCCTGAGCAAGAGCGAGACCCCGTCTCTACTATAAATAGAAAGCAATTAATTGGCCAACTAAAAATTTATAGAAAAAATTAGCCGGGCATGGTGGCGCATGCCTGTAGTCCCAGCTACTCGGGAGGCTGAGGCAGGAGGATTGCTCGAGCCCAGGAGTTTGAGGTTGCTGTGAGCGAGGCTGATGCCAGGGCACTCACTCTAGCCCGGGCAACAGAGTGAAACTCTGTCTGAAAAAAAAAAAAAAGCATGTTTTTTATGAAGTATTGTGAACACTTATTTACCAACTGACAGTGGTGCACATTTAAATCAGAATATATATGTTCCAACATATGGATCTTCCTTCTGAATGATCCAAAGCCTGCATACAGTGCCTCTATGCCCATTTCCTGTATGTTCACAGTGTGCTTACTTGTGTGTGGGAGAGCAACATATGTTAATAAAAGTTTTAAATCCGATGTCAAAGTATTTAAATTTTTATGACTTTGCTTGTGCTGTTTGATTATGTTGTATATTATTCTAAGAATTCTAATATAGCTAGTCATTTGCCTAACAGTTTGAAAAACAATCCAAATCTTTCTGGAAGTATTATAAATGATTTCAGAACTAATGTTACAAAGGGACTATTAAAAGATACAGACTTTTTGACCTGTCTATTTACATTCTACAGTTATTGACCTAAATGTTTTAGGACTATATTACTGAGCACTAATATAGCAATATAATGGGGTAATATGTTTGAATATAAATCCAGGTTTTTACCCTTTGGTTTTGTTTGTTCGTTTGTGTTTTGTTTTGTTGGTACCAACAAAAAATCCTGTACTTCAAAATGTATTTAGCTCTAGGTTTCAATTATATACATAACTGTTTGCATCGAATTTCACTAGAAAATTCATTTACAAATTTACCCTAAGATTTATGAATTGCTATAATGAGGAATATGCATCCATTTTTCATAAAAAATGAATAAAGAATAAGAAAAGTTACTCCTATGGAGATTTTCTTAAATTCAACTTGTTCAGAAAGAAGTTACTTGGATTATAGTGAACCAAAACTTTGAAAAATAGCACAAGTCATTTGACAAATAAAAAAGATGGTTGGGTTCACTCATCACTAAGAAAATGTTAAATTGAGTTGAAATCTGTACCATAATAAATTCAAATATTGTTTGCACCCATGAATGCCAAAAATGAAGAAACCTCAGAAAAACTGTGACAAAAGCATAGATCAAATGTGCATTAAAACAATAAAATCATAAATGCAAGAAATGTGAAGATTAAAATTCAAAAGTTTAAAATATGCTTGAAATATGAATGGTTCTTTTTCTGGAATAAATAAAGGAAACATTTACTATAATTACTGAAAGTGTCAAAAAATATTAATATATCAGGTGATGTGAATCCAGCCTTCAGAAAAAAAATCACTGAGGGATTTTGACTTTGAGAGAATAGTGAAAGGTTTTGGATGTTTGTGGCTTCACATGGAAACCCATTTTTTCCCTCCTTTCATTGAACACAGATATATATGACACCTGAGAACTACTCAAAAACATACATTAGGATATGTAAATGGATTTGTAGTAATTATTTCACTATGTATATGTGTATCAAATCATGTTGTATGCCTTAAATGTATACAATAAAAAGTAAATTAAAAAACATAGTAGACAATGACAATATGAAAATTCTTTATTGATGGTAGCTTATTACTATATAAAATGACTATGGCTACACAGTCACTAGGAACGTTTTTAGAAACAAAGCCATTGACTATATTTGTTAAAACATGATTTTATTGTTGCTTATACATAAACAGCTAAAGAAAGAGCATATTTAGGAAAATAATTGAATCATGATGGCAAAGAATTTGTTAAAACTGAAAATAAGTATTTGAGGATGTTAATGACAACTACATATATTTGTATAATATACTGTCTTCATCCCTCAAATTAAGGAAATTTTACACATAAACAATTTATATAAAAATGCACAATAAAATTATTTACAACAAAATCAAGTTTTGAATTAAGTTTGAATCACCTCCAATTCTCATTAATGGCTGTATTGAACTATAAAGCTTGCTTTTTAAATCTATTTTCTACATAGGTTAAAGCCCTAGAAAGTTTGACATATTCCTAAATCAATTTATGCAAAGATAAAAAACTCATTCAATAACTATCTCCATATGCATAATGATTTTATACTAATTTCAAATTATAATTAATTGTATATTTTAAAATAATGGCTCATTTGTTTTGAAATTATATAACTATTACTAATTATTGACATGATTTATAAGATTAAAAGATACCTTGAATTTCACTTATTTATCTATTCTATATGTATAAACTCAGCAATTTATCCACAAATAGATTAGAATATAGAATGGGCGTTTAAGGTTATTAATATTTTTACTAATTTTGTCATTTTAAAACATGAATTAAATTGATTAGATATAATGAAAAGATCTAGTTGGATTTGCTAAGATCAGCTGTCACTGTGACTTCATCAAAATATTAAAGCATTAAACATTAAGTAAAAATATTAACTGCAATAACAGCTAGTGGCTAACATTTTAGTAAAGGCATTAAGGAGCTAAAGAAGCATATGAACACATATCTTGGAGTAGAGCATCTCAGGTAAAGGAAACAGCATGTCCCAATGGTTCTAATGAGGGAGCTTGCTTTTCCTCTTGCTGGAGTAGTACAGTTGGAGGGAAGGGAACAACAAAGAGGGTGGGAATGGATAATGCCAGAGACGTAACAAGGCATCAGGTCACTCTGAGGACTTTGGCTTCTACATTTATGGAAATGGAAGGCCACATGTTATACTGGGACTTACATATTAAGGCCATGCTGTTCCTGAGAGGAGGATAGTCTACAGGGCCATAAGAGTAGAATCAGAAGGACCAGTTCAGGGAGGATTGGAAAAATCCAAGATATGGCCACAGCTGGCTCTTGGGTGGCAGTGATGGAACTAGTAAGACATGGTCAGATCTTTGATATAGTTTAAAGGTAGTGCCAAGAAAATTCAGGGATGGATTGGATATGTTGACTTTATTATGTTTATAAAACAATAACACTATGACTACAAATCTATTAATTTTAGGTCCATCTTCCTTGACATAGATTTTCATATGCAACTGTCTTCTACAGCTCTCCTGCTAAGATAACATGATCGTTATGATTCAATAACAGAGAAAAAATAGCTTCAGTTCCACGTGACAGCTGCCTCCCTAACATGAAATGTAAAGATAATCCACAACGGAGTTATAAGAATAAGCAGAAGAAAATTAGACAAAATAAATTGAAAACTGGTACATATGGAGTATAACTTTAAAACTAATTATTGTTATTAAGACAACTAATTTTCTATACTTTCTCATTTTCTAGCCATTCTAGTTAATTTTACTGTGCATTCTATTTTAGCCTTCCACTAGGGTCTCTCCATATTCCTTCTGGGAAAGATATAAAGATATTTATTTCTTGAATTTTCTTACTTAATGAGTTTTCCCTTTTTTATGGATTATACCTGTTTTACCTATCAGACAAATTCTATTTTAAAATCCCTCTCCCATAATTTCCTCTCATAAAATGGAACATACAACAGCATTTATTTACTCAACTACTTGAAAATATCACTTTGAGTCTGTTGTTTGATATATAAGAAGTTTCATGCAATGTGTATATTAAATTTTATGCAATATTTCCTAATATATTCTAATACATTCAACTCCCTTTTACTTTAATGTAATGATTTCATGGCATCAGGTGCCTAAATTTTTATTTTCTTTTGCCAGTTAAGATCAAAAACAGGGCATAACTTAACAGGAAAGTGTTATTTGTTAAAGAAATACACCTGGCCAGTTCACTGAAAACCATGCTGTGCTGCTTCAAACCACTCTTCCCAAGAACATCTCAGAGTCTCTTCTAAAGCACTTAGAGAAATTCCTGTGTCCTGATTGTCTCAGGAGATGCCCATAATCCCTTCCCTTCCTCATGGTATTTGCACCCATAAAATCTCTTAGCTATGTGCTTATCTGTCTGCTTTGTAGGCTCCCCATGAACAGTTCCTGAACTGCCTTTGTCTTATATGGACCTGTCATAACAGTTATTCCATGAGATATAGGCAGCCTGGCACCTTAAATTGTACACAAGAAGAATCTGATCATATAGTGACAATTTTCCCATCTTACTTTTGTCCATTTTGGCTATCCTAGCTGTCAGCTGCCTTTTATGATTTTCCACTCATTAATGCTTAATTCTAAATAACAGAGAGTACTTTGTGGGGTTGTGTGATCAGGCTTAACTTTTTGGAGGACCCACAAGATAAAACAATTAAGGTTCCCACATGTTTACAATATATAATAACTTTTTTAAAGTATGCAAAAGGAATTTTTCTATTTATCACCAAAATCTTATTATACCACATAGTCTAAACCCCTAAAGAGACTTACAGATACTTGGAAAATTTCTGTATGTCCACTTAGGTATTGATCCATTAATACCAATTTGCTGGTGAGTACATGTGGTGCTTGTTTTTCCATTCTTGAGATACTTCACTTAGTAGAATGGGTTCCAGCTGTATCCAGGAATATACAAGAGGTGCTATATCACCATTGTTTCTTAAAGCTGAATAGTAATCCATGGTATACATATACCACATTTTGTTAATCCACTCATGTATTAATGGATCAACACCTAAGTGGACATAAAGGAATAACATTTGTCGGGTGTTGGGCGGGTGGGAGGGGGGAGGAGGGGATGGGTATATACAAACATAATGAGTGAGATGTGCAACGTTTGGGGGATGGTCATGTTTGAGGCTCTGCCTTGAGGGGGGAGGGGGAGCATGGGCAATATACATAACCATAATATTTATACCCCCATAATATGCTGAAATTAAAAAAAAAAGTTAAAAAAAATTTCTGCAACATGATTTCAAAGATTTAAAATTACCACAGAAAACACACTCACAAGCAAAAACCCATTCTGTCTTATAGTCACTAGTATCAGTAACCAGGGCAGCATTTCAAGTTGTGGAAACACTGCAAACCTTGTCAAAATTTTTTTAAGAAACACATTTCAAATCATACATTCTATTTTCATCAAACTTTAATGATATAAAATTGAAATAATTTATTTATCTGTCTTTTAATGTGCATACTTTTTGACTCTTGTTAATTGGTCGTGCTCTCCGGTTTTGCACTTTTTATTAAATACAGCATCAATGAGAACTGAGTACCTAAGTGATGTGCTGGGACGTTCCTATGCATGAAAGACTCATAACTTGCTTCATGATAATGTGACTCATTTAAATTTCTCAAAGATCAAAATATGTGGGAAAGGGAGCTAGATAATTGAGAAAGGAAATTAGAAAAAATGCAGAAAACTGAAGAGAAAGAGAAGGAAATAAAATAATGGTGTCAAGGGGAATAAGTAATTTAAAGGTAAAAGATAAATGAACTAAAAGGAAATGCATACGTCTATATTTGAGTGTATGGGTCATTTCCAACAAGGTATGTGGACTGTATAGACTATACGTCACCAAAGAGAAATTCAGGGAAGTATCAAAGACATAAAGTAATCAGTTCACAATGTTTCTGAAATTAGAGTGAGAATTCTGGCATATACCATTTCAAAATTGACTGCCAATCTTGGAAACTATGTCATTTAAATTTGTATTTTTTGGAATCACAAAGAATTACTCCTTTTAAAGGAATATTGCATTTTTTAATCACCTAGATCAATAAAGGATATTTAGAAATATCTAATTTCTTAATTTTGACTGTACTTGGCATCTACATGTTCTGTAATTAACATGCTTTTATGACCAGAAACCTTCCTTTCAAAGGGAACGAATGTATCTTATTATCTATGAATCTGTTCGCTTTTCCCTTCTGGTTTCATCTATTATATTAATATATTGTTGGCTAAGACAAAACATGTATTTACCATATTCTACCACTTTGATTTCACTAAATTATTTTGGGAAGTGGATCCTAACAGTAAATGGAATGGTGTTGTGCAGAATTACTATGAAACAAAGTCTAGTGTTCTGTCCTTTACGGACTGTACCAAAAGCATTTGAAATACACAGGGGTTTAACATTACTATAGAAAGCTAAAAGTACTTTGATTTAAAATGTCATCATCAGGAAAAAAGTCAGAATTCATAATCCACAGAGGCAATGCACATACAGGCTGATCACATTCAGTACTTTTGAGGTCAGGATTCATATCTGAGTCTGAATCAATATTAATATTCCTTCTCTGCACTTGGTAGACTAAAAATGTTTCCTGCAAAAGGAAGAGCTTCTATTACTTTTATTAAATAGTAGTTAGTTGGATGCACTTTCCTTAGATTTAAAAATATAGTGTAGAAATGGCAGTGCTTATAGTTTCATAGTTTGCAAGAAGTGCTTTTGAGAAATGATATTTTAACTTTATGTGATTCTATGACTTCACAATAATAGTATTTTCACTCACTTCAATATGCTTCTTCCCTGGAAATCTAAAAGTGTTAAAGTACACTATCTCACTGGTCTTCATAACAATCCCATTAGGTCCAAATACATTCTTATTTGATAAATCTTAGAAAAACTTGCTTCAGATGAAGCATCCTTATTGTTTTCTAACACATAGATTGGTTTAATCCTCAACCAATCTCTTTTATGAGAATGGGAGCAAATGAATCATCTTTACTAAATCTAAACTCAGAGATAGACTTTCCTTATTAGCTAACACTATTCCCCTACTCTCCCAAGGAATAAGCATCAGAGGGTCCTGAGGCAGCAAGGGTCAATGGTACAGTGAATGGTCCTGCCAGTTTCAACATACTCTTCCTCCAATTCACTATCAGCTTTCTTTACCTCTTTAAAGAGTGCTCTATTTTGCAAAAAAAATAAAAAAGGCAGAGAAAGAGAAAAATGTCGGATAATTATTTTTCTTCCACCTTCTGGGGCTGCAGATAATTTTCAGTTGAGATAATTTTGAAAACATTAAAAATGTTTTAGTGCACTTAAGTAAAACCAAGAAGTACATTAGAACAATCATGTATTTCTTACTCTGCATCAGGCAATGTAGCATATTTACTTCACTGTTTATAGAAAACCTCTTCAGTTATGGCTTTTTGGAGACCATGCAGGTATTTACATATTATTTATGTTGTCTGGACTGTTCACAGCTGTCACTCCCATCACCCCACAGCATATAAAATAGGTGGCCCTTGTAAGCCACACTAGGCTAAGCCACTGCTATCTCTAAGAGAAAATGTAAAGATATCACTCTTTCACAAATAAATGAAACCCAGTGAGTTAAGTGATAGATCTGTAGTTCATGAGCTAACGCAGTTCAAATATCACTTGTTAAAAGACTTACTTTTTCAAAAACAAAAATGTAAAATGTTACTTTTTAATATTTCTAAAAAAAGAAAATCTAACAAAATAATAGTAGATTATATATTAATAATTATTAGGGACTTCTAACACCAAAATCTGCATTCTTATTTTATATTTCTTTTTTTATATTTCTTAAGCTATATTTTAAAAGTCAAGGAAAACAAAAGCCAAACAAACATGTTATTTTTGATCTCTTGGTATAAATTTGATTATTCGTCAACCAAATAACCTGACTTGCCAAATAATTTTGTGTCCTCATTTAATTTACCACCTACTTTAACCCTCAGGAAAGGTTTATAGCAAGAGGGAAAAAAGTCAGGAGGCCTTTGAGAGTTAAGAATAACTATTGCTTGTGGCTGAATTTCAGCCATATTTAGTTTTTGTTCTCATGGCTTAAAGTTCTACCTCCTGCCCTAGTTTTCCAATTTCCATTGAGTTCCATAATAAAAGATCTCTACTGCTCAAAGTAAGAGAGTGTCTTTTTGATTGATTCATTAAAGTGACACTTTTATTTCTCACATCAACAGCCTGTGCCTGTACCTCAGGATATATCCCTACCTCATAGAAACTGAATTCACAATCCTAAAGCAAATTACTTGGGGACATATAAATGGGAATTATACTAGACACGCTTTTCAGCATATACATATATTTTTAAGGGCATTTATGTAATGAAAGAGTAGAAACAAACTGAGTAATTCTATTTAAAAGAGCCTCTGAAAGCTCTTGTTATAATAGAAGACAAGAGCTGTCAGGGAGCAAACATAGAAAAGATGCATGCTGCTCTCTGCTCAGTGATGTAAGTAGAACAATCTTGGACAGAGGGGCCAACATCAGACAATAGAACAGCTAGCATAGAGTGGTGAGGCAATTAATTTCTCAGATGCTAGTTCAATGTCACAAAGAAGAAAGAAAGGAAAACAATAGAGCTACAGAATTACTATAAACATTACGTAAATGATAGATTAATGAAGAATAGAAAAATGACAAAGAGAAATACATTTTCAATTCACCTATGCTAAGTTTGATTGGAAATAGCATAGCATGGCAAAATTGTTTCTATTTTTTTTTTTAACTTTTTGTAAGGGAGGGAAAAGTTGATGTTTCTCCCCAAATCGATCTGCTTTCCCAGTCAACATGCTGAGATAAAAAGCATATTGCAGGAGTAGAGTTTTTTTTGAGATTTATATTTCTTTATAAGGTAAGTCAGTAGCTATTTTAATGCTTCTAATTCAAAATTGTAAGGAAAATGAAAATTAAGTAACGAAGTAAGTCCCCCGCAACATGTCTCTGAGAGCAGTGACTTAGGAAAAGGAAATCACTTTTCAAGTCGGACCTCCTTCACAGCACATGTGGTGACATGGCTGGTTTGAAATTAGTTACACTCTTCCTCTCAGGATCCTGTTACCATCTACATTTTGGGTGATTATCCAGGTAACACCACCATTTTGATTTCATTTTAAAACCAACTATTTACATATTCTAAAGCAGAAGTTCAAATTGTCATAAAAACATAGCAGTGAAGTCTGAAAAGAGGTCTTCATGACCATTGAAATCAAATCACTTGCTCGTCCTCTCTGCTATGGTTTGAATATGTTTCCTCCAAAATTCAAGTGTTGCTGCTGTCCTGGTATTATGAGGTGGGGCCTTTACGAGGTGATTAGGCCACAAGGGATCTTCCATGGTTGATGGGATTAAGGTCTTTTAAAAGAGGCTTCACACAGCCTTTGACTAGCTTGCTCTTCTACCTTCTGCCATTTGAGGATGCAGAAAGAAAGCCCTCCCCAGATCAAATGTCGATGCCTTGATTTTGGATTTCCCAGCCTTCAGAATTGTGAGAAATCGATTTTTGTTCTTCATAAATCACGCAGTCTGTGGTATTGTTTATAGCAGCAAAAATGGACTAAACCACATTCTTGAGTGTTGCCATGTTTAAATTCTGCTTCCATATCAGCTCTTATTACCTCCAAGACCACTAAAAGAGAAGTAAAGTTTTGGAGGATAATTAGAATTATCACCTCCAAAATTAATGATCTAGACCTCTCAGACCTCTCAGCCTCTTATGTCACTAAAAGAAGAAGTTGAAGGAAGATACAGGATTATTTGAAAGAGTACAAAACAAACAGTCCAAGCAAATATTACACTTATGAGATGCAAGCAAAGGCTCCTCAACCCAAACAAATTGAATTTGTATTCTCCACATAGATAAAAGTTCTTTCTTCTCTCTTCCTTAAATTCTTACTAACGTTTCTTGTAAAAACAGGCTGTGGTACCAGGAGACCAAGCTGTTCCATACATAAATCTCATGCATGTAATAACAAATAAAGGAATAGCAGAACCAGGAATTAATATTTATTTTTTATGGCTATTACAGGCTTACAAATGATCTTTTCATTAGTCTTTCTGAAACACTATGCAATGACAACAACCATTTAAAAAACTAGTTAAATCAAACTATAAGCCAATCAGTTCATTTAGAAAGCCACAAAAACATCCTTATATTTTGAAACTAATTTAGTGAAATTTGTGTATTTATTTTGTACAGATCCTGGGAGCATCTTTTAAGAATAAAAAATGTGACTAATAAATTCTGTGAACTACACCACTACTGTTATTAATGTCTATTTTGCTAATGAAATCAAAAGGCTTTATGGTTTAAACATTTTAGGCTGTAAGTGTGAGGAGTTGGTGTCAGTATACTATTAAAATATTCATTTCCCCCAATTTTGAAAAGCAATTTATTGCATAATGTTATCAAAATACATGCAGTCTGTCAATGTTTTGAGGCCATGCTCTTTAAATATATAGCTGCATTGTCAAATTCAGATTGCATCACAGTTCTAAGAATGTTTCTTTAAGTATTCAAATAGAAACTAATCAAGACTCTCTAGACTGGGTGTGGTGGTTCATGTCTGTATCCTCGCGTGTTGGGAGGCCAAGGCAAGAGGATCATTTGAGGGCAGTAGTCTGAGACCAGCCTGGGAAACATGGTAAGACCCCATGTCTACAAAAAATAGAAAAAATCAGCCATGTGGTAGCATGTACCTATGGTCCCAGCTACTCTGGAATCTAAGGGGGATCTTTTAAGCCTAGAAATTTGAAACTATAGTGAGCTGTGATCCCACCACTGCATTCTAGCCTGGGCAACAGAGTGAGACCATATCTTAAAATATAAATAAATAAATCTGTAACTCTAATGAAAAGATAAATAAGAATGAATATTGTCATATGGATGGAAAGTTCAATATTCTTAAAGTTATTTTCATATTCTTTTTCATAACCATATGTTCATAAGTAGAAGAAAATATAAAAACTATTATAATACAATGTATAATGTTTAATTATTTCAGTTGTTTTAAAAGGACAGATCACATAGTGCTGACAGTTAATTTTAACAATATCTAGAAGAATATAATATTATTATTTGATTTCATTATAGTGCCCCATTAACACTCACCTCAAGCAACTAAAACACTACAGCACTAGCTTCAAGCATCATCACACAGCAAAGGTGTTTATTAATAGACCATTAAAATATCCATGTCATGTTTATTTGAAGAATTTATTTACAATATATGTGTGCTTATCTCTGACAACTAGTCAATTTAAGAAAACCATTAATTAAACTGATGGTAAATGATCCAAATGTTGCTAGAAGAAATATAACAGATGAAAGCATTTTTCTCCAAATGCTGTATCTGCTTTTGGTCTATTTATTCCTTTCAGTACTTCTAGGCTCATTATTTTGACTATATGTCTCCAATATCAACTTGAACTTAATACACAACATAGACATTTATTCCTACCAATAGCTGCCATTTAATTAACACATTTTTAAAATAAGTTACAGTTAGAAATGTTAATATTTTTCTTCTTATTCATTGATAACTCCATAACATAAATCAATCTCACTATAACACAAATTAGTAGTATGTGAATTTGAATGACAACATATGTTAAATAAAATTACCTAACAGTACTGGAATATATTTAAAGTTTAATATGATATGATTTGTCTTTGTCTACAGTTAAACATATTGACCCAACATCAATTATAAGAAGATCACCTTAATTTTCTTCCATGTAAGGGTGTGTTTTTATTTCATTTTCTCTATTTTCAAATAACTGTCTTTGCATGTAGTAGTGGAATCTATTAAATACATCAAGGAAAGATTTTTGGGTGATATAAGTGGAGAATTTTTACAACAGTAGTTGTATGTTTATTATAAATTGATTTTAACATTTGTAAAATATTAACTAAATAGTGGTTATTTTAGTAAGATGGTATGTAATAAACTATGTCCTCCCTAAATAATTAATGTAATTCAAAATTAAACTAATATTATATCATTCGTTAATTATCTAAATGTCTCTGTTTTCCAGGTCATATAATAATTTCCCCAATTTCTGATGTGCTAAATATGTTGTAAAAAATGCATCCTTGTAAATCCATCATTTTTTAAAACTCTCTCCACCAAACAGTAGATTTGAAGCAAGAAAATGCATTCACATTATATAGTAGTTACTTTTAATTGAAATCTATTTTTATAATGCCTATGTATAATTTGGTCATTTATTTATTTTTTTATTATTTTGAGTATGTTTTAGAAACAGTATTAGGGCACTGATGGAAACAAGCATTATTTATTGATATCAGTTTAAATAATTTGGAGAGACTATAGACACTAAAATAGTTCATTATAATGTAAAATACATGAAAAATAGAGATATTTAAAAACTAAAAAGTGAGCATGGAAACTCTATCAAATGTTAGGCTGGGTTCTTCAGAAAGGCAAAACTGAGTGGGTATTAGCTGTGTGAGAGATTTACTAAGGGAAATGCCAGGGAGGGAAAATGCAAAGGGACCCAGAGAAGGCTAGACCATCTTCAGAGTGTCAATTATGCTTCTTACAGGAGATTTGTATATTTCCATTGCTTCCATACTATACTCCTTGTTGCTCACAAGTTCATGGCCAGCTACTCTATGATGCCCGAGGTCCTCTCTTTCTGATGGGAAATAAGAATAGAAATGTTGGTAGTATGAACTACAGCCCTATGTCTGCAGTTGATCTCAGGTCAGCAACTAATTCTTTCCTTCTTCCACAATGTATTCATTTCTGAGAAGACCAGACTCTTGGTTATCACATCCTTCTCAGGTGGGGAGTTGTCATATGTATCTGTTCACAGTTATAATTGGGAAAGGGAGTTGCAAGAGATATCAAAGTAGGCTACCTAGGTTCCATATATTTATGCCCCTATTGTGAAAAGCAATCCTACCTCCTTTTACAGATCAGAATTAGTTACTCCTGCCAGAAGGTGACTCATCTTCGTGCCTCCCAATACTTAGGAACAAGATGTCCAGAGGGCCCTCGTAGCATGATAATGTATAGTTCAATGGGATGATTACTGTGGTCTCTAGCAAGAAGGAAACTGTAGGAACGAGACTTGAGGGACAGAAAATACATAATCCCCCACCATAAGTCACTGGAAGTGATGGTAAGTGAAAACACATCAGTAGGGAACGGAGAGGGCGTCCTGAGTAGCATGGAAGTATGTGTCTTAACAAAGCCATTAGTGCACTAAAATCTTTTTCATTCCATCAAGTTAGCATGATGTCACCAATGCAATAAATCAATATGATGTTCTACAGTATGTTCAAGCAGTCCAGATCTTTTCAGATTATATTATGACACAGGAAGGGAGAATTTTCTTAGACTTGCACTAAACTGCACGTGAATATTCTTTTCCATCCCACTTGAATGTATACTGTTTCTAACACTCTTTTTTTTGGAATGAAAAAGAGCATAACTGCAAAATCAATGGCCATATCCTATTTACCTGAGACTTTATTAATCTGCTTTAAAATGATACCATGTTCAGCACAGCACCCAGGCCAGGACTATTTCTTAGTTGACCTTAAAGTAGTCTACAGTCATTTTCCAAGTTTCTCCCATTTTCTGTAGGGCAAGACTGGCATATTAAATAAAAATATGCTATGATAGGAACCACAAATTCTGCATGCTTTCATGATTTAATAGCATTATTCTCTCAATCTTTCTTACTTCCAAGATTCAGTATTGCTTTTGATTTACTATCTTTGTCATAGTAGGTGGCAGTTTGATGGGTTTTCACTTAGCCTTCCCACTGTGATCACTCTTATCTTTCAGACCAAGGACCTAATTTGGGGGCTGGTCAAATTGCAAAGTGTATCAATTCTAATTATACCCATAGGTAATGGAACAATTATCCGGATGCAGGTTCATCGATCCAGTGGGCATATTGTGAGCTGGACTTTGGTCAGGACACAAGACTCCATTTATTACTTGAATCCTGTAAACTTACTCTAATAGGAATGAAGATGGGGTAAAAATGATACTTTGTGTCTCCAAGTATCAATGTCTACTCATACCTTCTGTCTAATAATTTTTAGGATGTCTCTATGTTCTCCTTCTCCCAATATAGTATATACTTATCATAGCATAGCCAGGTCATCTCTCCTAGTGACATAGCCTCTTCTTCATTCAGTGAGTTCTTGATTTGATAAACTATCTCAGCTCTGGAAACTACTAGCAGATTGTGACTTTTTATTGTGATGGTCACTCTCATCACAACAAAGGAGTCTTTTACTCCTTGCTTCATGACATTTAATATTTTTGCATTTTTAAAATTTATGGATATTACTCTTATTTATTTTGTCCTTAGGAATAGCAATCTATTTTAACCATCTCTAAAACTAGCTGCAGATCATGATCCTTTAGTTTTTCTTCTGACTTTGCCAGTTTTGATTTTAGCCTCTTGCTTCCTGATGGTAAAGTGATGCTCCCTGGCCTCTGTTGCTACAGGGTTCCAAGATCCCTATGGATATTAATAAGCCCAGCTCTGTGACTGTTTCTCCCACTGTCCACCCTATGTTACACAAGAGAGATACAAAAGAACATCTCATAGATGTTGGTGCCCCTCTCACCAGCACTTTTTTAGTATTCTTGGTGAATGTTGTATTACCTGGGTCTTCCCACGTGATATAATCCTCTGGTGAGTTTTCTGGTCTGACATAATATATCCATTGCAAAATGAATGCCCACTTGCCTTAACTTCTTTCACCCATTCTTCATCACTTGGCAGGGCAGCTCAGACATTTCTACTACATTTGGCTTCTGTCATCATCTCCTCCAGATTTAAAAGAGCTATCACCATAGCAGCAAGTTTCGCCCATTCAATGGAAACATTTCCAGAATGTCAAATGCCATATTGTGAGAAAGTGTCCCCAATTCAATAAGTTCTGGTTTACCAAGTCTTACATTTATACCCCCTTTAGTCAAACAATCTCAAAATCCAATCCCATTGATACTGTCCTGACTTTTGCTTTTATGTGCTGCCAAATACTTGCAATCCTTTTAATGTATAATCTCTTTCAGGATTATAATATCCCCAGGTGTGTTATGCTTATATTTAACCCTAGGTTTCATCCTGAGAGTTAAGACAAGAGGTCGGGAAAGCTCTTGAGGTGACAGAGGAAGGTACCTGTTTGTTGCTGTGGAGACACCTCTGTATACCTTGAAGCACAGGGCAGTGGTCTGCTAGAGAAAACCTAGGTCTCTAAAACATGAGTTAACTAAATGGATGGCTCTGAGCATGCTGATATGCAGATCTTCCCCTTCTCAGGTTGCAGAGGTTGACACCCCCTTCCCTAGTGACAGTTAATATGACTTCTGTGCTTCAAGATTTACTAGAGGTTAAGCATTCAAACATCTTTTAAGCTTTGCAATACTCTAATGTTTATAATAGTAATTATAGCAGTATCAGCTCTCTCTTTGATAAAAAAAAATAAGAACTTCTTTGTAAGCTACCACAATTTAATCCTTTACTCTCATACACTCAGCAATTATCTCCCTGTAAATGACCATCAGTTCTCATTTTCTGAAGGCAAGAGGTTAATACAACTTGATAACCAGCCAACTTCACTGTCATATAAGCATCGTTTACCCCATTATCATTCAAAGACACAGATGATCACACTTCAAAAACATTTTCCTCAATCTGAACATTTTCCAAGGCACCATTGGCAAAAGTTTAGCAACTGGGGTCCTATTTAGGCAAATAACTCTCAAGCCCTACCCTAACATTATGAATTGTGTTCTCTTTGCCTGTTGGGTGAAGAGTGAGCCAGTCCCAAACTTCCATCTTAATACATTTCCTCAGTTCTGTTTGTGTTTTTCTGGGTACTCTCTAAAGTAGAAGACAAGGCAGGATTATATGTGCAAGGTCTTTTGGGGAAAATGCTAATAAGGGAAAGTGGGGTGGTATATAGAGGATATTGTGAGAGCCATTACATTCAGATGCAGGTCTGGTCTCTGTCAAGGGGAGCAGAGAAGAAGGGCTGAGTGGAAGACTCAGACTACAGTGTATTTCTAGGAAACTTTCTGAAGGCTGAATCTTCTAGTCAAATTTGCTCATCAGAAGAGTCCCATGTCTCACAGGAACTGGTCTACCTTAGGAAGCCATCTGTCTTAGTCTGTTTTCCATTGCTTATAACAAAATACCTGAAACTAGGTAATTTATAAAGAAAAGGAATTTACTTCTTATAGTTAATGGAGGCTGAGAAGTTCAAGGTCAAGGGGCCACATCTGTTGAGGCCTTTCTTGCTGGTAGGGATTGTCTTCAGAGTCCCAAGGCAGTGTAATACATCATGTGGCAAGGAGTTTGAGTATGCTAGCTCAGGTCTCTCTTTCTTTTTTATAAAGCCACCAGTCTGACTCCCATGGTTACCAAGGAATCCATTAATTCGTTAATCCACAAAAGAATTAATCTATTCATAAAGGCAAAATCCTTTATGACCCAATTATCTCTTAAAGGCCCCACCTCTCAATATTGTCACATTGGAGATTAAATTTCAACATGAGTTTTGGAGGGGCCAAATATTCAAACCATTGCACCACCTACATTCAGTGAATGGCTGAGAGCAGCTCTTGAGAGGTGTGGCTACAAGCCCAAGGTGGTGATTGATTTCAGAATGCAACAGCTTGGGCCATTAGTCAACTGTGCATGCCCCACTAGGAGACCTGAGAGGGATATTTTCATAGGTGTCACATATTTATACCATTTATGTTGAGACTTTCTTTTCAATTATAAGAAATTTTCTTTTTGTATAATGAAAGAAAATTGTCTGAAACTATCTTAGTCTATAGACAGCTATGGTTAATGCTATCAGTAAACATGACTAAAATTAACAATTTTTATAGTGACCAGCACTAATGAAGGAATAATATGATGGGAAATATGATGAGAGGAAGAAAACAAAACAATGATAAAAATTTGAGTTCTATGCTTGAAATGATAGAAGTGGAAGATCTGTAGGTTAATGTAATATCCAAAAATGTGAATGGACAGTAAATTTTACTGATATGGTCTCTGACATTTCTAAATGAAGATTTTCTCCTTCATTTAGCAGGTCATAATATCACAGATAAAATATTAAAAAGGGCTCAAAACTATTATGCATACTATATTTATTAACAGTTTAGTTAACCTCTAATTTGGGTTACCTCTAGGTATCTAAAATAACCCACATAAGCCAAAACTTACTATAAAGTTTATATTTTCCAAAATTAGCCCTACTTAATCTTTAAAAATTGTATAATTTCAATCTTATAATCAAAAGCTTTTGTGTCAATTCATATTACATAAGACATAAAGTTTGCATTAGAAGTATTTCATCTGCAAACAGGAGGCAGTTTGTCCTGAATAAAACTCATTTTCAACTATATGTCCTATAACACCCTGCCAAGACACTAACTTCTGCTCACATAGTATTCTTTTAAATAATTGCCAAAGACCCAATGAGCCCATCTGGCATGTAGGGGCAGAAATAGAAATAAATAGATGCCTAAGTAATAGATATAAAATGAACAAGCATATATTTTGTTAGAAACTCAGATGTCTCTGAAAAATATGCCTATAACTGGCTTCCATGCATTAATATAAACCTCATTCTAATTATCTGAAATTAAATGGAAACTGCTATTTATATTAAAATGTTATAATAGTGATCTTAAGAGAATAATGTTTTGTTATGTATCTGGACATAGTATATCTACTACAGTGTAAGGATAATAACTTTGGTCTCTTGTAAGGTGTTTAAACAATGAATGACTTATATATTGGTCATGTGATTTATTTATTTATTTCAAGAGTGTACCATAAAAGGCTTATGGCACAGAAAACCTAGGAATATATTTAAATATAAGTCATTAATGTTATAGGGAAAATGAGTTCTGGGTGCTTTATATTAAATGTTGGTATGATGTTTTGATGTCATGCACATAACTACTCAGTAGTCATTGAGCTCACTGGCTTACATTTTAGTGTCACTTCTAGGAAAGCCATTTCTGCTACTGCAATTGATAAGTAGGAGATGTATTGTATGTTTAATACAGGGTCATTTTTTTACCATTGTAGAAGGAAATGAAATGAGCTTCCTTAAAGTAATGTGAAGAGCCTGAAAGTATAAAATGTGCAAACACTCAACTTTTCAAGTCCCCATATACACTGCTGTGCTAAGAGCAGGGTTGATTGTGGTTTCTTAGATAGAATGTGAATTGTTTCTGTGCCTTAAATATTCTACAACTGTAACAGGGACAATATCTAAAGGTGGAGTAAAATTTTACTCATTGGATTATGAATATCAATAGGATATATTATGGTGGATTTAATTAGAATTATAAGTATGTCAATGAATGTACAAAGAAACATAAATATAGATAGATACATATCTATGAAATTTTGGTTTTAAAAATTATATATTTGCACTAAAATTTTCCCTGTACTGAAATTTGGCTGACAACCTTTCAATCCATATGAAAAATGCATTTTTAAATTATATATAGAAATATGTAAATAACACAATAAAAAAACATTCAGTAGAAAATAGTTTAAAATAAAGAGCTTTTTAATTTTAGGATGCTTTCTTCTAATTCTTTCTGAGGGTAATTCAACATCTTAACATTTTAGTACTTAATTCAGAATGTGGCAAATTTGAATGAATAGTAGGGACAATTATCGAGGTAATGAAAATAAATAAACTTGTTCTAAATGAAAGGGGTTTTATTGCTTCAAATTATCCAAAGTGGATACATAAATTAATTGAATTACTTAGAAAATTGTTCAACACTTCTCATTGCATAAGTAGATACAACCTGAATAATAAAATAATAAGGAAGTTTAAATGGCATACCACACAAATGTATGCCTCCCTACAAAGAAACTTTTGGAGAAGGTGAAACTGCACAATAGTATTTTAATAAATTAGTGATTCAAGTAAAAATAAATTAGTATATATGTCTCTGATTTTAATAAAGTATGTCAATTACTGTGGAATCCTACCAAGGTTTCACTTTTTTTTAACACACAATACAATGGAATGAATATACCCAAGTAATGTGCAAATGAATATACTTTCAACATTATAGAAAATTACAAGACAAACATGCTTCATAATAGAATTGTATTCTAAATATAAATTTCATATTCACATTTTTCTTACTCTGAAAGCATTTTCTCATGCCAGTATTTAAAAGGAATACTCAGGCAATTTTATTGGTTAACTGTTTCCCCTTATGCTATATACAAACTGTGGTTGACTCTTTTTAAACCGTTCATTATAGTCTGAATGTTTCTGTCCCTTAACATTTATATGTTGAAATCCTAACTCAGAAGGAGATGGTAGTAGAAGGTAAGGCTTTTGGGGGATGATTAGATGATGGGGTAAACCCTCAAGGTTGGGATTATTGCCCTTACAAAAGAAACCGCAGAGAGCTAGCTTGCCCCTTCCGCTATGTGAGGGCACAACTAGAAGTGAGACATTTATGAGCCAGAAAGAAGGCTTTCACTGACATTAAATTTGCTGTCAACTTGATGTTAGACTTGTCAGCCTCCAGAAGGTGAATAATAAATTTCTGTTGTTTTATAAACTACCTAGTTTGTGTATACTGTAATAGCAGTCTAAATGGACTAATATACCACTGGCATATACAAGGGAGAAAAGAGCAATAGTTCTGAGTTTGAGAGCCCACTCCTACTTACTGGTATATAAAATTAAGCAAATTCTCATTACTTTATTTGTCAATATTAAATGAGATTATCTATGGAGAAGTATTTTAAACTATATTGTTTTTTAAAAAATATTTTCATTAAGATAACAATAGTAAGCATTTTAAAGGAAATGAAACAAATCTCAGTTGAAACAGTAACATTCAATCCAGAATCTACAAAGAACTCAAGCAAATCATCAAGAAAAAAATTAACAACTCCATTAAACAATGGGCAAAAGACATGAACAGAAGCTTTTCAAAAGAAGAGAGACAAATGATCAATAAATATATGCAAAAATGCTCAATGTCACTAATCATCAAGGAAATGAAAATTAAAACCACAGTGAAATATCACCTTACCCTTGTTAGAATGCTTTTATTAAAAAGTTCAAAAACTATAGATATTGGTGTGGATACAGAGAGAAAAGAATGTTTACACACTATTGGTGGCACTGCAAATTAGTACAACCTCTATTGCAAACACTATGGAGATTCCTCAAAGAACTAAAAGTAGACCTACCATTCAATCCAGCAATCCCAATACTAGGTATCTACCCAAAGGAAATGAAGTCATTTTTACCAAAAAACAAAAAAAGTCTGTACTTGAATGTTTATTGCAGCACAATTCACAATTGCAAAGATGTGGAATGAATCCAAGTATCCATTAATTCATGAGCGAATTAACAAAATGTGGTATATGTATGCCAAGGAGTGCTACTCAGCCATAAAAAAGGATGAATTAGTGCCTTTTGGAACAGTTTGGATGGAACTGGATACCATTATCTTAAGTGAAGTATATAAAGAATGGAAAAATACACACCACATGTACTCACTATTAAATTGGAACTAACCAATGAGCACACATGTGCACAGAGGGAAGTAAAACTCAGTGGAAATCAAGCAAGAGAAGGGGGAGGGGCAAAACCCTACCTAAAGGGTCCAATGAACAATATTTGAGTGATGGGCACACTCATAGCCATGACTCAAACATTACCAAAGCAATCCATGTAACCAAAAACATTTCTAACTCCTTAATATTATGGAATAAAAAATAAAGTTAAACAAAAATATCTAGTTTTTGTAAAGATATTCTCATTGAAGACTACAGAGATTAAATATATACAAACATAATTCTGAAACAGAAACTATAGTTAAATAGAGTCATATAAGATTAATGAAGAATTATAGTTTGTTTTGTTTTTCTCTACATATAAATAAGGAACCCTTCCATATTGAAAAGAATACAAACTTTTCACTCCTAAAAGGAGTGAAAAGAAGAATTAGCGATATTAATCCAAGACAATGGGCAGCAAGCATTTTACCTAACAAATTGTTATTGAGCATGTACTACACCTAGATTGGCAATTGGTTTCTATGTAATTATGAAGGACCCTTGACAAAAAATCAGGTAGTTAAACAGAAATAGCATTCATTTTCAGAACTTCAGCACAAATATTACTAAATCTTTTGCATTCCTTCCACTAGGCCCCTTGAGTCTTCCTCGTAATTTTCCGAAGATTTCCTCAGTCAATATAGGTTCAGTTTATATGACTCTGTCAACTTTGAGTCTGAAAAAGTACATATTTATTAGATTTCTAGGTACAATGTCATAGTGAGTATTGCATCGAAATAAAATATATAATCTTGGGGTTATAAATAAAGGAACAGGTTTGTTTTTTTTAATTCAAAGAAAGGAATAGTTCAAGAGAAATAGTTATAGCTTGGTGACAAAGAAAACTTAATACTCACTTTAATTTCACTAAACTTTAGATCAGTGCAGATAGGTCTTCCTGACTATAGATCTCTGAGCACCCTTTTCTTAGAACATTTACTTTAGAAAACTTTGAGTGGTAAATTTTTTTTCCTGCTAATTATATAAATCTTCTACAATATTTATCTACAGGAATATCTTTCTCTGAGACCTGGGAAGCATCCCTTTGAATGTAATCATCAATGAAAAAAGAACCCCTGTCTCCTAGTTTTATTGGGATTGTAGGAAGCTAACTTAGATAAGTGTCATCTAGTAAAAACAGATGCTAAATCACATTCACCATCCTGTCTAATAACATCATTGTCTTTTAGTACTTTTCCAGTAGCTCACCTGGTACTTAAAAACTCCCACTTTTTGTTTTAGTGGGGTTGAGTTCAACCTCTCTCCTCTATTGAAATAGTCTTGAATAGTCTTCCACGACTATTTAGCTGACCTGGTGCAAGTTTTCTTTAACACTGGATAAAGATTGCTACAAAAACCACCATCTCCTCTTCCTTTGTCTCTCAGTCAATGAAAAAGTCAGTTAAATAAAACTAAAGATATAGAGAAAACACAGGAAAAATTACTGCATCTCACCAAATAGTTTATATTTGCTTGCAATTAAGTGTAACTCAGCAGTCTCTTGTAGGTAGGGGATTGCAGGGAAACTAAGTATTGAATCTAACTGCTTCTTTTCCTTTGTATATGCATATATATTTAAATAACTAACATAAACAACACAATACCCTGCTGGCAACTTGGAAAGAATAAAAATCTGGGATAGTTTACTAAAAGTTTCAGAGATAGTATTTACGCTTGATGACTGCCTTTTAAGTAGTGTTTAAATACTCACTTTAAGGGATGCATACAGATGTGCCCTGCATCTAATTATTTGGTATACAGATTACCACTGAGAGAAATTTTCCAATGTTAATAACTTAATTCAAAGCTGCAAAAACCATCCTGTTCTCTCACCTGGAAATGTTATTGTATACTAAAAAGCAGATTAGTGTCTAACAAAAGATAAAATGAGATAAGCAATAAAAATCTTATCCAAAGAAGTGATAATATCAGGAAAAAAAAGTAAATAAGAATCAGTAAAATTTTAAGTAGAATTTCTAATTGTTTTATACTGTTTTTTTCTAACTATAAAATTAATTTACCCTGCGCTATTTGTGAAAGATTTGGAATATACAAACCTTTGTATAAATCTTTGTATATTCTGGAATATACAAATATACAAATCTAAAGAAAAAGGAAAAAATATGTCACTGATACATCAATTTAATATACATGTGTTAAACAATGATGGTGTACCAAACCTGCAATGAACTCTGTGGACACTATGATAAATGATTTTAGATGGTTTTTACCCCCAGGGGCTTACACATATCGATGGCAATAGCCAGATTCATACATACAATGCAATGTGATAATTGCACTCTGTATTAGATAGACTTCCCTGGAGAGATGAATCCCAAATTATTTCTCATAAAATAGGCAGCAGTTGACCAGATAGGAGAACAAAGTAAAAACTCTTCTAAAAATTTAGTTTCATTATGCATTCCTGTCGTTGAGTATATTACATAACTTTCATATAAATTTTCCACCAAAGTAATATGTGTGTACTTCAATACAATGCAACAAAAATGGCAAATCTCCTCATTATGCAAAATCTATTCTTTAGGGGGAAAGATGGTAATAGAACCTTACCCTACAGCCATGGAAGAAAGATATTCCTCTCAATACAGATTGTCTAGCCATCCTATCACACTTGAAGTGCAAGGGATATGAGCTATAAAAGGAGAAACTCTGGGAAAATCTAGGCCAGACTAAGATTTAATTAGAAAGTTATAAAACAGCCCCCTCACAAAATTTAGCACCATGTCAACATTTTGCTATGGAATTATTAATAAAAATGACAGAACTCCATAACACAGACTCTTTCTCAGGAGAAGGACTTAGGTAAGGCAGTCAGGCAAGGAAATAAATATAGAGAAACTACAGGAGTTTGAAGCTTCTGACACCTAGAGCCATAGGAAGCATCAAACCAAGACCAACTCCTACCCAGATTAACATAGACTTTACACTAAGGGCCTATATAACTAACTTCCTACAACCTGTCTTTCAACCAAAAAAATACAAGGCTAGCCAAAAGGCAAGGAGAGAAAAAACAAAAACAAAAACACACTCTAAAGAGACAAACCAATCTTTAGAACCAGACTTAGATATGACAAAAATTTTAGAATTAGTAGATCAGGAAACTAAAATAGCTATTATTAATAATTCTGTTAAGGGTTATAATGGAAAAAGTAGACAACATGTAAGAACAGATAAGTGTTGCAAGCAGAGAGACTTAAAACTAAGAAAGGGTCTAATGCAAATATTAGAAGTCAATGTCACTGTAATAAAAATAAAGCATGCCTGTGATGGACTCCTTAGCAGACTGGATATAGCTGAGGACAGAATCCATGAGCTTAAGATGGGTTAATAGAAACTTCTGACTAAAAAGTAAAGAGAAAAAAGAATGAAAAACTAAAGAAGAATAGAATACCAAGAGCTGTTTCATAATTTCATTAGGTGTTAAGATATGCAGAATTAGAATATCATTAGAAGAAAGAATGAAGCAGAAGAAATATTTGAGTAATAAGAGCTGAGAATATTCAAAAATTAATAACATGAATCAAAACAAAAATTCAGGATGCTATGAAAGCAGCAAACAAAATAAATGCCAAAATATCTAACATCTGTAGAATACATGTTCTTCTCATATTATATTCAAACTGCAGAAAAACAGAAAAGATGCTAGAAGGGCTGAAAACACTTTATCTATAGAGTAATAAAGCCTTACAGCATACTTCTCATCAGTAACCATGGAAACAATAAAAGTGGAATGAAATATTTAAAGTGTTGGAAGAAAACCACAAAAACAAAAACAACAAGAACAACAACTGAGAAGTCTATATCCTATGATACTATAGAAGTGAAGAAAAAAATAAAAACCTTCTTAGACAAGCAAAAAATGAGATAATTCATCACCAAATGACCTGCCATGCACGAAATATGAAAAGATTTTCTTCAGGCAGAATAAGATGACATTGTTCAGAAATTTTATGTACATAAAGAAAGATGTTGTTATAAGGTAGCTGTACTACACATAAATCAGTACAGTGCTATTTGAAGATGAACTTTGATCAGCTATAAATTTAAATTGCAAACTCCAGAACAATCCCTAATTATTAAAAAAAAAAAAAAGAATAGTAATTGATGTAGCAGGAGAGAAGATAAAATGAAAGGAAGGAAAAAATAGAAACAAACAAACAAAACAAAATAGAACATTTACAAAACAATTACATACATTGTAATATTAACTGATATATAAAATAATCACTTTAATTGTGAATACCCCCAAAATATCAATTAAAATACAAAAATGTTCAGAAGGTTTTGAAAAAAATACCCAACTATGTGTTTTCTACAAGAAATCCATTTTAAATATAAAGACCGTGATAGGTTAAATGTACAGGGATTAAAAAACACATAGTGTTTAAACACTAATTAAGATAAAGCTAGAGTAAATAAATTATTTGAATAGAGTAGACTTCAGAAAAGTAAAAATTATAAAGGAAAAAGAAGGGCACTAACAATTTTCCAAGAAGTCTTAAGAATCTTAAACATGTAGTATCCTAACAGCAGAGCATCAAAATATGTGAAGCAAAGACTAACAGAACTAAAAGAAATATATTATACAAATCTACTATTTAGTTGGACTCTTCAACATCCCCCTGGCAATAAATGGTAGATTAAACATGTATAAAACTAGAAAGGATAGAGTCAACCTGAACAAAAGTATCAATTGTCTTGTTAGAATTGACATTCATTGAACATTTCAACTAGTATCCATAGCATACACTTTCTTCTCAAACTAGCATAGAACATATGCCAAGGCAGAAGACAGAACCCATTCTGGGCTCTGAAACATATCTTAACAAATTAAAATAATAAAAGTCATACAAAATATGTTTTCTGACCACAATGAATTTAAACCAGAAGTCAATAACAAAGACAGATAAAAATCTCCATATATTTGGAAATCAGAAAACATACTTCAGAGCAATAAATGAGTCAAAGAAGTCTCAAAATAAAATGTAAATTATCTTGAATTACATGAAATAAAAATGCAACTTATCAACGTTTATGAGATGTAGCAAAACCAGCTCTTAGAGGGAAATTTATATTATTAAATGCATATATTAGAAAAGAAGAATGGCTTAAATCAATAACCAGAGTTCCTATTTAGAAAATGAGAGAAAAAAGGAGCAATATAAGCCTAAAGTCTACAACAAATGTTGTTGTAGATGTGGAGAGATAGGAACACTTATACACTGCTGATGGGATTGCAAACTAGTACAACTTCTATGGAAAGTAGTATGGAGATACCTCACAGAGCTAAAAGTAGGACTACCATTTGATTCAGCAATCCCATGACTGGGCATCTACCCAAAGGAAAAAAATACATTTTCTAAAAAAGACATCTGCACTAGAATGTTTATAGCAGCACAATTCACAGCTGCAAAGATGTGGAAACAACCCAAGTGCCCATCAATACATGAGTGGTATAAGAAAATGTGGTATATGTATACCATGGAGTACTAATCAGCCACAAAAAACAACGATGATTTAGCATCTCTTGTATTATCCTGGGTGGAGCTGCAGCCCATTCTACTAAGTTATGTATCACAAGAATGGAAAAACAAGCACCACATATACTCACCACCAAACTGGTATTAACTGATCAACACTTATGTGCACATATGGTAGTAACATCATTGCGTGTCAGGCAGGTGGGAGGGGGGAGGAAGGGATGGATATATACACACCTAATGGGTGAGATGGGCACCATCTGGGGGATAGAAAAGCTTGAAGCTCTGACTCAGGTGGGGAAAAGGCAATATATGTAATCTAAACATTTGTACCCCCGTAATATTCTGAAATAAAACATATATATAAAACAATTGTAAAAAGGGAATAAATCAATGAAATTGAAATCAGAAAACCAATAGAGAAAAATCAATGAAACCAAAAGATGCTTTTTTGAAGAGATCAATAAAATTAATATATTTCTAGCCAGCATAGCCAAGTAAGAAAGAGAAGATACAAATTACCAATGCCATAAATTAAAGAAGATTCATAACTACTGATCTCATGGGCATCAAAAGGATAATAAAGAAAACAAACAAAATAATGTACCTGTCGTAGCAGATGCTCTAATATGCCAACCAGATCCACAACCACAGTAGAAAACAGTTACTCTTCCACCTCCTGGTAGTGTTGATGGAAGGTGGCTTTCAGATATTACCCTCCTTTGGGGATATCCAGCACAGAAAAAAACTGCCTTGCTCAAACTCACGCCTCCTACCCAAAACAATCAGTATCTAATGACTGATCAGTGTGAGGTATAATGCCCTGAGCTACTTCCCCAAACTGGGTCAACTTTGAAACTCTATCCCAGTTCCAGTGATCCTCATATGGTTGGCTAAGAGCTTCATCATAGCTCGCTTTCTCTTTTTGCCAGGTTATATTATCATCCCTTGTCCTCCAAAGATGTTAATCTCAGGAGCATTCTCCCATAAATATATTACACTCTAACTTTTGTTTCTTAGACTACTTTCCTGGGAACTCAGCCTGTGAGAGTTATTGCCAGGAGTAGTCTAAAAAAGCAGGTAATAAGATGGGCTTTTGAAGAAAACCATCTGTTCTTGCTGTAAATGAAGAGGTCTTTATTGGTGGTTATAAAGGCACAAGGAATCCTTAGTTAAACATAGTAGCAAAATTGTTAAAACTTCAACAAGTATAGAACTATACAAAGTGGAATGCATTTGTGCTTTGATGTTTCAGGTATTTAAAAAATACAGAGGAAATAATTATTAGTACTACTTAGTAGAATCCAGTGACTCAGGCTAAATTTACTTGATGAAACAAAAGTTGAGAGTTATTAACTCAAGCAAAAGCTAGGTATAAAAATCAGAAAGCCGTCTTGGTAACATGAAAAAAGGCTCTCATCTGTATAGTAGAAGAACATGTCCCATGAAATTCAAAAGAGGCTAAACTCCCAAGGAAGGGAGATGAGTAATGGCCAGATCAAGCCCTTAGTTGGGAAAGAATGGAATCCTAAATTGGAACATTTGGATTAATGCACTCCAAAACCTTGAAGGCTCATGTTTCCCTGGACCTTCAGAGTTCTTCAAATTTCTCAACCAATTCATAATAGAATTAATGCTACTAGCTTGCTTCAAGATTATGAAGATACTTCTCCCTTAAATGATTGCACATAACCCATCTTCCATCCTGACTACAAAGCCAGTAAGAAAAGTCACAAAATTACCCATTTGGTGACCTTCTAAGCTTACTATGAAAGGCAGATAACCTTTTCCCAATGTAGCTATAGGAACCAGACATGTACAAGCAGATGCTAGCGGAGTAAGTATGTGTCAAGGGAAATTGGTACCTAAACTTTGGTAAGAGTGTTTTTCAATATGAAAGCACATACACTATCATAGTGAGTGGAAATCTCTGAAACTGTACCTCCCCACTACTGGCCAATTAATAACGTATTCCAGGGAAAATGGCAAAAATTAGTGCCACCCATAATGCCCTAAAGAATACTGAGAAAATGGCTCACTTCATTTGTTCATTTACATTTTCAGTTTGCTCCTACAAAAATTACACAGATCCTGAAGGATAACAGTGACCACAGACTCAACTAGGAAGCAGCACTGATTACAACCTCCATGCCAGATGTGGTATCTTTGCTAGAGCAGATTAACACCTCCTCAGGTACACAGTATGTGGCTACTGACAAGGTGAATGATTCTTTCCCATGGCATTAAAAAAAAGGATCAGAAATCCTTCACATTCACTTGAATTGAAGGACAGTGTATATTCCAAAATTTTGCCTCGAGATATATTAATCTTCCTTCCCTCTCTTGTAATATAATCTGACAAGATCTGGACATTTGAAACACTTCACATAAAGTCAAACTGGTCTGCTATATCAATGACATAATGGAGAGCAAAGCGACTCTGCATATTAGGGCATATTAGAAGTCTTGGTAAGACACAGGGATTGCAGACATTTGGCTATACAACTTATAAAGTGCTATGATTTGGATATCTCCCCCAGAGTTCATGAGTTGGAAACTTGATCTCCAATGTGACGGTGTTGGGAGGTGGGGCCTAATGGGAGGTATCTTGAGTCATGAGGGCCCTGCCTTCATGAACAGATTAATGCTGTTATTGCAGGAGTGGTTTACTTGTCACAGGTTTTGTTACTGCAGTGGATTTCTTATAAAAGAACAGGTTCAGCCACCTGTTGTGAGTGTTTCTCTTTCTCTCTCTCTCTCTCTCTCTCTCTCTCTCCCTCTCTTTGCCTTTCTGCCTACCCTCATGGGATGGCACAGCAAAAAGACCCTGCCCAGATGCTGGCCCCTCATTTGTGAACTTCCTAGCCTTCAAAACTGTGAGCCAATAAATTTCTGCTCATTTTAAATTGCCCAGTTGGTGGTATTCTGGTGCAGTGGCACAAAATGGACTAAAATACAAATATTCGAAGGCTTGGCACAGCAGCAAAATTTTAGAGATTCAATAATCTGAGGCATTCCTGTGTATCCCATCCATAGTAAAGAATAAATAATTGCATTTTTCACCTTATACCCTAAGGCACTAAGGGAAAAACACTGTCTGGCAGAATTATTTGTGTTATGGAGGTAGCATATTTCACACCTGGTAACACAAGGCCAAACAATATACCAATTCATATGTATGGAAGTCTTCCATGTTTAAGTGGGGTACAGAGTAGGAATTCTTGGTTATGTCTGACCTTCCAAATTTTAAAGTCACATAGGCCTAGCACCACCAATTATAAAATGAAAGCAACATTTCAGGATCAGAGGGCATAAGGAAGCTGCACAAACAAATAATCCAAAATCCTATGTCATACACCACTGTTGCACCGGTATCTCTTCCTCGACTGACACCTGCATGGGGGATACTTTATGACTCTGAAAGAGGAAAGAAAAGCCCAAACTTGGTTACTGGATAGGTCAGTTCAGTACATGAGTACAGGCCAAATATGGACAGGCCATTATCTGTAGTTTCACTCAGGGAGATTTTGAAAGACATTGGTAAAGAAAAATCCATCCAATGGGAAGAACTTTGTCTTGTACACTTATTCATCTACTCTGTGTGGAAAGAGAAGTGATTCAAGTTAGAGTACATATGGATTCATTAGAAAATCAAGATCAGGAAAAGGTACAAGATAGAGGCATGTGGTTGGACATATGGGAGTATAATATATGATAAACTTTTTATTACATGGTAACATTCTCTATCTCAAATCTAAAAAAAAATCATATGGTACAATGTTTCCCATAGGTAGAATATCTTGCTTCTACAAACAAGAGCTGAAAGCAGGAGTGATTCCACTTGCTATCACTGCCAATGACTCATTGGACAACATATGCTTCCTATCTAGGCTCCATGAGTTCAGAAGTCCTGATTATCAAAGAGAGAACACATCCACTCAAAGCACTACATGAATCCCCTTGAATTATTAATATAAGTCACAGCTGCCATCTGAGCACTTTGGGATCTTCATGCTGGGCATCCGCAGGGAAGAAGAGTCACCACGTTGGCATCAGCAATTGGGGTGATGGAGGGGCAATTGGAAGTTAGGGTTGCTATTACACAGAGGAAAGTAGGTTTTGCATATAGATAATCCACTTGTGGGGCTTGGTCTCCCTTTTCCAGTTAACATTAAGTGAACAAGTATGGGAACCCTGCTGAGGAGGGCACTGTGATCAAGGGCACAGATCATTCCAGGATGAGGATTTGAATCACACTGCTAGGAATTTAAATCACACTACTAGGAAGGTCATTAAGACCAGCAGAGGTGCTAGCTAAGGATGAGGGACATCTAGAATCAATAGTAAATAAGAGAGTAAATAAATATAATTCACAGTCTTCTGACCAGCCACAGTAGCTGGGACTGTAGCTTATCCATCACACTAATCTTTCTTTTCTAACACTCCTTCAAGAAGAGAAGCACTCCAGAAGCCTATAGGAGCTACTCCTAAATCCTGTAGAAGGAAATGGATCTGAGCAACATAAGAGTAGTCTATGGTGGAACCTATGATGTCCTGTCATGAAAAAAGCCAGCACAAAGTTGAGGGTATGATACACATAGGGCACACAGTCTCAGGAGCTACTTCCTCTCAAGGTGATACAAGTGAGTGACTCCTTGAATTTTGTTCCTTAGGCATCACACTCACGTCACTCTAGTCCCTGCCCTGCTGCAAAACCATCTTCAAGAATGGGAGATTTATTCTTCTCAATACTGGGAGGGCTGCCAGAACATAATCTTCATCTGTCAACCCTCCTTAGAAGTGGCTTTGGCTGAAGAAGACCTAAAGTCACAACTCCTACGAGTGGCAGCCCATAACCAAAAACTGCTGATGAATTCCGAACTGTAAATATCTTGTCACCTCCTCCCATCTCAAGACAACTCTGTTGGCCCATCTCAGCATCTATGCTTTCTGTAAGGTGTTGGACACCTTCACTGGGACTGCATCACAGCTCAACTTTCCCCTCTGCCTAATCTTGCTTCCTTGTCTATTCATAGGTGTTCATCCAAAGAGAACTCTTTAATGGCCTCCCTGTCCACTAATCTTTATATCAGAGCCTGCTTCTTGCAGAAAATCAACCTGTGATATGTAAACTAAATAATAAATAAATAATCTTATTCTGTTAATAGTTTTCAGGGAAACATTATCACTCATCAAAGCATTGCACATACTGGATCCATTCAATTTTATTCACTGTAATTTTCTCTTAAAGTTGAATTGAATATCCCCGTGTAATTTTTCTTTTTTCTTTTTTTTTTGGCTTTCCTTTCCTTTTTTTCCTTCCCTTTATTTTCCTTACCTTCCATTCCCTTCTTCTTCCCTCACTTTTCTTTGTCTCCTCTGCCCCCAGTTTCCTCCCTCTTTCTTTCTTTCTTCCTTTTTCCGAAGGTGGCCACACAATTATAGGCAGTTCTTAGATAGGTGCTTTATAAGTCTAACTATAATTCTAAAACAGGTACAATCTGCATTACTCTAGTTCCTGGACATGCTCAGGGGCAAGATTAAATTTAAGAAATATTTACTTTCATGTCTAGGATACAACTTGAAAGTCTATAAGGACATATGTGCTGATTCATGAAAATACTCCTTATTAAAAGAATTCCTCTCTTATGCTTATATATATGTGCCAATGATCTCTTGACTTCTTTCTTATACAGTTCCTATATACAATCTTTCCAGGATGCATGTACAGACAACACAACTATTACCTAAAGTGGAATAACTAGATATAATTAAATTCACACTGTCCCCAGGACCAAAGAAGTTAGACAAAGATTCACCCTCCAGACTGAATAATTAAGAAAATGTACTACTTCCTTTGGGCTATGCAGGCTTAGAAACACGGTCATGACTTGGGGCAGATGTATTGCTAGAGTTCTCATACTTTGGCTAGAATCACTTGTTCAAATACATACAGCACAGCATCAGAGTCTGTCTGATTCCTATTCTCTCTTCTAAAAATTCTTCCTGTAGATAGCAGAAGTTAAATGAATTATATCTAAGTGATAAAATGTGGTTGGATGCATTCAAATAAAGCCTCTCTTAATATTCTAATGAATTGGACCTATGTCTTTTATGTGTGCAATTAAATGGAGGCATTCATAAATATATATATTTATAGTGTGGATTATAGTTGATTTTTCCAAAATGGTTTATTTTTTTTTCTATGAATTTTTTTTTTATTTCAGCATATTATGGGAGTACAAATATTACGGTTATGTATATTGCCCACGCCCCCCTGCCCCCTCAAGGCAGAGCCTCAATCAAAATGGTTTATTTTAGCTCAAATTTATACATACCGTCTTGAAAATTTTGAGACGAATGATTCCTTACTCAAACAGTTTGAATATTTTACCCCAAATATGAAACGCTGATGATTATTTATTTTAATTTTTGCTAATTTTTAAAAACTGATTTCTCAATTTTTATTTTTCTTCAAAGATTGAACAGCAGAAAAATATATTTGGAAAATACTGAGTTAATAAGGTAAAAACAAAACTTCGGTTAATATATTCTTATACTTTATTTGGCTACATGGTTTTAGTGATTTGGTAAATTGAACTGAATTTTTACCATAAATTTATAGTCCATTAAAGAGTAAAGAATCATTTCAGTATAATATATTAAAAATAATGAATAATATGCCATCCATAAATAGATAAAATTAATTTTATTGCATTACGATTTTTTAAAAATCAGGAGATAGTATGCTTTATGACTTTCTAAATATTGAAACATATTTAGTTAAACAATTTTTTATCTATCGCATTGCTTTGGTAATCAGAGTTTTAAAAGACTAGACTCTTAGATATAGTGGGATGTAGCTATTATTTTAACTTTTTAGTGACAAAATAATGTAGCTCCATGACTATATTTCAAGTAGAAATCCTCCTGATAAAATTGCAGATATTAAGAAAAGTTCTAATGAAAAAAATATTCACTTAAACTCCTTAATCAAGCAGAAAAAATAAAAATGCTTCTGTTATGAAGCTCGAGAATAGATTTCCTGTCTATAAAAAATAATGTAATCCAAACTCTGGAATTCTTAACTTGAAAGTTATAAGCATTATCTGAATTTTTTCCTGCTTTGCAATTAGTCATAGATAGACTTACAGAGTTGGAAAAGCTGAAGTTTGGCTTAGTTGGCCATATGAAAAATTGGATATTCACCGGTTGCCACTCTGAATTATTCTGACATTTGAAGTGTTTATCCCAACCAAAATTCTTTTTCAGCAGGTGCAGAAACTCTTATTTACCAGATAAATGAGATCTTCCTTTTACCTTGTCTTTTATTATCCTTCAGCAAATATTTTTTAGATACTACCCATCTCTCTAATCAGTGGCTTGACAAGAGGAAAAATATCACCAGGATTATTTATCATATAACAATGCTTAAGGGCTCTACTTTTGTTTGTTACAGAGTGGTTCCTGTCTATATTTCTAACTGAGATTGTGCAAAGTCTGTCATGAGCAAAACTTTTAATGGGATGTCTTATATCACAAGGAAATTGGTTTTAGCTTTGTTCAGGATATTTTTTAAAGAAAACACATTAATATCCTAAGCTCTGTGAGGGCAGAAATACTGTGTTTCTTTGGTTGTTGTTGTTTATTTATGCATCCCTCTTGCATTGCATGGTAACATATAGCAGAAGCCATTGTGCTTATGGGGCTCAGTAAATATGGGACTTAATGAGTATATGCCTTCTTTCAATTTTTCTTCAAAAACTGAGTACTGCTTCAGAATTGAATTCAAATTCCATTATCCTTTTATTCAGCCCCTTTTGAAAATTCTGTAATTTTTGAAGCATAGTCACATATATTTAGCCTTTAAGTCTCTCTGAATAATCCTAAAGAGAATAATTTTAGGTTTAAGAATAGAAATCTGATTCACAGCAATACTATATTGTGGTCTCACATGATCATAGTCAAGATCCAAACCAAAGTCTTTCAAATCAGTGGTCCATGATCTTTACATCAAACCCTAATGGTTTCTCTGTAAAACACATGTACAGAGTCTGAAAAAGGAATGAATACATTATTTTATTTAATCCTATTAAGGAATTTTGAAGTTGAAAGATCTATGTAAAAAAAGAAGAACACTTTGGTGGGGTAGGTTTTGAAATAGGCAAAGGAAAATAAAGATATGATTAAAAGACTTAAAATGGTATAAGAAATGATGATCTTGGAATAACTATCTACCTCTAGGTGGAAAAGTTGAGAAAGAATAGAATTGGAAGGTGAAAGTAAAATGCTAAAATAAACCCTTAGCAAAATAATAGCTAAGAAAAAATTATTATAAATGCTTGGGAAATAATTTATGGTAGAAACTGCTAGTTGTACTTTTCTCTCTTATCTCACTCTGAGAAAAAAATTCTTTCAAGTTCTACCTTATGTCCATAGGTGACTCAGATGTAGAGGATGTCCATATAACCTCAAGATGGTATTGAGAAGTGTCTCTAGTGTGCATTCTAGCTCTTGAGTTCTAGGTCTCTGTCTGGGTAAAAATTAAAGTCTTCTTATTAGTCTTATGGTTTCTCCCATGTCAATTAATTTCTCACTACTTCATATTTCCACCAGTTTTACCAAACTCCTGGGCCTTCTGCTCATCTAAACACTTCACTTCTTTTAGGGAGTCTTATTCTTCTCTCATATAATCCTATCACAGAACACATTCTAGAGTTTTCTCTCTTTTGATATCCTAACATGTGTACGTGGCCCGATTACAGGACGAGGGAGGAACACAGAACATAAAGAATGACACAGACACACATAAAGACTTCACATGACTAGAGTGCCCAATGCACCGGATGTTTTATTTTTATACCCCTCAGACCCAGGGTTAGTTCCTTGTATGTGAGCATTTGAGCATAGCAGCGATAACCATCAACTTTGGAGTTACCTCATAAAGGAACAATTTCCCATGATCTCAGACCTCAAAACAGTTACTTGAGGCACCAGTGCCAGACATGACTCAGAGATCAAGGCCAAAGTAAGCAACATTAAACAATGCATCCATCAGAAGAACTTCTTGTGCTCTCTCCCAGTCAGTGGCAGGCCCCCACGGATGTGCCTATCTTAGGTCGTCCCCTCCATGGGAGATCTTACCCGTCTTTGGCCACCAAACATCTTACGGGGCCATAACTTGGGAATGTTCTTCTTATCTTTATGGCCTCCAGACTCCCATCACGGGGGCCCACCATGTGGGAGCTGGGCAGCATTTGCTTACATGCAAAAACTCAGGCCTCTTGTCATGTCTCAAGGCTGTAACTGTGTCTGAAGAGAATACTGGTTACCGCTGCGTCATGCAGCACACGTACATTACAGGCTATAGTGAATGATTAGTATAAGGCAGGTAATCGCCAGAATCAGTCCCCTACAAACATGAGATACCCAGGCCAACATATACTACATGTTGATATTTCACCCTGTGTATTAAACTACATGCCATATAAGAACTTTTACACTCTAATCCACTTTGGCAACATTCATGTTTCAAATTATGACTTCGCCATTGCCTAAGAGTTTTAATAGGACATAAGAGAATCTGACTGACCTAAACAATCCATATTATTTATTCCTAGATCCCTAACTTTCTAAACAAAATAAAATAATACCATAAATATGTCTACCTCCAGCAGCCTGAGCTTGGCTGCAGTGTGGTCACTTGGCTGGATGCTACAGGAGTTACATGTAGGAAAAGTATGATTTTTCATTTAGATTAAACAACTATTCTTTTAAATCACTTTTACTCATTTTTTATTACAAGTTTTTCTTGTGCATTTTCAAAATATAAAGTAATAGCTATTAAGGTGTTAGCTAAAGAAGCAAAAGAATAATTTTGAAAATAGTTAAATGATGCCAGACATATTATCAGATAGTTAAACAGAAAATTAACTTTCTAAAATTGGGTTTATTTTTATATTTTAAAAGTTATCACAGTTCATATAAACTTCAGATATTATTGTGATTATATTATATATAGTTAAATTCAACATTGAAGAAATTATCTTTATAACAATTATATGAATTTTAGTAAAGCACATTGTTGTAATAAAAGCAATGATCCTACTAAATAAAGAAGCCTGTAGAAATAAACTTGAAGTGGATTATGCTGAATATATACATATATAATTATATCCAAACAAGCTTTAATAGTCTATGAGCTAAGATGCAAATTTACATATATAAAAAGTTATAAAACATTGATATGTACAGAAAGAAACTGAACTACAATATTTTGTGATAAGTCTGGTATAGACTTTCATAAATCAATCAACCAATAAATTATCAATAAGATAGTATATCATTTGTTGTTTCAAGACCATCTCTCAGGTTATAGAAAAATATGAGCATTTGGAAAACTACTTTGTAAATTAACCTAAGTATCATAGAGTAGTATTGAAGTCCTTTAGATCTATGTAAATTCCCTTTGGAACCCCACTATTTTAATCTCTGAAATATGTTATAATTAAATACTTAGATTTAACCGTTGGTATCATTAGTCCTGGATTTCTCTACTTTTGAGTGATGAAGATGTCAACAGTAGTTAATTTAAGGGATGGTAATATTGCTCTCACCTAATTGCAATCCCTTGACTTTTAGCCAAGACTCCTGGCTCCTTATGAGCTAGCACCTATTATATTAATAAAGGCAAGAATTTAAGGGTTTGCTATAAAAAACCACAGAGAGAATTTATCTATCTCTCCCTTTCTCAGAAGTCTTCCATATACTTATAGTTGAATTATTATCCTCTACTTTCAGTGAAATAATCTTTAAGCGTACACCATTTTTTCTTTATATATTGTACTCCTGTCATTCAAAAGGAGTATTAATCATAACTACATGAGTAATTTTCCATGTTTTGACTGGCAAACTAGATTTCCTCAACTGATACCACAAGATAGTTACCTGAGTGATTTTCTAATACGCCCCCTCCTTGACCAGAGCTCTACAGCATATGTTCACCCCCTGAATAGTCTTCAGGAGTAGTAATTTTACGGGTGTGAGGGTGATCTGACTAAAGCATCTGGTACTCACTGATCCACAGTGCTCCATGTGTGCATCTGGAACCACTCTGCTTAGTCAATGAGGGCCACTGTGGTCAATAATATATGAATCACAGTGTTTTCCTTCCAGAACTCCTAAGATTGAAACATACACTCTGACTGAGTAGAAACTCTCATAATTCCCCTTCACTAGAAACCCATGCTGAGCTGCACAGCAGTCATCATCATTTCCCTTATTCAGCATATTCTCTCAGTATCTCAGATGGTGAATAATGGGCATTGAAGGATAATGGCAATGCAGAGGTTTCCTCTTTCATTCATACACTTAGTCAGCCAATCAACAAATTTTTGTTGAGCATCTAAAGATATCACACAATCTATTAGAGCTTAGAATATTGTATTGACTAAGACAGACTTGGTTCCTACCCTCCCTGTTTAGTGAATAGACCCAATGAACTAATACATTCCTATAAAGGAAAATTTCAAAGAGTTATATGAGAGAATAAAAATATCTAGATGTACATTTGTATGGGCGAGGTGACCTACTCAATACTGGGTAACAAGGGAAGTTCTCTCTGACAGGTGGTATTTAAACTTAGCAATGGAGGATAAGATTAAACCAGATATGCCACAGCAGGAAAAGAGTGTTCCAGCAAAGACACTGATTTGTGCAAAGGCCCTGAGGTTGAAAGAGTTTGAAATTTACAAATAACTGAAAAATGTCTGTTAGGCAGAAGCATAATAAGCAAAGTGGGTTTGTGTCATGAGATAAGGCCAGAGAATTAAGCCAGGACCATATGAAGTGGATCCTATAAGCAATGTAAGGATAATGTGATATATATTTTAAGCAGGAAACTGATATGGACCTATTTACATTCTAAAAAGATTCCTAACTACTGTGTGGAAAGTTAACTGGGGGAGGTGATGGACAGGGCAAAATAAATACTTCATATAAGAAGCCCGTGCAGAGTGGCATATTCCTTCCATCCAGTGATGAAAAGTGAATCTGATCTCTCCATTTAAAACCAGAGTTCTGTGTTAGTATATTTATTTACATTCTTATTCTATTCAGAGATATGAGTTATCTATTATATATTTATATCAAGTAATATACTAAAATTGAACATAATTCACCATTCACATGTCTGTTTATTTGTATAAAAATAGTTTTACAAAATGAACACTGGAGATATAAGATGTGTTATTTTTCCTATTGCAACAGCTTTGTAATTCAAGCACATCTGATTTATATTGATTTTAAATTTAGCGCTGAGAGAAAACACTTACATGCTCTATAACATTGTTAAGCATCACAAATAAAATTAGAAGATGAATTGTCATTGCTTTTCTAAGTCATAAATTAGATGACTCACCATGTAGAAAAAAATGACTCCATGATGATTGGCGAGTTTATAATTTGAGTTGTAATTTAAGCACCATGATGCGTTTCCTTTCACAAAATTCATGGTCTGACGTTAAATTGTATTTTTAACTTGTGTTCAGTCAGGCAACAAAATACTGGGTTTATTTAGTAAGTAAAATTTATTAAACAAAAGCTGGCTTTCTTCCAAATAATGGTAGCTGTCAATTGTGCTGTATATGTATCATTCATGAAGTCTCCTGTTTCATTTCATAACCTGATCATTACAAACCACGTAGGTCAAAAATATTTCCATTGTTATATTCATACACTCTTTTGAATTGTATTTAAAAGTCCTGCTTTATTGTAGAATGGAAAGTTGATAATAGACATGGACCATTAAAAAAAATTGCTTTGCTGAAAGAAATTAAGTCCAGGGAAAGCAGTCAGAAAGATTTAATTAAACACAGTTATAGCTACTAGTCCTGAATCTCTAAGTCGGGTTACCATAAGAATGTCCAGTGTTGAGACAATGTTAATTTTTGAAGAAAGTAATTTCTTGTTTAGAAATCATGGATACATCTGTGGATTGGTTCTGTAGATCAAAGTTTTCCTTCATGGTCAGGTATCTATTATTTTTCTCATTCTCAGTCTATGCTAGGACACTAGATATAGTACTGTTGGGAAATCTCCAAACAATAGACCCAGACCATGACTCCAAAACATTTTTGTTGTGGGTAGAAATAGCTTTTTTTCTCATGTATGATATTTTATATACTTTCATAGTGTGTTTACAGCACTTACATCTAGAGTCCAGTGGTTGTCACCCATGTATGGGTGAGAATACCCTTTTGCCATGAAAAATAGTACATAGATAGCAAGACACGTGCTTTCAGTTCATTTCCATTTGTCATTAGGATATTTAGGAAATCAGGTGACTGACTAAAGTCACATCAGCTTTCCATGCATCAGACATTAAGGCTTCTTCATGTGAGTGTTTTTATCTGCTTGAAATGCTTTCTTACCCAGTCGCATTTTCTTAGTCAATCTCTACTCTTTCTTTAGATCTCAACTCAGATATCTGATCCTCAGGGAAGCCTTGCATGTGTATTCAGACTAGGTCATTGCTTTCATTCTACATTCATATAATAATATTGTAGTTTTCCTTTGCAGCATTTTTATGAAAAGTTTCAATGTCTATAATTATTTGTTTATTGTTTCCTATTTTGCTTGTCTATAAGCTCCATGAAAGCCAGGGCCACAATTCTTTTACTCACCACTGAAGCTCTAGACTCCAGCATTTTGCTCAACATAAAATGGGCATTCAACGCTTGTACTGAATGATGAAGGAAAAGAATTTGTAGAACCTGCAGTGGAAGGATACAGCATAATAGAGAAAAAGATAGCCTACTTGGAAATCAATTAATGGGAGTTCTGTTATTTAAAATCTGAAATTAGAATAAGTATGGATGAAAACTCTCTACTGCAGGTACAAAGGCTATTATAGAGAAAGAACCTTTTCAATTCTAACCATTGTGGGACAGGAGCAGTAACAGTTATAGAAAAGAAAAAAAAATCAACCAATGTAGGAAAAAAACTTTTTAAAATAATAATGTAGATGATCAGAACACTAACAAGTCTTAATGATACCAGAATAATATTTTACATAGGGTTTTAGGGTGGAAAAAGGGGAAATTGCTACTGGTATCCCAAAGTAAAGCATACGTGCTTTGGTCAGAAGATAATATTAAGCATATAATCTAGCACTGAATTAAGATATTCATCTTTTCTCTTTCATGTACAAATGTCTCTAGTTAAGGAATCTCTTCAATTATTCTTCCAGATAGATATTTATACTATGTAAGAATTTGCCACCAATATTCTTGGACCTAGAGTAAGTAATAGTACCTACTAGCAACAGTATCAGCAACATTCCAGACTTCAATCAAAAGTGACCTTCAACTACAGAGGCTCTTAATGGTGCTGAAGATCATTTTCCACAAGCTATATACAAAACAAGGTGATAGGGCAATGATGGTGACAGGAAGACGTAATCTTCATAGTGAGCTTTACAGATGGTGGTGGCACAGCTTTTGAAAAGCTAGACTGTCAGAACTCAGAAGTGCACTGTGTGGGCGTGAAATTTTGTGTGCATTTCAGCTGACTAAGGACAGTGAGTAGTGAAATGACAGGAGAGTCAAACTGACTGAATGAATCAACAAGATAGGAAGCAATAATGATGCTGGGTTAGATTAGCCAAGAGCTGATATTGTGTGGTTGGATGAATCCCTCACAAGTATGGTTATTTGGGGAAAGAATAGAAGCGGGTGTTGTAGACTGAATAATGGTCCCCCAAAATGTCCATGTCTTAATGTCTTCTAATCCCTGGTACCTGTGAACATGTTATCTTACTTGACAAAAGGTACTTTGTAGATGTGATTAAGTGAAGAATCTTGAAATGGGGTAATTATGCTAGATTGACCCAATTTAATTACCAGGGTTATTATAAGAAAGAATTAGGAAGGTCATAATTAGAGTCAGAGGAGAAGAAAACACAGAAACAGAGAGGGGTATGTTTGTGTGTGTGTGTGTGTGTGTGTGTGTGTGTGAGAGAGAGAGAGAGAGAGAGAGAGAGAGAGAGAGAGAATGTGATTTGAAGACGCTATACTACAGGCTTTGAAGACAGGGACAAAAGCTAAGGGATTAGGATGGCTACTCTTAATATAATCTGGAAAAGGCAAGGAAACATTTTCATCCAGAACTTCCAGAAGGAATGCAGCCATGTTGACCTGTTTTGGATTTCTGACTTCTAGAATTATAAGATAAAAAAATTTGTATGTGTGTTTCTAAGCCACCAAGCTTGTCAAAATGTGTTACAGAAGCATTAGGAAACTAATACAAGAGGAAAACATTTCTATGAGATTTCTATGGATGATATAACAGGAAAAATGACTCCAAAGTTGTTATGTCTTCATGGCCCGATTACCATGCTGAGTCTTTCTAGCTAATAGGGAGCAAGGCGAGAGAAACTGGAAGAGCCTTTTCTCAGCTCAGAATAGCCTAAAGGGACAAAAGGTCCACAGTCATGTTGTAGAAAGTCAGATGATAGTAAATACAAAATGACTGAATATGAGCTTAAAGTTGATTTGATACTGATGGAATTTTTAAAGTTAATCTTTGTTAATTGCTATGTTTTTTAAAATCTCAGGTTTTATCTTGTTAAACTGCATAGAAATCTGTGAGAGAGAAGCACAACTAGAATCTCAGTTTTATCAGTGAACAAACTGAAGCCCAGAAAAGGTAAGAAAGACATTTATGCGAAATCACAAAATGGCATTCTGCTGACTCAAAATATAATGATGTTCCTAATATGCTATAATTCCCTCAGAAACTATTATAATTTTATATTGCAAGAGGTATGTTGCCAATATGTAAGCATCAAAAGGGTATTAAATGAATGAATTCTGTTAATGAGAATTAGCTAGAAGGAATATTCAGTGGGGGATGAGTTTTGAATTACTAGCAAATATAATACAAAAGCCTGACAGTTGGTTCTGCTTAGAGTAACATCATTAAGTTCACAGCGAAGTATTCAGCATAACAGTGTTTTTGTTTGAGTTTTCCCAGATTTAACTGTGAAAATTTTTTCCACACATGAATTTTTCTTTACGTTGTACCTCTGCCAGCCTCCAGCCCATTCCTGGTAGTCCCCTGGAACACCACCGAATGTCTAAATCAGTCTGGATGCCACCCAACCCATCTGCCCAGAGTCTGACATGCCAAAGAGCACCAGACATCAAGCTGTATGGTACCTTTTGCTCTGAGGATGTGATCAAAAGCAAAACCAGGGCCCTCTAAACTGACACCAGGACCTGAGAGCCTGTGCTGGTTTGTCAAATATGAGCAGAAGAAAAGGATCAAAGCAGTTTCTTTGCACAGCTTAAATTATATTCATTCCATGGATGCAAGAAGAGCCAAAATGTATCAACTTTATGTCTATATCTGGAAACTGTAAGACTACATTTATTCACTTTATCGATGCATATTCATTGGCCAGGCCCGATGTTAAAAGCCTTTACAATATATTAAACAACACAGACACGGTCCCTGACCTCCTGTAGTTTACAATCTATTCTGGAAGACAGTTAATAAATAGGTGAATGAACAAATAAATATATAATTCCCATTTACTAAAATAAATGAACAGAATGCTAGGAGAAAATGTACGGGGATGGGAACCCAGTTTAGTTTGAGTGGTCAGAAAGAACTACTCTGAGAAAAAGAAACTTAAGTTGAGACCCAGGATAAAAGGAAGAAACAAGTCATGTGATGATACTTAAGAAGATATGTCAGGCGAGGGGCTAGCATTTTCAAAGACTGGAAGAGGAAGGAGCTTTAAGTAGAAAAAAATCTGTGTGAAAAAAATAGTGAGAAAGAGTAAAAGTGGCATTAGAAAATATCAGGGCATAGGTAAAAGTAAGTTCATGAGGAGTATTTGAGAAAATGTAAATCAGTTAGGATTTTATTCTAAATTCAATGGAAAGTAATGAACAGTTTTTAAGCACAGTCTCTACTTTAAAAAAAAAAGTGAAGCTCTAAATAAAATTCAAAGGAGTTGCGAATAATCAATGTGGAACTTAAGGAGTGGTAGTTGGAAAAAAATGCCTTACAAAGAATTTTTTGTCTTTTTAATGCCAGTGCATACTGAAGTGACTAGCAATTAGTATTAAATTAATATGTGATTAATGAAGTGAAGGAAGAAAGGAAGGAAAGAAGGAAGGAAGAAGTGAATGAAGGAAGAAAGAAAGGACACTAGAAAGGGAAGGAAGAAAGAGATAAAGAAAAAAAGAAGTAGAAAGAAGTGGAGTTATTTTCAGCAAAAAATTAGTAAAAAAATACTCTCTCATAAAATTGAAATTTAGAGGTAGAGAAACTAGGAAATATATTATTAACTATCCACTATCATAAGAATGGAAGAATTAAATTGATAAATACATGCAAGGAATATCCTGTGTTTGTAAAAGCATTGCAGAGGAAGTGCAAGAGCTCTGTAGTAAAATATTCATGTGTTAGCATTAATATTTAATATGCACTTGATATAAATGGGAAGATATTTAACTTCATTGAACATTAGTTTCACCATTTGTAAAATAGGACTGGTAATAGTATCTACTTCACTGGGTTTATCAGAATAATAATAGATAATATTTTAAATGGCTTAATGCAGTGATAGGCATATTAAAAAAGCATTAAAATAACAATAATTAGGATAACAATAGGTGCCAAATATTTATTTTAAAAAATGAAAATATTCCTTTTCCAGAACACTATTTTCACAATAAAACATGTTTAAAGTATATTCTTAAAACTTAAACATTCTAGTCATAATATCAATGTACCACCTTATATATAATAGGCAGGTTTTGATCTTTCATTTGAAAAATATTTATCAAACATTTAGTAAATGCTAGATGCTTTGTTAAATATATTTATATTTAATATTTATATTAAATGTATTTATATTTAATATTTATATTTAACAATATAACATATTTATATGTTATATTTATATTTAACATAATATAAATATATTTATATTTATATAAATATAAACATATTTAACAAAGTATATGTGTTTAAGATACTTACAATTTGGGAAGGAAACCTAATCATGAATAACTACTGCAACATTAGGCTAAAGAGTACAAATTAATGACATTATGACTATTGTCAAGGAACAGAAGTTCCATATGGAGAGAAAAGAAATAGCAAAAAAGAAAGAATCTAGGTAATTAAAAAGTTAAAGGAAGATCTTGTAAGCCATGATCACATTTTTTTTGTAACCTAAGGGAAATGGAGAGAGAAAAAGGATTTAAGATGTATAGTGATAAAATCAGATTTGTATTTTCAAAAGATAACTTTGACTGTAGGGAGCAGTATTGAAATTGTCAGTGAGAAAGTGAGATGTGGAAGCTGTGGAGTGGGGTGGTGGCCATGGGTTCAGTCAACAGAAGATCAGGGAGAAGGAGAGAAAGTATCAAAATTTTCTGATTGAGGAACTAAAAGGATGTTGCTGCACTTCTGAAAGGCTAAAATATGGAGGAAAGAACAGGTTAAATGAGTACATGTTTAAATATGTTTTGTTTAAAGTGCTTGAGAGTTATTCAGAAAGATGTATAAAGCAAGTTAAATACACACGTCCAGAGCTCAAGAGGTATGTCTGAGTAGCAAATATAATTTAGTGAGCCCTCAATACAGAGGAAAAATAATTTAAAGTCATATGTTGGATTAGATCTGCCATGAAGGGAATATAGAATTCCATGAAACAGGGTTTAAATCAGGACCCTGAGACTCCTCAGTATTTGATGTTTTCATAGATGAAGTATTAGAATAAGTGGAACCACAGAAAGATACTCAGAAGAGTTATTCTTAGAATATTAGAATACAGAGAGTGTAAGTTCTTAGAAACTAAACCAAAAAAAAAAAACTTTATAAGCAGAAATAAATCGTCAATAGAGTTAACTGTTGTTGAGACAAAATAAAGGTATTAATTGATGTTAATATATTCTATTTGAGAAAATGAGGAATAGAAGAAGTATTGGAATTTGAGATTGAAAAAATAGCATGTAAAAAAGCATAATGATGTTCAGCAACTATAAAGCCTTACACATGGGTATTGCATGTAGTGTAGTGAAATAAACCAGAAGAAAGAACTGGGAAATAAGTTGGAGGGATAGGCAGCAGCTCATGTGCTAACACAGTGACTTTCCTTAATTTCAAATCTAATGAAAATGTTAAAGTTTGGAGGTGTTACAATCATATTTGTATTTTAGAAAGATTACTCTGATTGTACTGTTATAAACATTCCAGTGCAAGTGTCTTTTTTATAAAATGTCTTTTTTTCCTTTGGTAAATACCTAGTAGTGGGATTGTTGGATCAAATGGTTAGGTCTACTTCTAGTTCTTTGAGATATCTCCATACTACTTTCCATAGATGTGGAATCAACCCAACTGCCCATCAATACATGAGTGGATTAATAAAATGTGGCATATGTATACAATGGAGCACTACTCAGCCATTTAAAAAAAAATGGTGATCTAGTATCTTTTGTAACAACCTAGATGAAACTGGAGACCATTCTTCTTAGTGAAGTATCGCAAGAACAGACAAACAAACAGTACATGTACTTACTATTAAATTGGAACTAATCAATCAACACTTATGTGTACATATGGAAGTAAAACTCAAGGGAAATCAAGTAAGTGGAAGGGGGAAGAAGGGGATTGGTAAATTGACTTCTAACAGGTACAATGCACACTAACTGAGTAAAGTGCACACTTATAACTTTGACCCAAACTGTAACCAAAACGTGTGTACTTCCACAAAATTCTGAAATTAAAAAATAAAAAATAAAAAAATAAGAACCATCACCACAAAAAAAGAAAGAAAGATAACTCTGATTTATCTGACAGCATTTTGAAAAATTTGAAGTGAGCAAAAGGGAGATCTGAATCAATTTCAACAAATCAGATGAGTAGTCAAAAGGGCACACAATAAGTCACAGCAGGTAAGAAAGTGAGAGAAGGCGTCAGCTTGGAGAGCTGACACTTCTAAACTTAGTGAAGAATTTAATGAGAAGAATGAGGAACAGGAGGCAGGAATGTAAAGGATGAGTCTTAGTTTTTAAACTTTTTACAGAGGAGGATATAGCATTGCCACTCACCAACACTGGAAACCAGGAGAGCGTAAGGTTCATTCATTTATTCATTCAGCAAATGTTTATTGAGCTGCCATAACATTTGAGGCACTGGAACTATGACAGTGAATAAAACAGACAAAATTACTAAACTCACAATGTTTTCATATGATATGCAAGAAGAGAAGTACTATTTTATTTTATTTTATATTTATAATTTTTATAGATACATCAAATTTCTCATCATAAAAATTGTGAATTTATATTCGTTACACAAATATATGACTGTGTTTTCACACAGCCTTACCAATGGGGTATGGTAAAACATTACTTTTCCAAATTATTAGGTTAAAAAACAACATTTATGTATCATTAATTTGCATTTCTTTATACTTATTGAGTTTATGCTTTGATTTTCACATTTTATTTTATTATTTTTTTCTTTCTTTTTTCCAGCATATTATGGGGGTACAAAGATTGATGATACATATACTTTTCTTGCCCCACTTCCCACTCAAGTCAAAGCTTCAAGCATGTCAATCCCCCAATTGGTGCACATCACACTCATTATGTATGTATATACTGATTTCCTCCCCCCCCACCTGCCCGACACCTGATAGATGTTATTCCTATATGTCAACTTAGGTGTTGATCAGTTAATACCAATTTGCTGGTGAGTACATGTGGTGCTTATTTTACCATTCTTGGGATACTTCACTTAATAGAATGGGTATCCAGGAAAATACAAGAGATACTATATCACTGTCGTTTCATATAGCTGAATAGTACTCCGTGGTATACATATATCACATTTTATTAATCCACTCATGTATTGATGGGCACCTGGGTTGTTTCCACAACTTTGCAATTGTGAACTGTGCTGCTATAAACATTCAAGTGCAGGTGTATTTTTCATAGAGTGACTTTTGTTCTTTTGGGTAGATGCCCAGTAGTGGGATTGCTGGATCAAATGGTAGATCTACTTGTATCGCTTTAAGGTATCTACATATTGCTTTCCACAGAGGTTGAACTAGTTTGCAGTCCCACCAGAAGTGGAGGAGTGTTCCTATCTCTCCGCATCCACGCCAACATTTATTGTTTGGGGATTTTTGATAAAGGCCATTCTTATTGGAGATAAGTGATAGATATCACATTGCAGTTTTGATTTTAATTTTGCTGATGATTAGAGATGTTGAGCACTTTTTCATGTGTTTGTTGGCCATTATTTTGTCTTCTTTGAAAAATTTCTTTTCATGTCATATGCCCACTTTTTGATAGGGTTGTTTGATTTTTCCTTGTTGATTTTCCTGAGTTCTAAATAGATTCTAGTTATCAACCCTTTATCGGATGTGTAGCTTGCGAAAATTTTCTCCCTTTCTGTGGGTATTTCTGTTTGCTCTCTTGACAGTTTCTTTGGCTGTGCAGAAGCATTTTAATTTGAT
>VBSM01000361.1:28228553-28250979 GCA_008086735.1 Cheirogaleus medius
CCTTGTAGTATAGTTTGAAGTCTGGTAAATTGATACTTCTCATTTTGTTTTTATGGCCTAGGACTGATTTTGCTATAGGGGTCTTCTCTGGTTCCATACGAAGCATAAAATTATTTTTTCTATATCTGTGAAAAATTATGATGGAATTTTAATAGGGATTGCATTGACTCTGTAGTTCACTTTGGGTAGTATAGACATTTTAACAATGTTGATTCTCTGACCCATGAGCATGGTATGTTCTTCCACCTGTTTACATCTTCTGCTGTATCCTTCTTCAGTGTTTCATGGTTCTCCCTGTAGAGGTCTTTTACCTCCTTAGTTAAATATATTCCTAGGTACTTTATTTTCTTTGTTGCTATTATGAAGGGAATTGAGTCTTTGATTTGCTTCTGACTTTGACTGTTGTTGGCGTATATGAATGCCTCTGATTTCTGTGTATAGATTTTGTATCCTGAGACTTTACCAAATTCATTTATCAATTCAAGGAGTCTCTTGGTTGAATCCTTGGGGTTTTCTAGGTATAATATCATGTCATCAGCAAAGAGTGAGTGTTAGATCTCTTCTGCCCCCCTTGGATGCCCTTAATTCCGTGCTTTTGTCTGATTGCTGTAGCAAGGACTTCTAGCATTATGTTGAATAGAAGTGGAGATAGTGGGCAACCTTGCATTGTTCCACTTCTAAGTGGGAATGCTTTCAATTTTTCCCCATTCAGTATAATATTGGCTGTGGGTTTGTCATATATGGCTTGTATCATTTTTAGGTAAGCCCCATCTGCCTATTTTGTTAAGTGTTCTTATTATAAAAGGGTGTTGAATTTTGTCAAACGCTTTTTCTGCGTCTATTGAGAGGATCATATGGTCTTTGTTTTTGCTTCTGTTTATATGGTGAATTACATTTATAGATTTGCGTATGTTGAACCATCCCTGCATCCCTGGGATGAAGCCTACTTGGTTGTGATGGATTATATTCTTAATAAGCACCTGGATTCAATTAGCAAGAATTTTGTTGAGAATATTTGCATCTATATTCATAAGGTATATTGGTCTGTAGTTTTCTTTTTTTGTTGCATCCTTTCCTGGTTTTGATATCAGGATTATGTTTGCTTCATAAAATGTGTTGGAGAGAATTCCATCCTTCTCGATGTTGTGGAATAATTTCTGCAGGATAGGCACCAGATTTTCTTTGTTGGTGTGGTAAAATCCGGATGTGAAACCATCTGGTCTGTGACTTTTCTTTTTTGAAGGTTTTTTATTGCTGTGTCAATTTCAGTACTTGATATTGGTCTGTTCAGGAATTCTATTTCTTCCTGGTTGAGCCTAGGGAGGCTGTGTTTTTCTAAGAATTTGTCCATTTCCTCTACTTTTTCCAGTTTGTGTGCATAAAGTTTTTTGTAGTATTCATAAATTATATCTTGTATCTCCATGGAATCAGTTGTAATTTCTCCTTTATTGTTCCTGATGGAGCTTATTAGAGATTTTTCTTTTCTGCTTTCATTAGTCTAGCCAAAGGGATGTCAATTTTGTATATTTTTTTAAAGAACCAACTTTTTGTTTTATTAATCATCCATATTATTTCCTTGTTGTCAATTTTATTTAATTCTGATTTGATCTTAATGATTTCACTTCTTCTGCTGGGTTTGGGGTCGGTCTATTCTTTATCCAGCTCTTTGAGTCAATTCATTAGGTTTTCTGGTTTTGATCTTTTTGACTTTTGGATATAGGCATTTGTGAAAATTAACATTCCTCTCAGGACTGCTTTAGCTGTGTCCCACAGGTTTTGATAACTTGTGTTTCCTTTGTCATTTAGTTCAAAGAATCTTTTGATTTACATCTTGATTTTCTTTATTTACGTCTTTCAGCTTTCATCTGAATGAAGTGATCATTCAGCAGAAGGTTGTTTAGTTTCCACGACTTTGTGTAGAAATAAGAGTTCCTGTTAGGGTTGATTTCTACTTTTATTTCACTGTGGTCTGAAAAGATACATGGTATAATTTCTATTTTTTTAAATTTTTTGAAACATGCTTTGTGTCCTAGGATATGGTCAGTCTTAGAGAATGTCCCATGAGCCAATGAGAAGAATGTACATTCAGTGGTTTTGGGGTAGAATGCCCTGTAAATGTCAGTAAGGCCCATTTGTTCTAGAGCTTTGTTTAAGTCCATTATTTCTTTGTTAATTTTCTGTTTGGAGGATCTGTCCTATGCTGTCAGTGGGGTGTTAAAGTCAACGGCTATTATGGTGTTATTGTTTATCCATTTGTTTAGGTCAAGTAGAGTTTGCTTTATGAATCTGTGTGCACCTAAGTTAGGTGCATACATATTTAGAATTGTTATGTCTTCTTGTTGAACTGTGCCCTTTGCCATTATATAGTGACCTTCTTTGTCTTTTATTACTTTTGTTGATTTAAAAACTAAGTTATCTGAAATCAAAACAGCCACACCAGCCTTCTTTTGGTTTCTGTTTGCTTGAAATATTGTTCTCCACCCCGTTACCTTTAGTCTAAATGCATCCTTGTAAGTTAGATGTGTTTCCTGAAGGCAGCAGATACTTGGCTTGTATTTTTTATCCATTCAGCCAGCCCATTTCTCTTGAGTGGAGAGTTCAAGCCATTCACATTTATTGAGAGAACTGATAGGTGGGGCAGATTTCTGTTTATTCTGATGGGTTGAACTTTGTTGCTTTGTTTTCTCTCTTGAGCCATTGTGGTATCTGGTCTTTGATCTTTAGCTTTTGCATAGATTTACATTCGTGAGTGTCTAATGTGCTGATCTGTGGGTAACACTGTTTTGAGTACTTCTTGGAGAGCTGGTCTTGTCTTGGTGAATTCCCTCAGTCTTTGCTTATCTGAGAATGTCTTGATTTCTCCTTCATATACAAAACTTAGTTTTGCAGGGAATTAGATTCTAGGTTGAGCATTATTCTGTTTCAGAAGAGTGAGAATGGAGCCCCAGTATCTCCTTGATTGTAAAGTTTCAATAGAGAAGTCTGGCATTATTCAGATTGGTTTTCCTTTTGTATGTTACCTGCTTTTTTTGCCTTACAGCTCCTGGAAGGGCCTCTTTAGTTGATATGCAGTCTGATTACTGCATGTCATAGTGTTTTTCTGTTTGCATTGAATCTCCCAGGGGTCCTTTGAACTTCTTATACTTGGATATCAAGATTTTTAGCAAGGCCTGGGAAATTTTCCTCTATTATATCTTCAAATAGCTTATCTAACCCTTGAGTGATTTCTTCTTCCCCTTCTGGTAACCCTATACCCCTCACATTAAGTTTCTTCACATAATCCCACATTTCTTGTAGGCTTTGCTCTTTTCTCTTATTTCTCTGCTCTATCTCTGTGACTGACTTATTTAATTGGACCGTGTTATCTTCAGTCTCTGAGATTCTTTCTTCTGTCTGATCTACCCTGTTCTTGAGGCTTTCCACTGTGTTTTGTAGTTCCCTGAATAGATTCTTCATTTCCAGGAGTTCGGTTTGATTTTTTTCTTTATTATTTCAATTTCTTTAGTGAATTTTTGTTCCAGGTACTGGAATCTTTTTGTGGTTTCTTTGTGTTGGTTATCCATTATTTCTTGCAAGTCATTGAATTTTCTTACAATCCATGTTTGAAATTCTTCTGTCATTTTAGTGGTCTGATTTTGGCTGGTGTCCATTTCTAAGGGGCTGGTGTTCCTCTATGGGGGTGTGCTTTCTATTTTAGTCTTCATATTTCCAGATTTCTTTCTCTCACTTCTTCCCATCTTGATCAGTTGTTGCTTCCTACCTTTAGATTATTGTGTGGATAATGACACAGCCTCTTTAGTCTCTGAGCCAATAGGTGGTGTTTGTGGGTGAGATTTGACCACACCCTGCATGATGACTTAGTAGATGCCGTAAAAGGGTGTGCAGAATGACCTCCCTGTCAGTAGGTGGCACTTGCTGGGAGAAACAGGCTTCAGTGTTGTTATTGGGTCCTGTAACCAGCTCTTATTCCTCTGGAAAGGTACTCTAGTGCCTCAGGTGGTGGGTGGTGCCCTGGGACTTCCAAGTGTGTTCTTATTCTCCACCTCAGTGAAGGCTGGTCTGGGAATGAGTCTCAGCAGAGCTGGGTTGAGTAAGCCTGCCCACAAGCACCACAAATACTGTTAGCAGGAGTCAAAGTTCTGTTCTCTGCTTTTGGGCAAAGCTGTCAGGGAGGGGCTGGAATGGCCCCGCTCAGATGGAAAGTCTGTATGGGGGTGGGGCTGTCTGAGACCTGCAGTCTGGAGCAGGCCTTGCTCCTTTTCACCCTCCCCAACTCTGCAGCTTCTCCTGGGCCTCTGCCAGCAGGCCGGACCTCATGCCAGCACATCTCCCCTGGCTGTGATGCGGGCCAGGAGGTTCTCTGTGCAGGATCGCAGCCTGGGCTGGACACAGGCCCACCCCTTGGGAGGAAGGTTGCCCTCAAGCACACTGATATGCCCCTGAAGGCACACACACCTTAGTAGGCTCATTCATGAATATCCCTTCTGTGCCTTGGGGCAATGCAAGGCCTGGGTGCACAGGATCTGGTCTGCAGGTCTTACCTCTGGGCCCCAGAATTCAATCCCTGACCCCACCAGGGAGAGGAGTGCCAGTCTTAATTCACCCACGGGTTGCCCAAGCTGGGTCAATGTCTGGCAGCATCAGTATCTGCCCCATTCTCTTGGAGTCACCAGGCCAGCAGCACCAGGGAGGGCAGGTGGATAGGGGGCTCACCATCTGAGTACCCATCAGTCAGCTGTAGGGCCCCAAAAAGGAAGGTCCCATTCCCTGGAGATGCCTCTGGCTGGTGGCTATATTGTCTCTCTTGGTGGCCACAGACAGTGAAGGGGGCCAGGAGGATATAGCAATATGGTACCTGCTGAGCGGTTCTGGTCTGTGCACAGGGAGGTGCCCCTAGGGTGTTGGGAGCCTGGTGCTACATCCGCTACAGGATTACTGCTGACTAGAAGTGGCCATCTCTGAGCTGGTGTCTGCAGGTCTCTCCAACTGCTGGGGAGCCCACCAGTGGTCCGAGATGCAAGAGAGGGGAAAGTTAATCACTCCACCTACCCTTGTTGCTGGTCTCCAAGCTTCTCAGGAGGTTTCTTCTTCCAGTTCTCCTCTGCAACCTCCTACCGTGTAGTCTCCCATAGTCTCCGGTACCCCTCCTTTTGACCCTCATCTGATGTATGATTGTCTGCTTGCTTATTTCTTCTACTTTCTTTTAAAATCTGTCTTTTTTGCAAAGACACTCTGGCTGGTGGTTTTTCTCATCCGCCATCTTGCTCCACCCAAGAAGTACTATTTTATTTGTCACAAGTTGGTAAAATAACATCCTTACTTTGGTATAATCTCGAAATGAATGGCTCTTGGGAGAGGTTTTGGAAATAGAGAATTTCCCTTACACAGTTTAAATTTTACCATGCAGTTTTATTTGGAATAATTGCAAGCAAATCAACTGAAAAAAATGGCCAAATATTCTGAAGCTAAAACGAAAATGATATCTTCCTTAAATACACACTAAATTCAATCTTCTCTGCCACTTCACAAATAGCCAAGTAACTAATGACAGTGAACCAGGGATACTTCAACGTCCTTCATGGCACATGGTGTTAGCATTTGCTTCCCTGACTTTTACTGTCTTACGCTTTTACTCTTTTATGCTAGGCTTTCTACATAATTTGAATTGGTTTTACCATTCTAGCTCTGTCAAAATACATCAATTTCGACATTTAAAGCCATACCTCAAGAATTCAAAGTATCCACTATCTCTACTCCTGAATAAGGAAGACTTCAGGCAAATAGTGTCTATATAAATCACAAAGGAAATTTTCTTTTTAACTCCAGTAGTGGTCAAATATTTATTAGCTTAGTGGGTTCCATTTAGACATCCTTCACTGAGTCACGATAAAGAGAATTTGGAGAGAATCCAAAGAGGAGTAATAAAAATGATTAACAATTTGAGAAATGAGCCCCAGGAGAAAAGGCTAAAGGAGCCAGGTTTGTAAAGCCTAGAGACAAGGATGTTAGAGTTAGAGGGCATACTCTATGCACTATATACAGTGAAAAAGCTCTTGGTAGAGAACAAATGTTCTTTTCAGGAGCAACAGCAGGTATAGAGTTCACAGCAAGGTGTTTAGTCTGAGAAAGGGCTTCTCGATTTAATTGATTCTGAGGGTTAGATCTCTTCTCTGGATTCGGTGATGCTATGATCTTTCTCTCATTATGGTATACATCTTTATTGACAATTCTCCTACAGTTGTATAACTAAAGGCAAAGAGGAATATCTAGGATATTTGGAATTTCTGAGAAAACCTTACAAAAGACATTCAAAGCGTAGGTCTCTTTAAATATTCATGCTATTAATTGAATAGATGTGGTTTCACAACTAGTGAGGGAAGAAAAAACTCTCTCATAAAAAACAAAACTTTGACCATTTTTATTTAAATATCTTGGTCTTAAATCATCTTGGAGCTATTACTGTACTACAAATGTCATAAACTTCATGATTTTTAAAATATCTCTTCTGTATTCTTGACTTTAGGGAAAAATTCATTTGATTAAATGGCAACACGTTTTGGAGGAGGCAACAAAAGATATCTTAAACCTAAAAAGTGTCTTTTTCCCTCTGCAACATTATAAAACAATATACAATATATTTTTTTGTCTTATCCCTTGATTTGAAATGTGGGATTTTCATCATATGCAGTGTCTATGATTTAAGAAAGAATATCAATGTGTTTGCAATCCCAGGTACAATCTTGTGCCACATATTAAAATATCTAAGTGGCTATAGCTGCATGGTTAAGCAAAGAATAATATTAAACATTTTATTCAATGGTTTAGAACTGTCTATTAATATTAATGATACATTGATGCTATTTCCCAAGGCAGAATTATACCAATTTGCAAGTGTTTTTAACAGACCAATTAATATCTTTATTTTCTATACAAACTATTCCTATGGGAGTAATATTTTAATTTTGTGATACCAGGCTACAGAATCAAAGATTACATGAATATTGGGTGCTCATGTAATTCATTCCAAGCTCAAATCCAGCTTTACTACATTCAAAGTAACAGAAAAATACTGAAGAATGCACTATGCAAAATTAGTTACAGAAATAGAAATTCTGTAGGATATTATCTGCATCTTTTAGTTGTACCTCTGCTCACATTACCACCATATAGTAAAGCTAGCATTTATCCATTCAGAATCTTAGTCTTGCTGCGCAAGAGCCCTGACACCAAATAGTCAGAAACAAGTAAGAATTAGCAATGTTGTAAAGATTTTATTAAAATACTTATAAAATGTGACTCCATAAACTCTCCAGTGCTTAACCACATCAGATTCAAGAAAAATTACAAAGTCCCCATTATTACAAAGTCCATTTGTTCTGTGGATAATAACAGCACCCATTGACTATATCAAAACAGTGTTCTTCAAATTCTTAGCAAACATTGGTAAATAGAAGCTTGGTAGTTTAAATACTTTGTCAAAGTGGCATAATCCCTGATTCTTTAGTTGTGCTTTTTGTAATGAGTATCTAGCAAGTAAGTGTAGCTCTCCTGTAAACCTTCATGTTCTCCCTGCCCTTTGTGAACACACTTATAGTAAGAGAACAACAAGAAGAAATAAAGGAATAGTTAAGTCCATTGAAAAAAATATATATTAAGTGCCTAATATGTAATTCTTATGTTAGTTGATGAGAAGAAAACAAAGAAAAAGGTAAAAAGTACTGACCTCAGCCTTAGAAGAGCACAAGCAAGTTGGAAAAATAAAGCATACACAAATTGGGCAATTAGGTAAAAAATATTTACAGAGCACCTACTGGGTGCAAGGCAGATAGATAAATCACTTTCATTTTCTTATTAAATCTTTAAAATAAAATTTGGAGGTACTTTTTGTTGACATTTTGAAAATAAAAAGGGAAAAGCTAACTTTGTTAGATCACACAATCAATAATTAGCAGATTTGACTTTTAAGCACAGATTTGAGTCCAATGCCTATGCTTTTCTTAGAAGAATATTCAGTCTCCCTTACTAATTAAGTAATAAAATTCATCAGATATTATAGATGAGAAAGGAACAATCTGCCACTAGCTAGATGAGTTCAACTCATCTTAGGTTTCATTTCCATATCTGTCTAAAAACAAGAGTGTTGCCAGGTATTCCTGAAGGTCCTTCCATCTCTAGAATTTAGTAATTCTGTAATTTTTTGGTCTTCATACAATTGGATTGGACTGGGTTGATTGGAATGGTGTTTCTGAAATAAGCAAGACCCAAGCTAATTCTTAAAAAGTGGGAATATTAGGCCTGGGTGAGGGAAAGACATGACATTCCAAAGTGGTTTGAAGGAAGAGAAGAATTCAAGTTTAGCAGCAAGAAGAAGCAAGGAATAGGTACAGGTAACTTGATCCCATGTGTTTATTTGAGCAGAAGCTGATATTATTGGCTGAATCATGTTGCAGTCACACGTATGAAAAGTTTGAAAGCAAAGATGAGAAGTCTTAAGATCAAACAAAAAATGTTCATATGGTGATCCACAGATATTACAGGCTTCTGAAATAGCCTGTAGTAAAATTCTGGGACGATTAATGCTGGTAAGAACATGCTGAATTGAGAAAAACGAAGGTACCCCAAACAGTGACATTGCTAAGAAAGGATATAGGTACTAGATAATTAGAACCTATACTAGAAACATCATAAAGAAATGATTAAGTAGAAGTTAGAAGAAGAGTAAGTACAAGGCCCCTAGATTTCTTATAGAGAAATCATCTTTGGGTGCTTTGCAAACTTGATCCCTCCTGGTCACTTAAGAAATTGCTAACCCCTGGTGTATTCACAAATGCCTTCTATTCATCAGTGTTTCCTCTATAACACCATTGATAGAGATTCTGGAATAAACTGTTGTGATTGTAATTCTGCCTAATTATGTATAATTCTATAGCTATGCCATTTCAGACGGATGAATGATAACATCATCTGAGGCAGTTGAACATTCTCCTATGCTAAGATCAATTGATGTTGTGTCTAAACCATTACATACATGCAATCATCTTACTTAGAAATAAAATTGTTTGAAAACCTCTCCGTATCTTAAATTTGACAATTTGCAAGTTGTACTTTACATGTATTTAAGAAAATATTGTTGAAAGAAATTTTGTATTTCACATACATTTATGGTAAATATTTTATTAGCTACTAATATTTGACATGCTATGTTGCTTTGCACAGCTGAATTTCATTTTGACTTTGTTTTTCATTATTTTCCTAGATTATTTTAAGTAGGCATTTAGGATTTTTAGATAATGACAATAGCACATCACTCTAAATAACATACTCTTAAAGAAGATAAGCTTTCTTCTTTTTTCCTCTTCAGACACTCATAGCACAATGCAGAAGGTGTCAAAAATAATTATGATTAATGATTGTGTACCCAATCAAATGAAATGTATCTTTTGGAAGTTTGATATTTTTTCTATGCTATGCATGATTCTTATAAGAGCAAATCAAGGGTGCATCCTCTCAACAGTTGTGGGAAAATTTTATATATAACAGTTTAGAGTAATTAGTTGGTAGAATAATATAGGGTTTCAAACCACTAGCAGCCTCTATATTCCAACTGTTACACAACCAAGGTTACAGTTTATAGCCCTAGATATTGGCAATTTGATAATCTTGGAAAGAATCTCTATGACTTTCATGAACACAAAACTAAATTCGTCTGAAAAGTAATATTGTAGGGTAATAAAAATAAGTTTTTTAATTTAAATTATGTGTCCAAACTGTCTATTTCTTCAGCAAATTATAGCTATCTCTAGCAGCTTCAGTAAAAATGGCCTAAATGCTTCCAGAGAATATGTTTTCCTATTTATTGGAATAAGTTTTATTGTAAATATTTCACTCAGTAATTAGTGTTCTGCAAATATTAGTCTGCTACTATAGCTTCCTAAGTTTTAGATTTGCCCATGTCATTAACTCATTCATGCAGTTGTCCAAAAAAGCATTTGATATACATAGTAACATTTCTTCAAAGTATCTATGCTTGGATGTGTTTAATATATGGTAAGTACCTTGAAGGTTACAAGTTGTGGATATATTTGCTCATTGTCAAGATGCATCGCTATTGTCCTCATGTACTGAGAAGTTAATAATATTAAAAAAGCTTACATGTTCATTCAGATATTTAAAGCTGCAGTGTCACTCTAATTCCATGTTATCCAGGTTTCTTCAAAGTATAGCCATCTGCCCCAGAGGGAAGAATCTAAATTCTGAGAAAAGAGTGCTTTCCAGCCAAGAAGTTAAGGCGGCCAAATTGTTTTCTAGTTTTCTAAATTTCTTTTCAAATGATCTCAGGTGTCATGTGTAGAAATTGGTCTTCTACATCAAGGAAAATATGTTGTGTTTTCATCAGCATAGAAAAAGTGTGCCCTATCCACTACATATAGCCTGAATCTGAGAAATGATGAGAGCCCCTGATTCATTTCCCCAGATTGGTGGCACTTCTCTAAATTAAGCACATACACTCGTCTCACACAATCGGCCTGAAATGTAATGAGTAGAACCCAGGCAGAAGAGACATCTAGTCAAGGCCATGTCAGGATAGGAAATGCATACACTCCTGCAGCTGCTTTGTGGGATCACACCAAATCTGCATTTCTAAAAATGTTATGATAGTGTGAGTTTAAGCCACTAATGACTACACAAAGAATGTAGTGATGCCAGCAGTATAACTGACAGTAATGAATAATTACATTTTATTTTCTAATTTCAATGTGAAATGACATACTAGCATATAGTAGAGTAAAAAAGGTCTCCTGATTCTTCATCATAACAAGTATTTTAACAATCAGCAATAGTTACACTGAAGAGTTTGGTGTCTGACTTGGGTTTCATCAGTAGCTACATGGTGTGACCTTAGGAAACCTAAGCATTCCCTTTTCTAATTTCCTTGATTAAATAGCAACTAGGTCAGAGTGATGTGAGGATTACATGACCTAATACTTGTAAAGTGTTCTACTGCAAGACCTGGCACTTCTCAAGCAACGGCAGATGATGACATTATCATTAAATATATATGCCTTCCTCAAACCACACTTTCAAAACTGCCTGTTTCTGGTCTATAATTCTCTACTTCTAATATGCACTACAAATTTCTGTGACTTTTAAAGCAGAAGGATTTTGCTATTATTAAATTTACCACATGAGTGTTATAATACATTTATTTTTTATGGGTTATAATACATTTATTTTGTTTCACCAATCTATATTTCTATCTTTATGCCAGCACCATACTATTTCGATTACTATAGGTTTGTAATGTATTTTGAAAACAGAAAGCTTCCAGTTTTTTTCTTCTTTCTCAAGATTATGTAAGACACATATAGATTTATAGAACATAGTAGGAGTGCAGATATAAATCCACTCATATACGATCAACTGATCAAGGGTAAAAAGAACATGCAATGTGGAAATGGGAAAGAATAGCCTCTTAAACAAATGGTATGGAAATAACTTGATGTCCTCACACAAAAGAATGAAATGGGGGCCTTATCTTACACCATAAACAGAAATAAACTTAGAATATATTAAAAACTTAGATGTAAGACCTGAAACTGTGATATTCCTAGAAGAAAACATAGGGGAATCTTTCATGACTTTGGTGTTGTCAGTGATTTCATAAATATGACACCAAAAGCACAAGCAACAAAAACAAAAATAGACAACTGGGATTATATCAAACTATAAAGCTTTGGCATAGCAAAGGAAACCAACCACAGAATGAAAAGCCAACCTATGGAATGAAAGAAAATGTTTGCAAACCATATATCTGATAATGAGAAAATCTTCAAAATATATAAGTAACTCTTATGGCTCAATAGGAAGACATAACTAGTAACTCAATAAAAAATGGACTTGAATAGACATTCCTCAAAGGAGACATACAAATGGTCAGCAGGTATATGAAAAAAGTTCCAATGTCATTAATTATCATGGAAATACAAATTAAAACCACAATGAGTTATCACCTTACACCTGTCAGGATGAGTACTATCAAGAAAGAAAGAAAGAAAGAAAGAAAGAAAGAAAGAAAGAAAGAAAGAAAAGAAAGAAAGAAAGAAAGAGTATGCACAGTTAAAGATAAATTGAAACTATTGGTGGAAATGCAAAATGATGCTGCTTCCATGGAAAACAGCATGGAGGTTCTTCAAAAAAAATAAAAATAAAAATAGAGCTACCATACAATCCCACTTCTGGGTATTTATCCAAAAGAATTAAAAATGGATCTTCAAGAGATACTAGCCTTTCTATGTCTGTTGTAGCACTATTCACTATAGCCAAAATGTGGAAACAACCTAAATGTCCATCAACAGATGAATGGATAAAGAAAACAGAATATTATTCAGCATTAAAAAAGTAGGACATTTTGCAATATGCAATAACATCAAAGAACCTCAAGTACATTATCCTAAGTGACATAAGCCTGTTACAGAAAGACAAATACTACAGATTTCAGTTCTATGAGGAACCTAAAGTCATCAAATTTATAGAATCAGTGTGTGGAATGGTGGTTATCAGGGACTAGAGAAGGGAGAAATGAGGGTCACTAATAAAAGGACATAAAGTTTCTGTGAAACAAAATAATTAAGCTCCAGAGATCTGCTGTAAATTATTGTACCCATAATCAACAATAATGTATACTTAAAAATTTGTTAAGTGGGCATATCTCAGATTGTGTTCTTACCATAATAAATAGATATTTATTATCTATTTATCTATCTACATATATACAGAAAGAAAGAATGATACAATAAATTCATCTCTTGTATTATATAATGAAGTACAATGTGTTAAGAAAATTAATTCATTTAAGAACTGGGGTCAGCATACTTTTTTGGTGAAAATCCACATATTAAATATTTTCAATTTTGTTTTAGCCAAAAAGAGAATTTTCCAAAAGGACTAAAAACATAGGTTATGAAGAGTGTTTTGAGGGGTTCCCCTTAAAATCCTGCTATGGAGAAGGATGTAGGTTTAGTAGTTTATTTGAGAGGTGATCCCAGGAAACTTAACTGAAAGAGCTGAAAGAGTGAGTCAGGGGAGGATGAAAACCCAACACAAGCGTATATTTTCAACTTCACTGCTGTGGGCAACAGGTCAGGGGGTGGAGGGGTACTCTGCCAGACCATCTTGAAATATACAGTATGCTTTGCAGAATTATCTGTTTGAAACGCTAATTAATTCTTCAGCTCCTATCTCCTACTAGTTGAGGGCATTCCCATGAACATTAACTCCAGCACTTCCAGGCTAAAGTGCATATGGGTCAAGCAGGCTCCTATGGCATTGGAGAAGGACCAGAGACAGACAGAGAAGTAGATCTGTGCCTCAGATGGCATGCTGTAAGTTTGGGATAAGCCTGGCTTACGCAGAGCTGTCCAGCATTGCTGCTGCTGAAATTGGAGGTGAACCAAGGAGATTTAGCCCAGAGAAATAGAGGAGACTGTTACCATCTACGGCTTACACTAATCAAATTTACTCATGGAAGAACACTTAGTGAATATTCTTTTTCTCCTCAGATTTATTGGGATATAATTGACATACAAAAATTGTATATATTTAAGATGTACAATGTGATGTTTTGATATACATATACACTGTGAAGTAATTACCACCATTAAGCTAATAACATATCCATCACCTCATATAGTTACCATTTTGTGTGTGTTATGATACACTAAGATTTACTCTCTTAGCAAATTTCAAACATAGAATACATGATTATTAACCATTCTTGAGGTATCATTGTCAGGTCCTCCTTCAAGGATCTCCCTTTCAATCAGCAAGCCCCTAATATCAGAAATAGAAACTGGTTGAGGAATAATGATTTTTACACTGTGATATCTGACATCTGTTAATTTTGGACAGTATGATAGGTGAAAAGTATTATCTCAATATTAGTTCATTTTTCTCCTCCTAACAGTAGAATCCAGAATATTTTAATATGTTTAAAGGTTAATCAGATATCTGTTTCTGTGAATTGTTTGTTCATGGATTTTCTCTATTTTATATCAGGCTTTTGAGTTATTTTTGCCATCAGATTATAAGAATTATTTTTATATTGGGGAGATTGCCCTTTTTTCAATGTTCTATATTGCAAATAAATTCTCTCAGCTTGAAACCTACATTTTGATGTTGTTTATGGTGTTTGTTGCTACAATACAAACCATTTTTTTTAAAAGGTAATTTAATTATCAGCCTCTTTTTATTGCATTTGAATTTTGAAGCACAGTCAAGTTATTCTCAGTACATTTAATAGCATTTGTGAATTTGACATGTCTTGAACTAAGAATAGATAAAATCTATTTTTAATATGTTTTGTCAATCTCTCGCTGTATTTCCTGTAGCATGTGTTTATAAGGAATTTTTTTTTGTTTTTAGCTTGGCCCACAGATTTTCAAAATCATTTTATATCTCCTGTAAGATATGGCCTTTTACCTTATAAAGTGTCTTTCTATCTCTTCTTTCATTTCTTTTGGCTTCAGTTCTATCTTGTCTGATAACAGGATCATAATCTGTTTTTTTATTGTCTCCATTTGGCTGGCAAAGCTTCATGTCTGATCTAGATTCCTGTAATGGTACCTAACTGGTCTTTCATAGACTAACCTATGCCCCCTATAATTTCTTTTCAAAGGAGCAATGGGAGCAATCCTTGTAAAAATTGAATCATAGACTTCCAGATGTTTGCAGTGACTTTCTGTGTCACTCGAATTAAAACTCAAATTCCTTAAAACTACCTGAAAAGTTCTAAGGGCTCTGGACCCTCTAAGCCTCTCTGGCATCTTCTCCCATCCCTTGCTCGTCTGGCTTCAACTACATCAAAGGCACTGTTCTTTGGAATTCCCAGCTACACCCTTACCTCAGGGACAGCCACTACATCAGCTATTCCTTCCCACTGGGACTTCTCTGAGATATCTGAATGGTTAACATCCTCAATATCTTCAGATCTTTGCTTATATGTGAAATTGGAATCATTCCCTGGTCACTTTATTTGAAATTACAAGGTGACCCTCATCCATCTCCCCTGGGCTTTACATTTCCTCGTTTGTTATGTTTATTATGTCAACAGAAAAGAAGCCAAACTCTGTAAAATAATCTTAGGAGGTTTATTCTGAACCAAATTTGAGGACCGTTCCTCAAGAAGCCTTGAACACGTAGACTTGCCATAGCTGAGTTACAGTTCATTTTTATACATTTCAGGGAGACAGGAATTACACATACTCATAAATCCATACATGTAAGGGGTACATTGTTTTGACCCTAAAATGTGGGACATCTCAAAGTGGGCGGAGGGTGAGGTTTATAGGTTATAGGTGGGTTTAAAGACTCTTTGATTTGTAATTGGTTAAATAATTGAAGCCTTGGAATGTTTTAAGATATGTAAGTCTGTTAATCAGAGACAAGGCAGGGGACATAGACCACCCAGATTCAAATGATTTGTTATATAAATTGAGGACCTGCAGGTTTGTCTTGTACAGCCTTAGGCCTGTTAATGAGTTACAAAAGATATCTACAAGAAGGGAGAAGACATGATGAGGCATGTCTGACCTCTCTTCTCATGGCCAGCAACTCAGCTTTGTCTAACTCTGGGTTTGCCTTGGCCAAGAAGGGGTTCGTTTAGTCAGCTGGGGGGGGTGGAGGCTTAAGATTTTATTTTAGTTCACAATTGTTACTGTGCCTCTTCCTACGAAAATGAAAGCATCATGAGGACAGGTAGGGGTCTTGCATAATTTGTTCACTGATGTATCCTGAGACCCTAGAATGGTGTTGGCACATAGTGTGCCCTGATAAAATACGTGTTAAATGAAATTTTTATTTCCCTACCTCTAATCTTGCATCATACAGATACATTCTCCTTAATAATGCCAGTGTGATCTTTCAAAGTATAATTGAATCACACTGTATCCTTTGCTTAAAACCTTTTAGTGACATCCCACCACCTTTAAAATGAAACTTAAATTCCCCTCACTTGAGGAGCAAAGGCCTTCAGGCTTTATTCCCAGGTTCTCTAATCTTTCCCAATTCCTATCTCACATTCTGAATTTTAGCCATGATAAATTTCTCATATTTCCCCAAACATGCTCTGTTTTTCACAACTCTGTGTCCCTGCCCTTAGGTAGGGTCGCTATGTAATTTATCGTCCAAACCAGGACACTTTTGAGAGCTAAAGTGGGTCTTATTATAATAATTGCACCAGGACATCAGACATAAAGTGAGACTTTCCCAGACAAACAGGGATGAATGTTTAGCTGTGATACCCTTAGGCTTTCTGCCTGAAATGTCCTTCCTAATTTCTTTGCCTGGTTCTGTCAAAATATCTTTCATGTTTCAGTCTCTATATAACATTCTTAAATAGGTCTTTTCAAATCCCTTATTTAGACCAGACATTCTTCATTCATACTTAGCAATATCCATCTTTAGTTATCATAATAACCATTTACTTCTCTGGGCGCCCCTAAAACTTTATGTATGTTCCTTGAAGGCAAGAACCCTACTATTCATTCTCTTGGCAATAGAGACATTGTAAACCAAATAATAGACAACAACTAGATAATATTGCAAGAGTGTAAGTTTATGAGTTGAGTTTGCGGTCACTGGGACAAGATTAGTGAGTTTAAATTTTGAGTTTGCTAAATAATACCTATGTGTCTGCTCACGCAGTGATTATGGAGACCCAATGAGTTAATTCCAAAATTAACAGCCAGCATAAAGAACTCTGAAAACCTTAAATACTTCAGCTGTAATTCAATACCATTTGACAAAACTAAATACTAATCATACAAATACTATAACTCATATTCTCATATGACTGTAAGTTATAAATGCCCTTAACATAGTATTTCAATTGATCCCTGTCTCTAAGAAAAGCACTAGAAAGAAATAGCTTATATGTTTTGTGTTTTCAATTCAGGATGAGGAAACTCATTCAAAGAGCTAAAATGGCTTGCACAGAACATGGGAGAATTGGGAATTACTATGTGATTTAGCTGTAACACACACATGTGCCTCCACACTGTACCCATGTGGTCTCTCTGCCTAAAATATTCCTCCCCTTTTCTCCTACCCATCTTCTCCACAATGATTCGGGGTGAGATTCTACCTCATCTAAGAACTGTTTCCTAGGTCTTTCCTGTCTCCTCTCCAACCAGGTCAGGTGACTTTCACCTGGGTAGCATGGGTGGTGGATTATTCTGCCCTCCAGGCCAGGAATTATATCTTTGTCCTTTTTTTTCAGAATTATCTCTCTAGGAACCAGCTACTATGCTTGATATATAGTAGTTGCTCTACTAAACATAACTCTAAATTGGTTACCTTTTCAATATTCCAAGTGGCTGCTGAAAATTGGCCATAGAAATGTTTGCTATTAATACAAAATAAAAAATGCACACACATGCATACACAAAGAAATTGCATGTTAAGACAAACAGAAAACAGTATGCTAATGAGGAAACATTAACTTGAAAAATGATACTAACATGTATTAAATGTTTGCTTTGCTAAGCATATCACATATGTTTTTCCATTTTTACACTTAAAATATACCTATGAGCTAAATATGGCCTTTTGCCTTATAATTATACTATAATTCCCATTTTGCACTTGAAGAAAATATATTTAGGCCATTCTTCATGTTTTCTATGTTTTGGATATAGACAAGAAAATATTTAAAACTAAAAAAATGGAATTCTGCCCATTTTTAATGGGGTTGTTAGATATTTTTTCTTGCTGGTTTTCTTGAGTTCTTTATAGATTCTAGTTATCAGCCTTTTATTGGATATATATCATGCAAATATTTTCTGCCATTCTGTAGGTTGTCTATTCACTCTAATGATTGTTTCCTTAGCCCTACAGAACCTTTTTAATTTGATCAGGTCTCATTTATCTATTTTTGTTGTTGCTGTGATTGGTTTTGTGGTCTTCTTCATAAATTCTTTGCCTGTGCTGAAAGGGTTTTTCCAACATTTTCTAGAATTCTTATGGTTTCATGCCGAGGATTAAGTCTGTTATCCATTGTGATTTGATTTGGGGGAGTGGTGAGAGATGGGGATCCTGTTTCAGTCTTTTACATGTGGTGATTGAATAGGGATTATTTTCCATGATATATGTTTTTGTCTGCTTTATCAAAGATCAGGTGGCAATATGTGGATGATTTTATATCTGGGTTCTCTGTTCTAATACATTGGTCTATGTCTCTGTTCTTGTGCCAATACCATGCTCTTTTGGTTACTATAGCCTTGTAGTATCGCTTGAAGTCTGGTAAATTGATGCCTCCCAAATTGTTCTTTTTGCTTAAGGTTACTTTGGCTATATGGGGTTGTCTCTGGTTCCATACAAAACATACAATTATTTTTTTCTAAGTTTGTGAAAAATCATGAACAGAAACTTTTCTAAAGAAGATAGACTAATGGCCAAGAAACATATGAAAAAAATTCTTAACATCTCTAATCATCAGAGAAATGCAAAATGAAACCACAATGAGATATCACTTAACTCCAGTAAGAATGTTTTTTATCAAAAAGTCCCAAAACGACAAATGTTGGCATGGATGTGAAGAGATAGGAACATTCGTACACTGTTGATGGGACTGGAAACTAGGACAACCTTTATGGAAAGCAGTATGGAGATTCCTCAAAGAAATGAATGTAGTTCTACCATTCAAACCAGCAATTCCACTACTGGGTATTTACCCAAAGGAAAAAAAAAAGACATTCTATAAAAGAGACACCTGTACTCAAATGTTTATAGCAGCAAAATTCACAACTGCATAGATGTGGAAACAATCCAAGTGTTCCTCAATACATGAATGGATTAATAAAATGTGGTATATATATATCATGGAGTACTACTCAACTGTAAAAAATAATGAACTAGCACCTCTTGTGTTATCCTGGGTTGAGCTGGAGACCATTCTTTTAAGTGAAGTATCACAAGAATGGAAAAACAAACACCGTATGTACTCACCATTAAATTGTGACTAATGGATCAATACCTATGTGCACAATGGAAGTAACATTTACTGGAAATCAAGCAGCTGGGAGTGAGGAGGAGGAGATGGGTAAAATCATACCTAAGGGGTACAATTCACATTATCTAGGGGATGGGCATGGTGCAAAAACAATTTTTTATCTAAATAGCTTGTACCTTGGTAATATTCTGAAATTTAAAAAAATGCAATTCTGATATATAGCCATTTATCTCAAGAAAATCACATTTCTGACAGGGGCAAAAGGGAGTGTTAGAATGAAATTACATAACTGTGCCATTCCTATTTTCACATAAAGAAAGGGTTTATCTTCTATGTAGCAGATTGCAAAAGAAATATCTCCTCAAATTATTATGTATGGATGGTCCATTCATATAGTTTTGCTCTTAAAAATCATCCTTTATTATATATCCCCCTAATGGCTGATATTGAATATACTTGATTTTTCTTTTTGAAAGTATTTCTTTGATCCTTGCATGATTCTTAGTTTATTCTTCAAAATGCTTTCTGTTCTACTAAACATTTTAAAAGGCAATTTAGGTTTTACTCTATATTTTACAACATAAATTATCTGAGTAACTAAAAATAAAGGCACCATTATATATATATATATATATATATATTTATTTTCACAAACATTTCATGGTGGTGCACCTAATACTCTTCCTAAGCACACCTATATACACATCTATTTGTAAGATTTTATGAAATAGACACCTGTCAAATTGCCTTTAAAATCCCAGATCACATAGAGTATTTGAATCTGTTTAGATAGTGACATATAGTCTGCTGCCAGTAGATACAAAACGTTGTCATAATATCCTTTGCTGAGTTCCCTGACTATAATCACTATAAATAGCTAAGATTGCTTGCATTTCAGTGAGTTAAAAATGATGACAGAATTTTTTAACTAGAATGATGCTACTTTAAAATGAAGTTGAATTCGACATCTGACTGCCCTTTTTTATATGGATTCAAATCAACTTGGAGACTCTTCCTAGGGCAAGAAATCAGCCCCATAATTTCCTCCTTAGTGGTTTGCTATGGCTCTGTAACCTTCTCCTGCTCCCCCACCATAAATATTGTGAATAAGTTTGGGCTTCCAGGAAAGAAGAAAATTAAACTCTATCATGACTATGATCTGTGTCTCTCTTCCTTTGGTCTTACAATTCTTATATTCCAACAGTTTTATCTTTCAATTATTTTTTAGAAAACATAATTTAATTTTCACAATCCAAAACATTTTCATTGTTTCTGCTGCTGCAACAGGAACTGCTAACAATTAGATAATGGAAACAAAGAGGGAAATAAATCCCCTTGATTCAAAATATGAGAGGAGTAAAGGAGTAAAAATTCTTCTGTTTCAGTTGGTTTGTGATTCATACTATGGTTTATATGTAAATTTGTTCAAAATTTATTAAAGCTTATTTAGAAATGACATATTTTAAAACTTGAGTGTCAGTTAATTGACATGCTATAAGAAAGGTCACAAAAGCATAAATAAGAATTATGTAAAAATTAATGAAACAGATAAAAAGTGTGTGTTTTCTTATCCTCCAAGCACATGTGCATGTCCTTACTTTAGAAAAGACTGAATAATTGGTTACTGTTAAATAAGTATTTATGTTGATTATTATTTCTTAACTTGGAAAAAAGTTCTGCTTAAAGGTCCTATCTTCCTCTCCCTATATTTCAGGGAGGAATAATTATAAAAGCATGATTTAATGTATACAAAATTGCCAATTTCCTATAAAATAAGTTATTGTATTTTTATTTGACAGTAATGATGAAACTGACATAATAAAACTGACATTCTATGTCTGCACATGCTAGTAGATTAAATGCTTTATTTTCACTCATCTATCAAAGTAAATAATTGTTCAATTCCATTAACTGACTTTTAAAGTATCTTTATAATCGCTTCTCGGCCTTTTGGCTAAGATCAAGTGTAAAGTATCTTTATAAAAATTGACCAGTGGGATTATTAAAATTTGTGCCTGTTGAGAAAACTTGGTAAAAGAATCTTTGTGGTATTATTATACAGATATCATATTAGATAATAAATTCAGTAGATGAAATGAAGTTTTATGGTTATTGTTATAACAATTTTAAAAAGTGAAATGAAAAATGGATTGATCTAGCCAGAAAATGGCTACTAAAGAGAAAAAAAATTATGAGTTTCATCTTAAGAGGTGTAGTTGGCATGAAAGTAGAAATTTTGAATATTTCTTTCATTCATTTACTTTATAAGTGGTAATAAATAATTATACTTTGATGAATTAGTATTAACAATTATATTATCATATAATTCAATACTTATAAAAATAGTGTCTTTAATAAAGGGAGTCAATTTAAAGATCAACCTGTAATCCAGATGAAAGCTGGAATACTATCACTGAAAGGGGGACTGTAAGGAACAATACATCATAGGAGCTTTCCTATTTCCAGACAAAACTGAATGGAATTCCAAAAACTCAGAATTTTTAAACCATCACATGTGAATCAATGATACTGACTACTGCTGTGATCACTGAAATTTTAATTTTTATAATTCAAAGATGATTCAGTGTAGACTTCCCTTGACTTGATGATATTTTGTACAGCCCTTTTTTTTCAGTAAAATATGTTAAGAAAGTTGATAGCTTAAAAATATTTTATAAACATCACTAATTTACCTGTTCATCAGAAGATAATTATCTTTTTCATTAAAGTCAAGAGATTTTAAGTGTGAACCTGATAATATTTGGATTGTCAAACACATTAAAACTATGAGCAAACTTTTCTTTTTTTTCTTTTTTTATTTAGAAACTCAATGCAAAATAGATTCACTTTTCTATTGGTTAGAGAAAACAGCGTCATCAATGCAGGTAACTCACATAAAGAAATATCGCCTTCTCAGACACAATATTGATATCATCTGACATAAATTTTAAAATATTATGTCAAAACTTATTGACATCTAGAAATATTTCTTACCATGTTTCCTCAAACACACCTAAGTGGATTAACTCTGTAAGTATCAAATGTTTACTTTGGTATCTCTATTAACCAGGAGGAAAATCTATGATACATTTATCTATTACATTTGATTTTGTAGACCCCAAAATTTCAAACTTAGAATGTTTAAAATCTCAAAAAGGAAGAGACTTCTGAGACTACTTTCAATTTGAACTTATATTTTTAAATATTACTAATTGCATGTTTATATCATATTTTTGCAAGATAATATCTTTCCTAACTGCCATTGGAGGAATTAAGCTCTATACTTAGGGACTGTCAACATTTCTAAGAAAGAAATAAAGTGTAAGAGAAAAAGAGAAGAATTTCAATTTTAATAAAGAAGGAAGGGCAGATAAAAAAAAAAAACAGGAAAGAGAAGAAAAAAGCATGAGAAATAATGAG
>VBSM01000361.1:28255993-28311380 GCA_008086735.1 Cheirogaleus medius
TAAGTGGACATATAGGAATAACATTTGTTGGGTGTCGGGCAGGTGGGAGGGGGAAAGAGGTGATGGATATATATAAACGCAATGAGTGAGATGTGCAACGTTTGGGGGATGGTCATGCTTGAGGCTCTGCCTCGAGGGGGGAGGGAGGCATGAGCAATATACGTAACTGTAATATTTGTACCCCCATGATATGCTGAAATAAACAAAAAAGAAGAAAGAAAAAAAAAGAAGGACAATCTTGACTCTGGGTTATGCATCATTCTAAATAGTCATGCCAGACTAAGCAAGATCATTTTACAATTTGGCCAAATAACATATCATTCCTATTAAGAATCACTGAGTTTTTTGATCCACAAGTTCCAGGATATTCAACTTTTTTTATGACAGTATATTCAGAAAAGGCAAACCAAAGCTCAATTATCAAATCTAGTTCACTGTTAATTTTTGTAAATCTAATTTTATTGAAACACAGCCACCCCCATTAATTTACATAATAGCTATGGCTACTCTACAGTGATCTTTGTACCGTGTTTCCCCAAAAATAAGACCTACCCATAAAGTAAGCCCTAGCAGGATTTCTAAGCATTTGCGCAATATAAACCCTACCCCAAAAATAAGACGTAGTGATGGGCGTGGCTGTGCAGCGTATCTGTACAACTCATGCTTTTCCTCGCAGAGCAGTAAAGAAGACTAGCAGCCTTCTCATCTTCCCCATTGTGACAGCTACTATCCCAAAAGTGATCAGAAAGGTGCAGGCAGCCCCACCAACAAGGTCAGCTCCCCTTGTCAGGTCCCACCCATACTGTGCGTGCTGCAAGCTGAGACTTTGAAGGGAAAATAACACATCCCCTGAAAATAAGTCCTGGGGTGTCTTCTTGAGTACAAATAAATATAAGACTCTGTCTTATTTTCAGGGAAACATGGTAAGTAGTTAAGGCAGAATCAATCTGATTTGCAAAGACTAACATATTTACTATGTGGGCATTTACAGAAAGTTTACTAACCCTGGATATAACATTGTTCTTATGAACTGATTTGTCTAAGGTTAGTCAAGAATCTCAATAAAATTCTATTAAAGTTAATGGAACATTAAAGAAATAAAAACCAATAACTTATAATGGAGTCTTCAAAATGCAGTATTTGTGATACAGTGTATGAATACTCACAATCAGGTGATCTTCATTAGGTTTAGTTAATAAACTAAGTGTAATTTTAAAATAGCTAAATGATTTTTAAAAGCATGGTTATTTCATGTTGTTTTTTAAGTGCTTTAGGTTTTTTTTTTAAAAAATGGGATCTTGATTAACACAGGTTAACTTCAATCACAGAGAAAAGAAATCCTTTTCAAATAAGGTGCAAAATTTTTAAAAATTTTGATTATATTAAATATTTTTTTAGTACTAGAGGTACAAGAAGATTAAAACACTTTCTTTCTTATAAAAGTTTTAAATTTTTTGAACATCTTATTAAAGTATATATCTAGGAAAGTGTATAAATAAATGAGGGTATTGTTGAAAGAATTGTCACAAACTGAACACCAATGTAACCAACACTGGGTTAAAAAACAGAATGCAAAACATTGCCTTCACCCCAGAATCTCTCCTTGGGTTCCCTTCCACTCACAAACCTACTCACACCACATGTAGTCACTCTTCTGACTTCTTAGAATTTATAAAAACAGAATATAGAATTGTTAAAATATGTTAATTATTTTAAATACTCCAAAAATATCTGATGCTTCCAGCTGAGTAGATTATTTTAAATTTTGTCTAAACTAAAATACATAAATTAGAAGAATCAAAAATTTCAAAGATTGGATTATTATAAAGTGTTTTGATAATATATGTGTATAGACCAAATATTTCCAGGACCTTGGAAACAATGGGCGGGGGTAAGTTAAATTATAACAAAAACTATTTTGGAATTATTTGAACAAAAGTGCTTCTGTGTTGTCACAAGTTTCTCATCACATTGGCTTTGTGCTCTTCACCAACCACAACTCTTCTAATTGTTTACAGAGTAGCAAATGCACAGCTAAATGCTTGCATTATGACTCTTAGCTAGCCTGCAAATTGTTCTTTCTTCTCCCCTAACCTCAGCTCCATAATATTACCAATACATGCAACTGACATGCATCTAATTTAATATAAAATCATTGCAGTGACACAGATTACATGTTTTCATGTTGCATGTAAATGTTCACCTTGAACACCAGCCCAGTACATAATCAATATGTTCACCATACTTATGTAACAATCAATTTTCCCCATAATAGGACAGAACTAAATACTAAGTTAATTTGCTTTTAAATACAATGTAGCTTTTTTTATTGCTCTAAAAAACAGTCTTCTACCTTTTTAACTCACCCTATTATGCAGCTAAATCAATTGATAAATTGTAAATGCAGACATTCTTAAATACTTTACACCGAATATAATAAAAATAGGAAGATTGTATATAATGTTTGGTACATCATAAGCTCTCAATAGATTTTGTTCAGTAGATCCAGTGATAATTTCATAACTGGTTAAAAGTAAGGACTCAACTTTGATTAATTACATAATTATCCCAAGTTAGTCAAACTCATTGTGTTTTTGACTGGATTAATTTAGCATCATTAAGAACAATAACAACTATCCGCAATCCAGAAAGCTATTTTTCAAATACCAGCAAACTTTAAAAAAAACTGATTCTAATGTTTAAATGGTTGGGTAAGAGACCCAGAATAGCCAATTCAATATTGAAGAACAATAACAAAGTCAGAGGACTGATACTCCCTAATTCCAAGACTTTATACAAAATTACAATGATCAGTCAATATTGTATTGGTGAAAGAATAAACAAACGGATCAATGGAACAGAACAGAAATTGCAGATATAGACTCACATAAATATACCCAACTGACTTTTGACAAGGGAGTAAAGGTAATGACATGGAGGAAAGGATAATCTTTTCAACAAATAATATGGAAACTGAGCATCCATATGCAATAAAATGAGTCTAGACACAGACATTATGCCCTTCACAAAAATTAACTCAAAATGGATCGCAGCCTAATTGTAAAACACAAAACTATAGAACTTTTATAAGACAACATAAGAGAGAATCTAGAAGACCTGGATATGGTGATGACTTTTTAGATAGGGCACCAAAGCCATCATATATGAAAGAAAAAATTAATAAACAGAACTACATTAATCTTAAAAATTTCTGCTCTGTGAAAGACATTGTCAAGAGGATAAAAAGGAGAGACATAGACTAAGAGAAAATATTTGCAAAAGATATATCTGATAAAGGACTGTTTTCCAAAGTATACAAGGAATTTCTAAAACTCAACATTAAAAAAATAAACAGTCAAATTGAAAAAATGCCCAAAATATCTTAAAAGAAAGCTCAACAAAGGATATATAAAGATGGCAAATAAGCATACAAAAGATGATACAAACCATATATCATCAGAGAAATGCATATTAAAATAACAAAGCTATTCAAATGGCCAAAATCCAGAACACAGAAGACACCAAATGGTAGGGAGGATGTGGAGCAACAGGAACTCCATTCTTTGCTGGTGGGAATACAAAATAAGAAAGCAACTTTGGAAGTTAGTTTGGCAGTTTCTTACAAAACTAAACCTAACAATTGAGTCCATTGGTGTGTATTCAAAGGAGTTGAAACTTTGTCCACATGAGCATCTGCACCCAAACATTTATAACAATGTTACTCATAGCTGTCAAAATGTGAAAAAACCAAGATGTCTTTGAATAGCCTAATAGATAAAGTGTGGTACATCCAGATTATGGAACACTATTCCTCCCTGATAAAAAGAAATAAACTATAAAGCTGTGAAAGTTTATGAAGAAAATGTAAATAAATATTGCTGAATGAAATAATTCAATCTTGAAATGCAGCATACTATATGATTACAACTCTGTGATATTCTGTAAAAAACAAAACTATGAAATCAGTAAAAAGATTAGTGGTCCCAGGGGTTAGAGGTGGGAGAGATAAATAGGCAGAGCACAGAGGATTTTTAGGGCAGTAAAAATAATGTGTGCTACCATAATAATGGGTACATGTCATCATACATTTGTTCAGATTCATAGAATGTACTCCACCAAGAATGTCTGTATGTAAACCAAAGACTTTGGACAATACAATGTATCAATATCATTTCATCAATTGTAATAAATACACCACCCTGGTGGATGATGTGGCTAAATGGGGAGGCTATGTGTCTGTGGAAGTAGAGGGAATATGAGAAATCCCTGTACCTCCCTCTTAATTTTGTTGTGAACCTAAAACTACTCTAAAAAATAGCCTTAAAAAAATCAAAACTTTCTATGATGAGTAAATATAATAATCTTTTAGATTAGGTTTTGTAGGTAGACAAAATCAAAAATAAGGAAAAATTAACCAGTTTAGGAAAAGGATAATCTGATTAGGCCTGGATTATTATTTAAATATTATCCCAACTATATTCTAAAGAATATCTTTAATTTAATATAAGGATTTTTTATTTATCTTTTATTTCAGAATATAATGGGAGCACAAACATTTTGGTTACATATAATTCCTTTGCCTCACCAAAGCCAGGGCTACAAGCATGCCCTTCCCCCATACAATGCTCTCTGCATCCATTAGTTGTGAGTATAATATCTGCTTACAACTTGCTACACTTTGTGCTTAACCTTTCCCATTGCTTTAGTTATCACACTAGCATCTGGAATCTGCTGTGGTGAAGATAGAACACTGAATGTTGAGCTTCCTGACATACTATGAGTAGTGGCAGAGTAATCTCATCTTCTTTGTCTTGAAGAAAATGTGCGATGAGTTTATGATAATTCTAAAGACACCTAGTCCAAAAATTATTATTCAGGGAAATGAGCCTTCTAGTGTAGGGAAAGAAATAATTTCAAGTTACAATTTATTTAATTGGATGTGAAGAGCAATTATTTATACAATAGACAAAATATACTTTCCAGAATTGCCTTGACTGATTCAAGTAATATTGTAGATAGAATATGGAGATTCAAATAGAAGAGGTTTTAAAGAAGTTTATTTCAGCATTTCTGGACTGAAGATAGGGAAGTGAATTTGATATTTACAGTTATTAAAAGGAAATATAAATTTTAAAATGTTGAGGAATATTGACCTCCATCTTGCTATATAATTTTGGGTAATTGTAAACATATTGATGCAATCAATCAATAGCATGTCAGCTATTCAGAAATTAGATATTTTAACAATCAATAATTTTGATTATGATTTTAATGCCTATAATTATACTTAATTATGTACCATAAGATGGTAAGGGATTAGGAAAATAAGAGATGTATTTGACAACAGATTTTTATGGAATATATGATTTAAAACTTATTTAAATTTAAATATTTAAAGTAATACATGTAATAATTCATACATTTTCCCAAATGTGGAGTCATAGAGACTCTCTAAAATCAGGTAAAATATAACAGTAGGGTTGAATGAGATGGAGGAATAAACTTTTCTGGAAGCAACAACATACAACACTGCTTGGGTTTTTGACCTGATCTGACATCACTCTTTCTCCCTTCTGTTCTATTCCAAGTACCATGAATTTCTGCTAATATCTGGGACCCCAAAGTCCCCAGGGTCATGTTGAATAAGAAATAAAATCAGACCCAGGGTGAATTTCCAACTTGTATAAGAGCCTGATGTTATTATTGGTAAAGATATTTTGAAACAATCTAAATCTTATTTAAGCATTCATGAGCTTAAATATTAGTTTTCACGGGCTTCTCTAGGTGTGTCAATTGAAAATATCAAAACTTTTCAAATTGAGATATTCATGATAAAGCAAACTAAACTCAGAATTAGCTTAAGCAAGATAAGACTTGAAACAAGTGATAATGTTTGCAATCATTTTTTATGTACTCACACTCTTCAAAATTTAATTAAAGAAAGACAGAGTTAGAGAAACTGGAAAGGGGTCAAAATAAGAGTATGATTTTATAAGAACTAAGGAGAGACAAAGGAGTTGGCTGTTCACTACTAATTTGAATTTTCAAAAAATATTGCTGTCATCTGAGACAAAAGAGATATTCACATCACACCTACTTTTAGAGAATTTTCAGCAAAATTCAGCATTGGAGGTTGCTATCTGGGTTGCAGAGAAAGAAATACACTGTAAGTTCAGAATATTAAGTTGACTGGCATAAAGAGGTTATAATCAATACAAGCTAAGAAGCTGTGATTTCTCAACCTAGAAGCTTTATTAAGAAAAAACTAACTACAGATGGAAAATGTCCTCAGGTAACTCTTGTTCTATATGTTACTTTGGGTCTCTATAGTGTTATCTTGCCTACAAAATTGTGTGCATGTGTGCTCACCTGTACATACTTCCTAAATAACTACATCCACAATACCAATGCAATTTCATATTGTATAAAATAATGATGTCTGACTTAGCAAGATCTTTCACACATTCACCTTATATTTATTATTTTGGCTTTTTTCTTTCTTAAACATTGGATGATAATTACTCATTCTCCTTGCACTGAGAACTACATGTTCCTCAATTTCTCAACATATCTGCTTTTCTGGTGCTGAAGTACCTTAAAGTGATTAGTAAAAGAGTCTAAACTGTTCCATTAGTCTATTATTCATGCCAATACCATACTGTTTTAATCACTATTACTTTGATATATAGTTTGAAATCAGGTAATGTAATGCTTCCAGGTTTGTTCATTTTGCTCATGATTTCCTTAGCTATTTGTTTTTTGTGTTTTTGTTTGTTTTTTGCGTGTGGTTTCATATGAATTTTAGGGTTACCTTTTCTATTTCTATGAAAAAATGACATTGGAATTTTAATAGGAATAACATTGAATTTGTAGATCACTTTGGGTAGCGTGACAATATTTATTCTTCCAATCTATGAACACTAGATATCTTTCTATTTACTTGTATGTTATTCAGTTTCTTTCATTAATGTTGAATGGTTTTCAGTGTTCAGGTCTTTCACCACTTTGGTTACATTTATTCATAAGTATTTTATTTTGTGTAGCTATAGTAAATGGAATTGTTCTCTTGATTTCTTTTTCATAAAGTTCATTGTAAGTATAGAGCAGGGGTGGGGAATACACAGCTGTTACAGACCTATTAATTGGAGAATACAATGAAAGGTTCACTGACTTTGAGAATCATGACATCACACTCAAATTAGCATTTCAGCCTTACTAGTTGCTATCACCAAGGCACCTAAAGAACTACAGATGGAACTGATTGAGCTCTCAGTAGATGACATTTTAAAGTCATTGTTTGATGCTAAGAAAGATCAATTGAAATATGGAAAATGCAGTAGAATACCCATGCCTTTGACAAAATACCTGAAAAATGCTTTCTTGCTTTTCAACCACTTATTGCTGGGAATCTACATTCTTCTACTTAACCCAAATTAAGATGCCCTCAAGGTCACAAATTACTGAAACACATCTAGAGGATCAACTGAAACTGCAGACCTCCCAGCTACAACCAAATATTCAAATGTTTCCCAACAAAAAGCAAACACAACAAAGTCATTAAAAGATTAGTTAAGTTTAAAATTAACAAATAGTTTTCATTTTTTAAAATTAATAAGTAGATAGTAGTTAAAGTTTTATAAAATAATGTACATTTTTATGTATATCTAATTGAAGTTTCTTGAATGTGGCTTTATTTGATTACAGCTAAATTAATGCTGCCTTCCAACATGAAAATTTTCCCCATCTCAGTGTAGGGAAATGCTCCTGATTTTTACATGTTTATTTTGTATCCTACAACTTTACTGAATTTGTTTATTAGTTCTAATATTTTTTGTGGAATCTTTATAGTTTACTATCTTATATATAGAATATATGTTGTCTGCAAAGAGGGACAATTTAACTTCTTCCTTTCCAGTTTGGTTTTCTTTTATTTCTTTCTCCTGCCTAACTGCTCTGGTTAAGACTTCCAGTACTAGATTGAATAGCAGTGGTGAGAGTGGATATTCTTATCTTGTTCAGGATCTCAGAAGAAAAGTTTGTAAATTTTCCCCATTAATTATGATGTTAGCTGTAGGTTTTTCATATCTAGTCTTTATTATGTTGAGATATATTCCTTCTTACCTAATTTTGTTTTCTGTTTTTCCACCAAACCTAGTCTTAACTCTACCCCCTACATCTATATTTGTTGAGAATTTTTATCATGAAAGGATGTTGAATTTGTCAAATGCTTTTCTTTCTTCTGCATCTATTGAGATGATCATGATTTTGGTACTTCATTCTGTTAAGTTGTAGTATCAAATTTATTGATTTGGGTTTATTAAATAGAAAGCCCAGAAAAGAACCCATGCATTTATGGTCAATTGATCTTTGACAAAGATGTCAACAATATACAATGAGAGAATAAAAGTCTCTTCAATAAATGGTATTGGGAAAACTGGATAGCCATATACAAAAGAATGAAATTGGACCTTAATCTCATACCATATATGAAAATCAACTTGAAATGGATTAAAGATTTAAACATAAGACCTGAAACTGTAAAACTACTGGAAGAAAACATAGAAGAAAAACTACATGACATGGGTCCAGGCAATGCTTTTTTAGGTTTGATCCCAAAAATGAAGACCACAAAAGAAAGACAAATGGGATTACCTCAAATTTTGCATATTCAAGGAAATAATTAACAGAGGGAAGAGACAATCTACAAAGTTTGGGAGAAAATATTTGCAAGCCATATATCTGATAAAGAATACATATCCAAATATATAAGAAACTCAAACAACTCTAGAGAGTTGGGCAAAGGACCCAAATAAACATTTTTCAAAAGCAGACATAGGAATGGCTAACAGGTACATGAAAAAATGCTAACATAATTAATCATTAGAGAGATGCAAATTAAAATAACAGTGATATATCACCTCATACCTGTTATCAAAAAGATAAATGACAGCAAATAGTGAGAATTTGCAAAGAAAGGAACACTTCCACACTGCCCCTGGGAATGCAAATTAATACAAAAATTATGAAAAGCAGTATAAATTATCCTCAAACAACTAAAAAATAAATTATCATATGATCCAGCAATCTCACTTCTGAGTATTTGCTCAAAAGATTTGAAATCAGTATGTTGAAGAAATGTCTGCTCTCCAACATTCATTACAGCCCTACTCACTATAGCCAAGTTATGAAATCGACCCATGTGTCCAACAGGGGAAGAGTGCATAAAGAAAATGTGGTACATACACACAATGGAATACGATTCAGTCTTTAAAAAGAAAGAAATTCTGTCATTTATGACAACATGGCTAAAACTGGAGTACATTATGCAAGTGAAATAAGCCAAATACACAAAATAAATACTGTGTGTTCTCATTCATGTGTGAAATCTAAAACAATTGAACTCATAGATGCAGAAAGTAGAATGATGGTTATCAAAGACTGGGGGTGGAAGTAAAGGAAAGATAACAGTTGAAGGGCACAAAGCATCATTTAGATAAGAGGAACAAGTTTGATTGTTCTATTTTTTTATAAATCAATAGCACAGCATGCCGAATATAGCTAATAACTGAGTACTCTACATTTCCATTTCACTGAGAGTAAATTTCTAATGTCACATCACAAAAACTGCTGAATATTTGAGTTGATAGATATGTTAATTAGCTCAATTTAATCACTTCACATTGTATTAAAAATCATAATGTCACTTTGTATCTCATAAATATATACAACTGTAATTTGTCAATATGTTATGAAAAAACAGAGAATAAACTGATGCATATAATGGGAACACTTGATAGATTTTAACTCAAATCAACTGTGGCATTTGAATTTCACCTTAGGCCACATCTGCTTATATGAGTCTCATGGGCACCCAGCATCAAAAATGTCTTGCTTCACTTTGATGATGTCAATACAGAGGGAGGGAAGGCTCAGTTACGCTGGGCCACAGCAATGGGAGGGGATGACATCATTTCCAGTTCAGTGTTCCTGACTTATCAAAGGTCCTCTAGTCAGCAGTTTTCCCTTTTACTACTAAATTTGCTGCAGGTGATATATAACAATAAACCCATCTGTAAAATGGGTAGCATTTACAAACCTTCAAAGTTGCATCAAGCCTATGGTATACTAACCATAATTTAAAGCAGCCAACTGTTTCATTTTGAGAATGAAAAAATTTACTTTAATAATGTGTGGATTTCATTGGCTAGACACAAATAAATATCTCAATTTGTGGTTTTATGCATTGCGGCCTACACACAACCAAGAATAATATATTTTCTACAGGTAAAAGTGCCTGGGAATATTGAAAGACAAAACAAAACAAAACATCAGGTTAATTTGCTTAAAGCAATTTTATTTTTCTATTTTAGGGATAGTTTCTCATATTTGATGAGATATTATAATTTTTTGCACTGGCATGAGGTTCTTAATTTTTTAATTAGTGGACTTTATTTTTCAGAACAATTTAAATTTATGGAAAAATTGAGCAGAATACAGAGTGTTCCCCTAAACTCCCTTACTCTCTCAACTTGATTTCTCCTATTATTAACATTTTGCTTTAGTGTGGTAATTTATTATAAATGATGAGCCAGTATTGATACAGTATTTTACTAAAGTCCATGGTTTCCATTAGAATTCAGTCTGTGCTGTACATTCTATTGGTTATGAAAACTGTGAATGATACATATTCTCTGTTATATTATTATCCATAAGTTTCACTGTCCTAAAATTACCCTGTACTCCATCTATTCACTGCCCCCCACTCCTTTCCCTCAAGCCCCTGACAACCACTGAACATTTTACTTCCTTTATAGTTGCCTTTTCCAGAATGTCATAGAGTTGAAATCATACGGTATATACAGTATAATTTCAGATGGACTTCTTTCACTTAACAATATGCATTTAAGTTTCCTTCATAACTTTTCATGGCTCTATAGCTCATTTCTTTTTATTGTTGAATAGCATTTTATAACCAAATATACCACAGTTTCTTTGTCCATTCACCAACTGAAGGACATCTTGATTACTTCCAAATTTTGGCAATTGTGAATAAAGCTGATATAAACATTTGGCAGATGTTTGTGTGGAGTTTTCAAAACCTTTGAGTAAATACCAGGGTCACAATTGCTAGATCTTATGGTAAGAGTATTTTTAATTTGGTAAGAAATTGGCAAACTGCCTTCTAAAGTAAATGTTCAATTTTGCATTCCCATAAAGAATGAATGAAAGTTCTTATTGCTCAATATTCCCACCAGCATGTACTATTGCTGAGGAGCTTTGACTGCCATTCTAAAAGGTGTGCAATGGTATCTATTCCTTGTTTTAATTTGTGATTCCCTAATGACATATGATATAGAGCACCTTTTTCTATGCACATATATCATGTATATATATTTTTCAGTGAGATGTCTGTTCAGATGATTGGCCCATTTTTCAGTCCAGTTGTTTGTTTCTTTTTTTTAATTTAATTTATTTATTTTTTTCAATTTCAGAGTATTATGTGAGTACAAACACTTTGGTTACATAAATTGCCTTTGCACCTCCCAAGAAGCAGGCCCATCCCCCAGACAGCACGCACCGCATTCCTTAGGTGTGGATTTACCCATCCCCTCTTCTCCTTCCCACCTGCCTGAAATCCTATAAATATTACTTCTCTATGTGCACGTTAGTGTTGATCAATTAGTACCAATTTAATGGTGAGTACGTGTGGTTGTTTTTCAATTCTTGTGATACTTCATTTAGAAGAATGGGATCCAGCTCCATCCAGGATAATACATTTTTTATGGCTGAGGTAGTACTCCATGGTATACATATACCACATTTTGTTAATCCACTCATATATAGATGGGCACTTGGGTTGCTTCCATATCTTTGCAATTGTGAATTGTGCTGCTATGAACATTTGAGTGCATATGTCTTTTTTATAGAATGTCTTTTTTATGTTCCTTTGGGTAGATACCCAGTAGTGGGATTACTGGATCAAATGGTAGGTCTATTTTTAGGTCATAGAGTTATCTCCATATTACTTTCCATAGAAGTTGTACTAGTTTGCAGTCCCATCAGCAGTGTCTGAATGTTTCTATCTCTCTACATCCACACCAACATTTGCTGTTTTGGGACTTTTGATAAAAGCCATTCTCACCGGTGTTGAGTGAAATCTCATTGTGGTTTTGATTTGCATTTCCCTGATGATTAGAGATGTTGAGCATTTTTTCATATGTTTGTTGGCCATTCCTCTACCTTCTTTTGAAAAGATTCTGTTCATGTCCTGTGTCCACTTTTCAATGGGGTTGTTTGATTTTTTCTTGCTGATTTGCCTGAGTTCTGTATAGATTCCAGTATCAGCCTTTTATTGTATAGCATGCAAATATTTTCTCCCATTCTGTAGGTTGTCTATTCTCTCTACTGATTGTTTCCTTGGCTGTGCAGAAGGTTTCTAATTTGATCAGGCACAACTTATTTATTTTTGTTGTTACTTTGTTGGCTTTTGGGATCTTCTTCATAAATTCTTTGCCTAGGATGATATCTGTAAGAGTTTTTCCAATTTTTTCTTCTAGAATTCTTATGATTTCATGCCTTAGATTTAAGTCTGTTATTCATCATGAATTGATTTTTTTCTTATTGTTGAATTTATTTCTTTGCTTGCATTTTAAATACAAAAGAGCTGTAGGTCAGCTATGCATTTTGAAAATATTTTCTCCCAGTTTGTGGATTGTTTTGTCTTCTGTCTCTTAACAGTGTCTTTCTCAAAGCTGAAATTTTAAATTTTAATGTTGTCCAACTTTTTTAACTGTCCTTTTGATTTTTTTCACCTAAAAAGGCATTGCCAAACCCAAGGTCATCTACTTTATCTATGTTATCTTCTAGAAATTTTAAGTTTTATATTTTACACTTAGGTCTATGATACATTTTGAGTTAACATTTGTGAAAAGTACAAGGTCTATATCTACATTTGTTTTTTGCATATGGATGTCTACTTTTAAGACTATTAGTTGAAATTACTATTCTTTCTCCACTCAATTTCTTTTTCCTCTTTTTCTAAGATCAGTTGACTAGTTCTGTGAGAGTCTATTTCTGAGATCTATTCTGTTCCATTGACTGGTAGCATATTTTACTTCTCAACATTTTAAAATTTTACTTTGTGGTTCATTTTTGAGTATAATACTGTTGTACAACAATATTCAATTTTTTTCTTTTTCTTTCACAATTAATTTAGAATATTGTATGTATTAACATGTAAGTATCTGGAAATCAATACTTCATTTTATTCTCTTTTAAGTAAAAATAATTGTTTCCTTGGGAGATAGTATTTTCTAAACACAAACTCACTTGATAGAAAATCTTGGAGCATGTCTAATTCAACTAGAGATGTCTGTAGATTAAGATGTTTATCTATAGATACATAGATGTGCTATAAAATAATTCAAAATAATGAGGTAAGTTTTTACTTAATAAAATTAAGGATGATAATTAACAGGTATTGTACTATTATTAGGTACATGGTACTTTTCTAAAATATCTAACTTTTTTATTTCTTAAGAATCTTTTCAAGTCAATGAGTTTTCAACATTTGGAGTCACAGACATCTGATAATTAAAAATAATCTCTCCCCACATTAAAGCATTTAAACATACCCAAATATCTGTATATAATTTGAATAGTTGATAGTTCCTTAAAGTCCATCCATGGATCCCAGGAATGGAACCAACCAGATCAAGGCCTCACAAAGTGTATTCTCAGAGCTCAACAAAGGATTAGTGAGCATTAAGTGATTTTCTGGTTTCCATAGTCAATTACATTTCTTAAATGTGTGGTTCAACAAAAGTTAACAATCACTCTGTTCAGGTTTCTTCTTCCTATAGTTAAAAAGTTAACAATCACTCTGTTCAGGTTTCTTCTTCCTATAGACCTTTAGTATATCTAGCTAAGGTAGTACCCCACAGACCCTTACAAATATTAATGTACATGGTTATTCAAGAGGGGAATAGATATACAGCATTTCTAAGACTAACTTGAAATTGAAATCATTCTTTGCGTATTAGAGGAATGTTATTTGGAGGATGTACTTTGGAAAGCACTGAACTAGTCTAATGTCTAGTAATGTCTCTGATAAAGGAATATTGACAACAATTACTCTGTTCAGGTTTCTTCTTCCTATAGACCTTTAGTATATCTAGAACTACTATAAGTTCTTCATATTTTAGATCAACATGGCACTGAATTTGACATACAGAATTCTATGTGGTACCCTGGAACAGGTTGATCTTGGAGAGTGGCTGGAGAAGATTCAAGTCCTGACACAATACTGAGGGAGACAAGAATTTGCTCAAAGGCTCAGAAAATTTACCTAGCATACTTTTATTACATTCTCATTTCTTCAATCTTATTTCATTTGTAGAATCCTTTCTGGATCCCCCAAATTGTACCTCTGCAACAATCTATAACAGATTGAAAGATAATTCAGTCTTTTTCTCTTTTCTATAGACTTTTGGCATATCTTTCAGGTTGTCGCTTGTAGCATATATTATTTTTTCCACCTGTGCACAATATCCATTTAGAAAGAAAATTAAGTTTTCATTTGTTCAGTTGTCTCTTTGACCTTATGTCAGTTGACATCAGTGTTTCCTCTCTGAGGTTTTGAGCTCCTAGACAGAAAGTACCATGTCAACTTAGCTTGATATTTATAGCAGTCAATATTTCAACACACATATTTAAATACTTTATTATGAAAATAATTTCAAAATCAATGATGTATGTCATGCCTCCTTCCAAAATATTGCACGAGATATTAAATACATTAAAATATCTTCCAGTCTTGGTGGTTGGGAATTATGCTGAGATAGTTTTCAAGTTCATAGGGTAGGCACTGAGGAGTTTCTATTTTGAGACACTTTTTGTTTTCCTTTGTTTTAATTAGGAAGGTATTTGGGAAGCTAGGACATGGGTCTAGTTTTTCAGCTTGGGAGAAATGTTTGTGGAAATGGATTTAGAATATTAGAAGGAATAAAGACCGATTTCTCCTTTCTGCCTTATATCATCAGAAATCCATTCATTTAGCTTAACTTCTTCCTATTTTAAAATACATATGACGCCTCTGAAAGGAATGTATTTTCCATGTGTTTAATGTCTGTCTCTGTTAGTTAACCTGCTTAAGTCAACCAATAGCTGTGCATTCTCTGATGTTCCATTCAAATCTGGGAATATGAGTAAAGCAAAGCATGCACTAAAGTGTTTGCGTGAATAAGTGAATCTTTGTCAGCTAGCTGAGGGGAAGGTTATCTGGGAATTTAAATGCTGAGAAGTAAATAACAGAAGAATGATTTGGACTTAGATGAGATGTAGCAATGTACAGTACAAGGAAACTGAAACCTCACTCCAAAAAGCAAACAATTTCTTGACCTATCATGATAGCTTGGACGCTCAATAAATGTCTTTTAGAATATTTGGGGTCAAAATGGAAAACTCATATTGGTCATAATATATTGATAAAAATAATTATGTAATAGAAATGAGGGTCCAAAGAAAACAACATAGAATTTTGTGGAAAAGATATCAAGAGTGTGAATTAATTTTGTTCTAAGAGCTTTTTGGACATTTCAAACCCTGTCACTAGGTGAAGGGAGCAGGTGTTTTTATTTATTATCTTTCTCTTGCCTTTAGTCATCTATCAAAATGTAAAAATGAAATTCATGACTTTAAGTTGTAAAATTAAAAAAATCTTTATTTGAATAATGATTAAGTAACTAAGGAAGAAATAGGTAATGGGGCAGATCTTGAAAGATATATACTGGAGTAACTGTTGAAATTACATAAATTATACAAAATAATGTCCATAAATGATAAATACATGCAAAAATGCTTTCAGTATATAACTAAGTCTCTTGTGATACCAGAAACTAAGGAATCTTGTCAGACTTCTCAATTTGAACGTATTTCAAAAGACATCTGAGAAATTCAATCCAGTAGATGCAAAGTCAGTACGTGAATATCATTATAAAGGAGCAAAAACACTGCCCTGTGCATGAAGTTCATCACTCTAAAATTATTCCTTTGTTGAAATTATTTAAACACTAAACCATGGTTTATTAAGCATGTTTTGGAGGATACTACATAAAAGGCATTCTTAAGGTAGGAATGGTGCTACTCACTACATACTAGTCTATAAATTGCATCCAAGTTAGCAAACTATTATGTGACTTGGGAAACATGAATTCATGCTGCAGTGAATGAGTTATCTCTTCTTTACATTTTTGCTTCGGAAAAAGAAAGTGAAATATATGACCGTAAGTAAGCAAGTGCGGGATCACTCCATCGGATGAGATTTGCCAGATTTTTTGAGGGACAGAAAGAGGAAATGACATGAGAAATTGACAAGAAAATGTTTTTCCTTTAGAGCTTTGCTAGCTTTTTGTTTTTACAATTTAAGAGAAATTAATCCAATATGTTAGGCTTTTGTTGAACCTAGAATTTTCATTTTGGTAATGATTTTTAAAGCATAAAAATGAGTTTGTTTTACCTATGTTCAAATGTACCTGGATATTTCAAATAAGCCCCTTCCTTCTTGTGACGTAAATTATAAACTTTTCCGGGTTGACCACTGTTGCTAAACCTATTTTGATATTAAGGGTGAATAAAAGGACTCTATGATCAGTTGATAGGCCATGGAAAATACATTCTTCTTCTACGGCTTAATCATTTCATAAATAGTCACTAGTATTTAGAATTTTTATAAAATTTGCATCCTTTGAATAGATTATTTTGTAAAGTAAAACCTTTATTTTTCAGTGAGCTACATTTTTGTATTTTATTTTCTCATATGGAAAAGATCCTATTTATAATACAGATTTTAAAATTTCATTTATATTTACAAATTACCAATGGAGAGGTATTTTCACAAAGCTTTAAAGCATGAACTTTCAAATGGAAAATTCAATCAATTTTGGAGAGTAGAAATCATTAGTAAAAATTGTATAATTTTATGTTTAAGCCCTTATTGCCTCTTCTAAGATAGAAGAGTGAAAATAAATCAAACAAAACTTCTTTATTTTTTCCTATTGCTAGTATCTTCTGGAACACTATCTTCTCTTTTCAGAGTCCTAGCCTGCCTAAAATGGACTTGGTTTTTCTGTGTCACATATTCCATGTCTGCAGTATTAGGGATATAGAAGAAATTTTAAAAATGTGGTTGAAGGTCATTAGAAGATTATCGATAATATAGTGTCACTGGGCATAGCATAGTTGATGGTATCTAAACAAAGTTTGTGCTTTTCAATGTCATAAACCTGGGACATTATTCACCACGGAAAAGGATGCAGTGATGACTCAAAATATCTAAAGAACTTTATTTTTGGAATGCCTTCTAGATCCCATTTAAAAACAAAAAATGTAAAATCTTACTACTTTAGGTATTATTTGTTTATAATAGTATTCTGCATTGTAATGTTCCCCTCAAGACAATAATTACTTTTGAAAATTTTTCTTGTTTATAAAAATCAAATCCAGCCTCAAAGAATAACAACTTTCTGCTCAACAGCAATTCATATATATCTTAAGCAAAAATAATATCGGTCATTTAAGTGGCTACTTTGAAGGCCTGATACCTCTTCAGATGCATAAATTCTAATTCATTAAAAGTAAGCACTTGCATATCAATGCAAGGCTTTGAGATTATAATTTGAAGATGAAATAAAATAAAACAGAAATAAGATAGATTTGGGGGCAGTAAGAAGAGAAGACTAATAAATATGTGGCCTACTAACTTGGACTGCTCTTTTGGAAAGCACCCAAAGACCTGGGTGTCAGTAGAGTCCAGTGGCTGAGAGAGCAGTATGTGAGAGGCCAGGTTACCTGTATTTGAATGCTGGCTCTGACACTTACTAGCACTATGACCTTGGACAAATTATATGACCTTTATGTGCCTCAGTTTTCTTATCTGTACAATGGATGTAATGATAGTGCCATTTTGTTGTTAGGAGGATTGAGTTAATAATTAAAGCATTTATATGTACTTATATAGGAGCAGTTCCTAAAATAAGAGCAATTCTTAGCACATAGTAAGTACTTAACAAATAAACAAAGTAAAGAGACTTGAATCCATGCCCATGAGTGGCTACGCATAACCAACTATATATTCCTTTCATCAATTTGCATGCTTATTAAATGAGGAGTTTGGATTTGTTGAGTTCTATTGCAATTAATCATCTTAAGATTCTTAAAATGTGTGTCAAAACGTGATAAGGAATCAGTATACAAAAAATTAAGACTGGTTGTTATATGCTAGTGTTTCAGAATAAGAATAAAGCCTATTATTTAAGAAAAAAGACATGTCTTTTTACTTCACAGTGAATTAGGAAACTCAGTTTCCTAATTAGGAAACCCTAAAAAGAGAAAATAAATTAGGACTTTATTTTAAAACTACAAAATGAGGACTAGAATTAGGTCATAGAAAAAATTGTAAGAAGAATAACCATGAGTACATGTATGCTGGTATTGACACTATAAGCTATAGATGTTGAATTTCTAGCCATAAATATATTCAAGAAATTAATCACTTAATTTAAATAAGTAAGTTACAACACTGTATTTTTTCCTATTAACTGTGACACTATATAAAATGTTATGAGCATTAGGAATCCAGGTAACAATATCACATATTTATTATATCTCTTGTATCTACTACTGGCATTAACCAATAGAAATTTGATTTATTATCCCCTGTATTCATCCAGTTTCTTGGTAGCAAAATGTAGAAATCAACTCTGGTTAACATAAGTAGACAAGGAATCTGTAGTGTGTGATTTGAGTAGCTGTCAAAATTGATAGGGAACTAAGTAGAGCACCGTCTTAAAGAACCAGACACTGAAAAATCGCAGAAGCAAACACCAGAAGCCTTGTTCCTCATTGTGATTGCTATTCGAGTGGCCACATGGACTTACCACACTCTATGGCAGTGCTGCAGCCATGGAAGTAAATTATGAACTGCCCTTGCTTCTTGTGACATTCCCTGCCAATTCGAGGCTTTAGGTGGTATATCTGATGCACCAAATCTTAAGTCATGAGCTGTAATTTAGCTGCCACAAATTAAAGAGAGCAGTATCTGAACTTTCTAGAATGTGCTGTGCAAGGCAGGGTACAATGTTGTACTCTGGAAACATAAGTTTAAATGCTCAGTTCAAAAAACAATGAACATACATCTATTACATCTATCCTGATAAGGTAGTGGAAAGAGCATGTGGGATAGGCAAGCTGGGCTTGCATCCAAATTAGGAATTATTACTTGTATGGTAGTTCACAATGTAATAAAATCTTATGACTATTATTTTTCCCACATGTAGACCACATATAAAATATTGGCGACCATGTGAAAGTCTGTTGTGAGAATTAAATGAAATAATGTATCTAAAAGCGTGAGGCTCCTAGAAGCTACCTATTGCATATTAGTTAACATCCCCAATCAACTTTCACTTTTCTTTGCCTTCATCAAAAAAAAAAAAAAGAAAGAAAAATGCTTGATATTGAGAATTCAACATCTGCAACCGTTACTGAAACTTTCCTTTTTACATCTTTGGTTGACATTAATAAAGTACTTCAAGCTAGTGTGGGTGGATATTCCTTCCTGTTGAAAAGAGAACAAAACCCTCAACAAGGAGCAGCTGGAGACAAACACTGGAGAGAGGAAAAGCAGAAAGTGTTGTATAGCTTAATCATTTAAATCACAGATTAAGTCAACATAATAGCAGAGAAAATGCAGGGAATTTAAAATGTGTGACTATAGTGGCAAGCTCACCAGGTCTTTTCATTGGGATCAACAGAGAAAATGAACTAAACGAACACAATTTCATATCTCCTGAGATAGGAATAAAAGAAAGAATTCATAAACAAATGCTTTATCATAAACTATAAATTTATTAAAATTTCCTCTATGTACAGAACCCTAACCAAGAGAATACAATCATTAACCGCATGAAAAACAAAAATAAGTAATAAGAACTATTAACTATTAAACTTCCTTGAGATTTCATTATATACACATACAAATTAATTAGATTGAAAAATACATTTTTCCCTAGTATCGTTTGGAAAGCTAAAATCTAAAAAATAAGGCTAAATGTTTCAGGGAAGTTTTATGGTTCTCCAAAAAATAAAATCTTGGGTAAAAAAATCAGGTATGATAATATGATACAACTGGAATGTGGAGTAAAGAGAATATTTTGAAAATGAATTTTTCAAATGACACTGATTCTGATGTTTCCCCCCCAAAAAAACAAAAACAAAAACAAAAAAAGAGTAACTTTAAATTGTTGGCTACTGCCACTACAGGGTAATACTACTTTAAAGTTTTTATGTTAATGGTTCACAAGATCACAAGCTCTCTATCTGTCAACATGAAGTAAAGCTGCAAATAATGAAGAATATCTAATACTGTGCTGTTATAAAAGTTATATCTGAGACTCTTTCTCCCCAGTTAATTAATACAGAAGGGAATGGACATGGCTCTAGAGAGAAACCTTTGCTATGCATTAGAGAAAGGGGTTAGCTCTATTTCAAAATGAATCAATCCCTCAGTATTTTTAGCAGCTTATTTATGAATAAGTGAACTTATATATTTATTAATTATTTACTTCCTCCTCCTTATTCTAAGAATGATTTAGGAGCTTTGCTTTCCAAGGCAATGAGATTAAGAGTTTTTTATGGAAAACTTTCTATTCTACCACTATTAAAGATGCTTTTAAGAGAATATGGTTGTCAGTTTCATACTTTTTATTAGCTAGCAGTCATGGAAGTTCCCAATGACTGGTAACTTTATTTTTTTAACTTAAGACAAGGATGGAGGTTGTTTTTGTTTTAGTTCTTTCACAGATTCAATTTAGGTAAAACTTGAAAATACTCAGGTCCATGAATAATCTGAATTTGTAGCATACTTTTAATACCAGGAGTAATCTTGGTATTAAACCTCATAATTGAGGTTTAATAAACCTCAATAATTGGTTTCAAAACTAACTTATGCAGTATTTCTTAAAGGAAAAGTTAAGTGTGGAATTGTGTATGTGCTTCCTGGATGCCACACTTGTGAGCAGAATATTTAACTATAACAGATTTGAGGGGAACAGGAAATAGGTCCTAGGCAGGCTCATAGATGACTTTGTCCTTGGGCTAAACTTCAAAACCAGAGACCTGTGACTCTGAATCTACATTTCAGACTTTATTTTGTTGGGCCTTGAAGTCAATAAACATAGTGCTCTTTACTCTCCACCCTCTCTCTCCCACCGTATCCTCAGGCTGTCAGAATAGGATCACATAAACACTTGTATCTTGAACACAGTGCCATATATTTATCACTTATGAAATACTTATCATAACCTTGAGAAAATATCAATTAAAACATTATTATATAAAATCTTCTATATCTGGAGTAGATAATGAAGTGTTCTGTCAATGTAACATTTTGTAACAATATTTTCTATCAACTTTCTAGAAAGTTTGTTATAAGGCATAATCATCCTCATTGAAGTCAAACTTTAGAAGGAATGCAACTTAGTAATTCATTTTGTGAAAACCAATTTAACATTACTATTGAAATTAGTTAAAGATTGCCCAAAAATGCTGACAAGTAAATTTTTATAAATATTGATGAAAATAACACGTCATAACTCAGATTTATTCAATGAAGGGGCATGCAGTTGAAATGTTAAGAAATCCATATTATGTGTCATATTAATAGATATGTTAAGAAATGTTAAGAAATCCATATTATGTGTCATATTAATAGATATAAGGAAAATTAGCAAGGTACACATTGATGAATACTTAAATAACATGCATAAGAGATATATACAAGTATACTTGTTTATATTATCAGCCCCAAATCCAGCATATTAAATAAGAGAATACTGCTGAAGTCATTTCCACTAACAGCAGGGAAAAAAGCAAGATTGACAGCTACATCTAGCAATATTGATAGGGGCAGGAAAACAAGAAGGAGGAAGCAGTATAGAAAAATAAAAAGGAGGAAATGGTTACAAAAGTAAGAAAAGGAATGCTTATTTCAGTCTTAAAGAATGGGGTAATTAGGCCATGGAATACTGACTACCAGGTTATGAAACTTTCCCTACAACACGTATAACATAACTTTTAAATCATGTCCAAACATAGAAAGGAATTCAGTCTTAATTATAACTAACCATTACCTAAACATAAACTACTAGCATATAAAAAGAAAAACATAGAGGTAGATAGGGTCCCCTCCACTCACAGAGACAGACCTGTTTCTCCTTAATAAATGTACTCTTGCTTTTTACCCTTAAACTTTCCTTACAATAAATTCTTCACACATACTTGCTGACTGTCATCTCTCCATAGCACGGGACAAGCTTGTGATTTCTCCAAGCCCAGAGCCCAAGAACTAGGGTAAAACTTCAAAGTTCAGTCATGAACAGGACCATGACAGTATATTGGACATATCAACATACTTTCAAATGTAATTAAAAAAATTGAATAGAATCATTAAAAGTCAGAAAATAAGTAACATTATCTCTAAGAAAAATGTAGATTTTAGAAAACAGTAAAATATTTAAATAAAGTATTAAGATAAAAAGTTAACCCAAACATTAATAACCTCCATGTATACAAGTAACAGCCAGCTAGTTAATGTGGTGGATGAAGAGAAATCATTTAAAATAGCAAAAAAATAAAATAAAATACCTATACATAAACTTAACAAAAATGTAAAGTCATTTGTCAAAAAAAATGTAGATTTCAACAAATGGAAAGCCTTACTATACTCATAAATAGAAAATCCACATCAAAAACCTGCCAATGGTTTCTAACCTAATTTGAAATGTAATACAATTGTACTACAAATAAAGATTTACATTGTATTCTGTATCTCAAAAATTCCATTTAAATGTTTCTATGAAAAAATGAAGAAAAATAACTAAATAAACACTGATATAAAAAAGCAAAATGTGTGTGTGTGAGAGAGAGAAAGAGAGAGATGGGGAGGTGAGGGTGGATAGTGCTAGTCTATAAGATATTAAAACATATTATAAAGACTTCATAATTAAATAAATGTGTTATTGATACATAAATAGATAACACAAACAAATAAAATTGAATATAAATTATAGAAATAAATCCAAGTGTATGATGAATTTCAGGATATGATAAAAATAGCATCCCAAATCTATGCAGAAAAGACAGACTTGCTAATAAATAATCCTGCCCGGGAACAACTAGATAGATATTTAAAGTAAAAAGATAAAATTATATCTGTATTAAAAATAAATCCTGTACAATTTCCAAAAAATATCAACAATCTAAATAATAAAGAGAAAAAGAAAAAAATTCATGCAAGCACTAAAAGAAAATAGACACATATTTGTTTAAAACCCGAGCGTAGGGAAAATATTCCCTTTTTAGTTTTGCAGAATTGCCCCAACACAGTATTGCAAACCCAGTGGCTTAAACAACAGAAATTTAATATCTTACTTTTTTGGAGGCTAGAAGTATGAAATTGAGGTATTGGCAAGGTATGTTGAGGGCTGTGCGGCGAAGGATCTGATGCAATCCTCTTTTCTTAGCTTGTAGATAGTGGTCTCCTCCCTGTGTCTTTACACATCATCTTTCTTCTATTTGTGTCTCTGTGATCAATTGTGTCCTTTATCTAAGGATACTGGGGATTGGATTAGGGCTCACTTTAGTGACCTCATTGTAATTTGATTATGGTTAAGACCTCCAACATATCTTTTTTTTTTTTCCTTTTTGGTAGAATAAGCATTCAACTCATAACAACTCCTAAGAACAATTCAAAAATCCAAAAGTAAAATATACAGTAAATTAGAACTATGTAAAAATAGAATAATTCTCTGTTTGGCAGAGAAGAGTTACCATAAGCAAATGACAAATGACAATCAATGTCACAAATTTTAAAAAAGTTTCAAAAAATGAAAAGAAAAAGATTAATAACCCAAAGAAAAAGTGGCCAAGATTATGATGAGACAGATCACAGAAAAAATTGACTTTAGAAATGTGTGAAGTTAATAATAAGAGAAATGTCATATCATTTTTCACGTATTAGATTAGTCAAAAGTGTGACAGCATTCTCTGTTATTGAAATTCTGGGGAAAGGTTATTTTTTATTGTGAAAATGCACAATGAAAGAAGCCAAAGAATATGACAAACTAAGTAAAAAAATTATATCAGCATTTATCCATTGGTCTAGCAATTCCACTTCTAGAAATCTAGCCCCAAAACATATGGCATAAATATGAAAGTCTTATAAAAGATTATTCATTGTGGCATTATTTGATATCAAAATAATGGAAATAATTCTACTATCCATCAGAGAAATACACTGTAAGAACAGATCTAATTAGAAAGAAATTGTGAATTCCATTTGTTAGTCTTATTGTTAATATTATTGGCAAGAATACTTCCTTAGTTGCCAGTATCGCATTGCAATATAAGTCCACATCTTAAGTCTTCTCCTAAGCAGAGAGATTGAAAAAACTGTGTTGAGAAAGGTTAAAATCACAAGAAGCAATCATTAAACAGAGATGGGCAGTTAACTTGAATGGAAAGAAGTTCTACACACTACAAGAGAAGATTCAAATTTCCAGAGAAGGAGGGATACCAAGGATGAAGAATAAAAAGAAGCCAACAGACCAGTCCAATGGGAGGGCACCAATCCCCTGTGAGTAATTTTAATGGAGTGGCAGGGGTGAAAGCTGTACTGCAGTGAGTTGAAAGTGAGATATGGAGGACAAACAATTTTTTTTAAACAAGTTTTGTATTGGAATGAGAATGCAGTAAGCTTCTTGGTAGCCAGAATGCAAGGAAGGAACAAAGAAAGTGATCTCTAAAGAAAGGATAATAATACCCATTTCATAGTATGTGGAATATTCAGAATTATATCTATCTTTTTAAATACCATAAAACCTACTATAAAATATCTTACTCTGAGACAAATTTGTTGATCTTGCCCCTCGGTCATGATTTCCATAAAACAGAAATACATGTTTGCTTTAGGGAAAAGCACCCAGCTGTAGACTATGAAAACCTGGGCTTAAATCAAACAAGAGAACTTAGGCAAATTAATATCTCTAAGCAGTGATTTTTCACACTTATAAAATGGGGCTGATGGTAATATAAAGGATGATTAATATGAGGATGTTTTGCAATTGTACAGAACTTTCTCCAGAATACAAAGAGTATATAAATTAAACATAGAAGCTAAACATCATAATTCCATTATGGAATAGGTAATATTAATAGTAATAATACTAATATTAATAATAGGACTAGTGGTATCAGGTATAATATTTTGAGATATTTTATACAGATAATTTACATGTGTTATTTAATATGGTATTTTACAACAGCTCACTGAGATGCTAATAAAACTCCACAAGCGCATTAGTACATTATCATGCTTAGAGCATAGCTACTCATTAAATGAATTACTAAATCATCATAGAACTACATCTTGTGTAGTAGACAAGTTTTAGCCATTACCCTATCATGTGAATGCACATTTATTAAAAATAAGCTTCTTCCACTGAAATCAATGCTAATGAATGGTCAAGTTATAGTTTAGGAAAATAAGGTAAATAGGTAGCATCATATATGTTCAAAGAAAGTAGGTTAGAATAATGGGTAATTCTTGTTTTTGAATTTATCCTCCTGAGTTTGAGAGACGTAAAGATCAAATAAGCACTTTGGGAGTTGTTCTCACTTCTTTATTTCACAAAAAGCAAATATACAGAATAAAACATTAATCTCTGAAACTTTGTCACATTGATGAAATTGACAGAAATTCTGCTTCTAGGAAAAACAAGTTTTGGTGTTTTATTACACCGTAGGGTGATTATAGCAAATAACAATCTAGTATATATTTCAAGGTGGCTAGAAGAGAATATTCTTAATGTTGTGACCACAAAGAAATGATAAATGATTAAAGTGATGACTATGGCAATTATCGTATTGATTTCACCATTATACTATGTATACACGCATTGAAACATCATATTGTACCCCATAAATATGTGTAATTATTATGTGTTAACGGATTAACACCTAAGTGGACATACAGGAATAACATTTGTCAGGTGCTGGGCGGGTGGGAGGGGAGAGGAGGGGATGGGTATATACAAACATAATGACTGAGATGTGCAACGTATGGGGGAGGGCCATGCTTGAGGCTCTGCCTCCAGGAGGGAGGGGGACATGGGCAATATACATAACTGTAATATTTGTACCCCCATAATATGCTGAAATAAAATAATAAAAAGAAATAAAATTTTTTAAATGAAAATATTAATTTATAGAAATAGTTTCCTTATATTAGGGAATTTGTAAGGATATTTATATCTTATATTAGTGATAAAAAACAAAGATGTGAAGATTAAACCACTTGAACACATATCTGTTCTGCCAATTGTTGACTGTATGATTTTTGGTCATATATACAATCTTTTTCTTCAGAGTTCTCACTTGTGAAATGAGAAATAAGTGCATTTATTCCATCATGAAAATCTTTGTCAGTATTTGAAAAGTGGTTGCACCATAGGAAGTGTTCAATAAAGGCGGTCTTTCATTATTATTCCCTACCACATAAGGTAATGAAGTGAAAAACAATAACTGTATTAAAAATAAGCCCATATGTGAAAAATAAATGCAAGGTGGGAGCTTAAATTAGACTCTGGAACAGAAAAAGAACATTGGTAAAAAAATTGGTAATATCTAAATAAAGCTTGTAGTTTAGATAATGGTATTTGTCAATATTAATTCACTAATCTTAATAATTTCATTGTGGCTACATGAATAATTTCATTGTGGCTAGATGTTAACATCAGGGAAAACCAGATGAAGAGTATATATTGGAATTTCTATACTGTTTTTGCAACCTTTAGGTGATTCTAATATTTCAAGCTAAAAACACTTAAAAAGCTTGTAAAAATATATAATGATATAATAATATTTTCATCATATAAATTAAGTGAATAACACAGGTCAGAGAATATAGATAGAATGATGTTACATTTGTTTAAAAAAATAAATCTATGCATGAAAAGGCTATGAATGAGTAGAGCAATAGGTACACAGTGGTTTCTTTATATGATGAGAATATGAGTGATTTTTAAAAATGTCTTTATATATTCTAAGTTTTCTGCAACAATACATTTTATTTTATAAGAAGAAAAATTGGGACCAAAAGGTAATTGTTTTAACCTATAAGAGATGACTTTCAGAAATTCAATATGATCATTTGGTTTTGATTCTGTTTGATAAAATGAAACTAGCTTATATGCTTATTTTGAGCTTAAAATTACTGAATAAAATTTTATCATTTCATTTCAACTCATATATTTCAATTTGAAGAAATGGAGTCATTACTTCAAATAAAGAAGCATTCAAAAATATATAGATGTCTAAAATATGTATAAGATTCAGTGTTCATTAAGATCTAAGAAATAGAAACATCAAGATTCAAATAATCATTGTTGGAAAATATTGAACTGAAAATTATTTGTTTAATTTTTCTCTAAAATTGGAATTCTAGGCCAGGCACGGTGGCTCATGCCTGTAATCCTAGCACTCTGGGAGGCTAAAGCGGGCGGATAGTTTGAGCTCACGAGTTTGAGACCAACCTGAGCAAGAGCAAGACCCCGTCTCTGCTAAAAAAATAGAAAGAAATTAGCTGGACAACGAAAAATATATATAGAAAAAATTAGCCGGGCATGGTGGCGCATGCCTGTAGTCCCAGCTACTCGAGAGGCTGAGGCAGGAGGATTGCTTGAGCCCAGGAGTTTGAAGTTGCTGTGAGCTGGGCTAATGCCATGGCACTCTAGCCCAGACAACAGAGTGAGACCCTGTCTCAAAAAATTAAATTAATTAATTAAATAAATAAATAAAATTGGAAGTCTAAAGCATATTATTAATTAGAATAATATGCTTTGGGATAAACACTGATAAATAATATTTTCATGGTACATATTCTCCTGGAGGAGATAATTCAAAAGTGAATAAAACTTGATCCTTATCCACAAAGAATTCTAATAAGATAGTTTTGCACGTAAACAAAGAATTAAAAAAGAGGCAAAAGATGGTAGAACATTATTCCTTCATTCATAAAGAAGATGTCAACTGAGTATAGTTTTGAAATATAGATGACAATTCTTAGGAAATACAAAAATAATAACATTCTAAGCAGAGACACCCAGAAATTCACAGACACAATGGTGTCTGATCATTTAGGAGATTTTTGGCTACAAATAATAGAAAGCCTGACAGATAGGAGTTTAAATTGTTATTTCTTGTTTGTGTAGAATATATATAAGCAGTTGTACAGTTGGTTCAGCCAACTGTACATAGTTAGAGTTGGATTAGTATATTTACTGTTATTTTGGTCTTCCCCACATGGTTAAAAGATGGCTACCATATCACCAGGCACCATATCCAGTTCCTTCTATGAGCCTTACTTCTTTTACCAGGAAGTAAATACCTTTCACAGAAGCCTCATTAAAGTTTCAGTTGTGTTATTAAACAGATCGATATGATATTGTTCTTTTTAAGTTCAAAGTAGTTTAGGAATGAAAATATGTAAATTTTTTTAGCCTCTTTAATAAATGGTGGTTAAAATGAAGAGGAATAAATTTTTTTAGACTATTCAAGAATATTTAACATTAGTGCATTAAGGAAAATTAAATATATAATACTGCTGGACAGTAAACTACAGCGAGTATCATAGGATAATACTGCAGAGATCAGTAACTTTCAGAGTATAAAAGAGAGGACTGGGATTTTCTGGAGTGGTTGGGGACAGCAAAGAAGGAATTGAAAATATCATCATCATATTTAAATTTTCAGAGGCACACTGTGGTGTTCGTGTGAAGAAAGAAAAGTAAGTCAGAGAAATAAAAATAGTTATAAATAAATGGAGAGGTATTTATAACTATCTTATTTATTTATTTATAACATGGAGAGGACAACCATGTTCATGTTTAGGGAGACTTAACAATATTGTTAAAATGCCTTCCCAAATTAATCTATAAATTCAATGCAATTCCAATCAAAATTTCAGCAAGTTACTTTACAGATATTGATAAAGTGAATCTAAAGTTTATATAGAAAGGCAAAAGACCCAAAATAACCAACACAATATTGAAGAAGAACAAAGTCAAAGAACTGACACTATCTGACTTCAACACTTACTATAAAAGTACAGTATTGGGCAATCAGTGTAGCATTGGTGAAATACACAAAGAGACCAACGGAACAGAATAAAGAGTTAAAAAGTATATACACATATGCGGCCAATAAAGGTTTGATAAGAGAACACAATTCCAAAGGAGAATGAGTCTTTTGGGGGAAATAGTGCTGAAATAACTGGATATCCACATGCAAAAAATTAAATAAATATATCTAGACACTGACCTTGCACCCTTTACAATAATAAATTTAAAATGAATCATAGACACAAATGTAAAACACAAAACCATAAAACTTTTGGAAGATAACATAGTTTGAGCAATTTTGGTTTGGCAATGAATATTTAGATATAACACCAAAAGCATTATCCATTAAGAAAATTTGATAAATGGTACTTCATTGAAATTTAAAATGTCTACTCTGTAAAAGACATTATTAAGAGACTGAAAAGGCCAGCCACAAACTGGGAAAAATTAATAGCAAAACACATATGTGTTAAAGGGCTTGCATCCTAAATATACAAAATCTTAACAGACACCTCACCCCTAAAAATATATATAGATAGCCAAGGAGCAAATGACAGGATATTCAACCTCATATGCCATTATGGAATTACAAATTGAAAAAAACAATAAGATACCACTATATACCCTTAAGAATGGCTAATATCCAAAACACTGACAACACCAAATACTGTGAAGATGTGGAACAACAGAAACTCTCATTCATTACTGGCTAAAATGAAAAATAAAAGTCACTTTAGAAGATAGTTTTGCAATTTTTTAAAACACTAAATGTTCTCTGACCATACAAACCAATAATCACACTTCTAGGTATTTACCTAACCGAGTTAAAAACTCATGTTGACAAAAAATCTGCACACAAACATTCATAGCAACTTTCTTTATAATTCCTAAAACTTGGAAGCAACTAAGATGTCTTTTGGTGATTGGACAAGCAAACTGTGGTGCATACACATATATTGGGACATTATTCAGTAATAAAAATAAATGAATCATCAAAACAAGAATAAAAACATAGCGGAATCTTAAATGCATATTGTTAAGTGAAGGAAGTCAACCTGAAAAAGCTACATACTGTATGAATCCAACTATATGACATTCTGGAAAAATCAAAACTATACAGACAATACAAAAATCAGTGGTTGCCAAGTTTTGTGTAGGTAGAAAGAGAGAAGGATGAATAGATTTGAGCTCAGCTGATTTTTAGGGCAGTAAAACTCTTCTTTATAATATTGTAACAGTGGACATATGACATTATATCTTGTCAAAGCTCCAGGAAGCTCAACACAATGAGTGAACCCTAAGGTAAACTATAGCCTTTAGTTAACAACAATGTATCAGTATCAATTCATCAATTATATCAAATGTATCACACTACTGATGTTACTAATACTGGAAACTGTGGGGTAAGAAGAAGTATATGGAACTCTGTGCTTTCTGCTCAACATTTCAGTGAACCTAACTCCCCACAAATGAAGTTTATTCATTGAAAAAACAAAAATACTGGCAAGATTGAAAGCCACCACAGCAGTTGAGAGTAGTACCAAAAATAACAAAAAATAAAGTTCAAACTAGGACAAAGGTAATGGAACTGGAGAAAAAGGAATCACTTGGGAGATATTTAAGATGTATTATCAATGTTACTTAAAGTTAGATGGTATCGTGGAGCTCGGGGGCAATGTGAGAAAGAAGAGAATCTGGTATGATTTTTATAATTCTGATTTGGGTGCCTAGGTGATATTAATCATAGTAGGGAAGAGCAGATTAGGGCAGAGATCAAGTAATAACCTAATTTTTGAATTTATTGTGTTTTATGTGATAGTGGCAAGCAATGAAGGACATGCCCTACAAAAAATCACATGGCTGAACATTTTAAAATATTCTCTTGCTAGAGATTTGAGGTGTTCTGTATCTTTAAAACAAGCTTTTTCTCTTTACTAATCTTCTATTCTCTGTAAGTCAGTTTTATGATGGCCTGAGATTTTAAAATCCTCTTAGACCATGCTAATGAGAGCAAAAGTAAAGGGGATTGATATTTTAATGACTATAAAAAGTCAGACATTGTGAAAGAGCAAGTACTAAGTAGTATTTCCAGATTATTAGACAATCTGATTTTGCATAGCACATATAGTGGAGGGGAACTGACTTAGATATGAAAGCACTACAAATCCCTTAGTATGAGATGCTTCAATTGTGTCTCTGAAAATATTTTGATTTCTTTGTGTAAGTGCTACTGCATATCATTGACTCTAACTACACATTTACAACACTCTTTGAAAATTGAGCTGGTAGTTTAGATAGCATATCACAACAAGTATAGCAAAGCAGGATGATATTAAATGGATATGCAAATTGATGCATGAATATGAATAGTATCTGAAGTTACAGATACTGTCATAATATAATAAAATTAAAAATAGGGTTTTATTATAAATACTCAAGTTCTGCAGAATAAAATAAAAGTGGCAAACTATTTATAGGATTCTAGTTTCATGAAAGACAGACAACATTCTTCTACTGAAGATTTTTTTCAATGAGAAAATGGGGACTACTGATCTAAGTACTGATAGAGCTGTAAGAGCTAAAATATAAAGTATTATGCTTACTTGGATTAATAGTAATAGTTCCTAATACTCTAATGAGGATCTATTTTTTTTTCACAAAGTACTGTCATAGAATTATGTCATGGCCTACTTGAATCTTTCAAAGTATAAGAGGTAGGGCAGGTGGTAACACATCTCTTTATACCTGAGTAACCAGGGCTCAGAGAACTTAAGAAGGTGTTCCAATCAAAACCTACACTGGGTTTCAAGTCTGGTGACTAAAACATAGGACACTCTACATCATATGAATATCTTATAGTATTCCAAAGATTAAATTTGTTTTTCTCATTTTTGTTTTGTTTTATTTTTATTTCATTCTACTCTTGAAGTCTCACAGATCATAAGGAAAATCTCTTAGAATCCCTAAAGTAGCTTCTTTCAGAAGGTGGAATGTGGGTATCCGGGAGCAGTGAAGAGAGCTACCCTAATGAGAAGTGAATAGGTACTCCACAATCTGAAAAAGTGAGTTGCAATAGTACAGCTGTGTGAAGAATATGTGAAGGAGAAGCTGTTAAAATTTCCAGTAAGTGCTTGAAAGAACTCAGTGCCAGTCCTCAGTCAGCATTCTGGAGCTGGTTTACATAAAGCGGGATCGCACCCATAAGTAAAACTTTTTGTTATTATAAATATATTTAGTGGCATTAACTGATGATTGCCCTAGAACTTCACAAAAATGAAATTTACAGCCAATGAGGGAGCAAAGGATCATACCATTACCTAACTAATTTGAGAAACTATCATCTGTAGTTATACACGAATCAAATTTAAATATATGTGAATGGTTATACAAATGTCATTCAGCTAATTGCACCATTTACCCCATGCACCTTAATTAGATAAGTCCCCTATTATTTTCTAATTTTTCCTTTCTTACCTCATTCTGTTTTTTCTCTAGGTAGTTTTATACATTGCCTTTATTGGAAATACCACCTATACACCAAAAGTCATAAATCTTTTTCCTAAAATTGAGGCAGAAAACATTACTGCTCATAGGGCCTGTCTACTGCATCACCCCAGACACAAAACTGGGATTATCTGACTTTTCTTTGTGTCCCTCTTCCCCCACGTCCAGTTGGCCATTGTTTTCAATGCATTTCTCATAACACTAACAGGATAGTATGTTTCTTAAAGGAAATGTGTCGAGGCCCATTCACTACTAAAAACCAGTTTAGGTTTCCCAGATCCTACAGGAAAAAATAAATCTAAATTTTTACAGCACAGTCAGGGCTTTTCATCATGTGACCTCTCCCTTCGTCTCAGTTCCCAGCCACTACACTAGACCCTTAATCTGTCTATTTCCACTATTCTGAAATTCTTACCATTCCAAAAGTAAATAAGCTTTTGTTTGTCTGGGGTTTTTTGTTGTTGTTGTTGTTTCTTGATTTTTCCACCCTTCATATTAATAGTTTTTTCCCAATAGGAATACCCTTTTATCCCTTGTTCATCAAGAATTGTCTACTCAACTTTTGAGCCTCAGTGCAATAGTCACTGTCTCTGGAAAGCCTTTTACCTGTCCCTTCTTTGTGTTGTAATTGTCCTTTGCATAAAACTCTATTATAATACCTTTCAAAAGGTATTGCTTTTATTTGCTTATGTGTCTAAACTTCCCTGGTTTTATCTACATGGTCTCACTAAAACTAGTAACTAAAATAGAGCTGTACTTCTTGAATTCATAGGAACTTGATCCAGCTCTTTTAAAGAAACAGCATTTTAAATCAATATTAAACACAAATTATTTAATATTCAGCTTTTTGTTTAGCAAGATATGTACAAAATGGCAGTCTAATGCCACTTCTGCATCTCTTCCCATTCTGATGTCTAGATGAGAGATGGTCAGATGCATGAAGATGACCAAGTTAAAATAGGTCATGTCAGAATGGCATGATTGAAAAACAAAACTGGATGACAAAGGAATTGAGAATATTTTTAGGTATGAAAAGTCAGACATATTAGACCCTACATAGCTATGCCTATACAACTATAATGATAATTAGTATATACAAAATGTAGACCATATATATGATACATTTCCCTTTCTAGGATGCCCCTGATATGCTTTCTGATAAGCTTAAATATTTTCTACACAAATATGGATGAACTATAACCCTAGAATTAACAACAGAATAAAAGGGATGAAATCATCCATGATGGCCAGGAGAAATCACTAATCCTATATATCAGTGTTTCTTAAACTTGTTTTTTCGTTATTATACTCCTAAGGAGGCTTGTTAGATATTTTATCTTAATCCCTACTATGAAATTTTAATACCACAGATATATGATGTAACCATTTACATATTTTATGTATATCTGTGCCTTATACATAATAGGAATAAGGTATTTTTGCTTTTCCAAGGGGGACGTATTGCCTCTATTGAGAAGGCATACTTTCAAAAAGATTAGAAAGAATATTCAGTTTACAACCCTGCCTAACCATAGACACAATGTAAGACTTTCCCCTTAACTTCACTTAGCATAATAAGACAAAATGGAATTTTTTGAAATATGACAAAATTGGTGACTGCAGGGTCACCATCAATCCCCAGGGTCCTCTCATGTTCCCTGCTAGTTGTGGTAGGGATTCCCTTGAGAATATTTCTGTGCTGCACTTCTAAGCAAACTGGAACTTCTCAGGAAAATATGGGCCAACGTGGTAATTAGGCTTTCTGCTAAACTTGAAAGAAGAACCACCTCAAGGGTTTGCTTTCTCGATATGTATATTCTAGGGACATTAGAATACTAACGGTGCTCCTTCAAAGTGATGCCTAGCTATTTATCTGTTTAGGGTTGGGGTGTTGGGGTAACACAAGAGGAACATCCATACTAAAGTTTCAGGAGGATTGGCTATTTCCTTAAACAATAAACTCTTAGAGATATTCCCATAGTTACAGATGTCTAAATCCATTCTCCTTTCTAGCAGATAAAGAAAAATAAACAAACAAGTCCACATGGTTATGTATTAATAACATTTTTTTAAAAACCTATAATTCACTCAATAACAAATATTTATTGAGTAATGCTTTGAGGATTAAAGTTTACTATACCACACAAGAAATGATCTTGTAAATGCTTTAAATAATAAGAATTTTAAAGTTCAGGGCATGTTCAAAAAATTTTTTCCATCCAGGAGATTTCATTGCAATCACAAGCAGAACCTTGTTATCTCCTTGCCAGGCTCCCAGTTTATATATTTATTCTTTGTAGACTATAGTGAAATTATCCTAGGTACATTTGAATGCTAATGATGATTACCTTATTGAATCACACAATCATCACAGAACTCTTACAAGCAATTTTAGCTCCAGATTATGCTGTATATATATGACTGTAGGCAAGTGACAAAACTGGAAGAAATTATTTTTTGCATGTATGAACTGGAGATCAACTAAGGGCATCTGCAGTTCAGTTCTGGGATTATTCTAAAAGGATTTGCTCTTACGTGTTTTTTATGTGAAATATGAAATTTACTGACCGACAATTATTTCTCAGGAATGATATGAAAAAGAGAGACACTTAAAACTGATTTTTAAACTTCTTTAAGAGAATAACGTTATTACCTGAGAGAGAAGACATACCATGGCTAGGCTGGAAACTGTGATGGGAATCAGTAGTCTTTTGCAATATCTATATGCACGCTATTACAAGGAGGAATCCTTGGAGAACACCATTTCCTATATTTCTAATGGATAGAGTCATCAACATTGACATTCCTTTTAGGAGGTTATGCAGTCTTGGGTGAACTCTAAGGCATGTGACTGGGAAGTTGCTGAAGTGTCAGTTGTTAGAGTAACCTTTCTAGTGAGCACACAGCCTGAAAACTACTCTTTAAATTCTTAAACACTAAAGTCTGAAGAAGAATAAGAATAAGTTTATGTATTAAAGCTGGAGACTTTGCCCAGGCAATCCTCAGCAGAAGGTCATTGGGCTTAAAAAATGCGGTCAAATATCACTTGGATTAGACTCAGGCTGGGACTATATTAAGTGGACACTCCATTTAAGACTTAATCTACTGCATGGTTTCTCCCAACATATTTCGGTTATTAAAATTATCAAGAGCATTTCAAAGAGAGGCAAGGACAGTTTTGGAAAAGAGAGTAATTACAACTTGACTGGGGCATGGGGTGATGCCTGCCATAGTACTAGCACCTAATGTAGATGGGTACAGATCAAAATTGGTGAAAGTATTAGCAACAACTTTACAGGACTTTGGAAAGTGCAGTAGTAGACCCTTTCTGCGAAGATTTAATAATCTATTATTAATATTAAAGAGATGGAACATTGATACTAAATAAAATGGGGATCGCAGTATACATATTTATATGCTGTGATGTCGAAGGTCTAAGGTGCAGGCAGATGGATTGTAAGAAGGAGGCCTTCTACTCTAAGTCTTAGAGCAGGGGATACTAGGAAAACTATAGGAAATAATATAAGGGCAACGATTTGAGCTCTCCAGAGGACACACCAGAATAAGCTAATATAAAATTCCTCTCTCCATTTCCATCCCCCAAGTGAAGGCGAATGCAAAATAGAAGAGGCCTAGAGAATGGACTAGGGATCAAATCATTTCCTTAAAAGTATTAGAGCCACCTCTCACTGCAGATCCTATATGCATCAAGTCTATGGATTTTTAGCCCAGAACATGTTCATATCTGAGTTGTATAGTTAGTAGAATAGAATTTCTCTAAGGATTCAGTTTGGGAAATGTTAATGTAAAAAGTTTCAACTATATTTTACAAATCTTGGATGCATGGAGAAACTCTTGGAGCTAGAGAGAAAGAATTTCAGGCTTTTAAAAATTAGTCAAAGAGAGACACCTAATACCTGGCTTTCCTTTTTTCCTGTTTACTGATTTCTATTAAAATAAAAAAATACTGTAGCCAAATAGACACAAGTAGTCACTATTTTCCTTCTATGCTAAGGGGAAGATATCATATTCTGCATTAAATTCTAAGTCCTTTAATTTAGGGATCCCTGATTTCTGACATAGGGAAAGAGAACTGACAAAGAAAACTCTAAACCCAGAGAATTGCCTTTTACTCTTCAGTAAAAAAAAAAAAAAATCCAGACCCCAAAATGAGTCCTTAGAGATTTCAGATTTTGCTAAACAAAGCAAATAGAAACACCAAAAAAGTGGAAGGTGGGGAGGGAAACAATCACATTAAGATATATAAAATATATAACAACAATGAAGTTGTTGAGAATATAGAATGAGAATATAGAATAAAGTACAGATTGCTGAAAATACCACGCCATAGATCATTGCTATTTCTTTCATTGGTCAAATTAATAATCCAATCTAGAAAATATAATTTAAAAATCAAATATATATTTTACAATAAAAACAATATGAACTTATCAGAAAAGTGAAACATAGACAAGTATAAAAAATTTTTTAAATTTCCTTGTGCTTCCTCCCAGAGATAGCCACCAGTAATTTCATTTTGTTTTCTCCTTACAATAGTTTCCTTGGATTTTTTTTCTTTTTACATAATTGTGATCGTATTGGATATACATGTTTTCATGATTTGTTAATAAAAATTTATTGATCATAGAATGAATGTGATATGAAAATAATCTTGAAAACAAATATTTTCCACAGGTGGTCTATTATCTTCCTCAAGTTGAAAAGAAAAAAAGATGTATCTTTTTTGATAGAGTATAATAGATGCAAAAGCAATTCTGATTTTCCCTGGTTATAAAATATCCAATCTGTTGCCTTATGTAGCTTTGCTTTCATAAAGAATATAGAAGCATAGCTAGGAAAGAAAGAAGAAATAGGAGAAAAAAATGGTGTCTGGTAATTCTTCCAACATAGTAATATGGATACATAAACTGTTTGGCTATGACTGTTTATTAAGTGCTGGGTTAGATAAGTACTGGTTACCTTTGTGAAAGCTTATGCATATGCATATATATATATATATATATATAAATTGTACCTAAAAAAGTATCTAAAGAATGTGGCTTGAAAAAATATATTTCCAGAATCTCAAAAGAGTACCATTTCAAAGAAAGTATTTAGTTTTATCTCCCAAATTCACCTGAAAACATATGACTATAGGACTATATACATCATTTGAATTACACAGTAAAGGAAAACATGCTAGTACTTTTAAACCAAAACTTTTCCATTTGATTTGTCTCTTCTTCACTGGGAGTTTGGAATCAAATAATTTTACAATATTTGAGAATATTTTTCTATTCCATTCCCACATGTTAGTTTGAAAACATTTTTGTTTAATTTTCCCTTGACTCTACATCCCCTTTAATCTATCATTTATTTCTCTGTTCTCCTTCACAATAAAACTTCTTGAAATAATCATCCATACTTATTATTTCCCTTCCTTACCTCCCATGCTCTGCTTCAGCCACTGTAATTAGGATCTGGTCTCTGAAGAAATTCTCCCTCCCCAGCAAAGTCACCACTGGCCCTACAACACTGCCAAAACCAGTGGTCAATGCGCTGCACTTACTTTCCTCATCTTGATAATGCCATCCTTCTAGGAAACTTCCACCTCTAAGGTTCCAGAATTATGAGCCTTGTTATTCTTCTACCTTACAGGGTACTTCTCAGACTTTTGGTTGTATGCATTTCTTCTAGAGGACTTCAAGTATTTATGTGCCTTGTTGCTATCTCTGGGATTGCTTTTCTAGCTACATTCTCTTAGGTGATCCCATTCAGACGATTATCTGTAATAATCATCCCTATGATGATGGCAACAGATCATTATCTCGAAATCTGGCCTCTTTCAACTCTTCCATGTCCATACCGGACATCCAATGTTTCTTAAACTTAAGTTGGCAAAAAAATAACTTTATTTCCTCATATCTCAGTCTGTTCCTTATCAAATTTTCTTCCCTTCAGTTAATGGTGGCATTATTCATCTGACATTCTCAGGCCTAAAATCATGAAATCATTTTTATTTCTTCGTTTTGATAAAATGTTATATTTAATACATCATCAAGTACCATAAACTCTAAATCAAATGTATATTTCTTCTATGACTAACTTTCATCACAAATTGTGCAACAATTTTCATAAAGATATTGCTTATACCAATAGCTGCTTGGCTGGTTTCACTGCTCCACTTCTATTTCCTGTGCCTCACAATTTATTCTTTGTTCTTTCCCTGCTTGCTGCTTGGAAAACTCCTTCCTCAGTTCTTCAAGTGGCAGGATTTTCTGCATAATATGATGCCTAACTGTGATGTTGACTCCTGTGAAACACATTGACTGACTCTCCCCATTCTACTCTCAATCTATTATCTTTCCCCTGTTCCCAAAGTCACCATAATTATCATTTTTGGCTGAATAAATTAAATCTAAATTTTCTTTAGATTCACAAAATTTGTTTTTTAGAGCACACAAAATATGTTCCCAACAAATATCTCTGTGATGTCCCAAGCTCAAATGATAATTGTCAGATAAGTCACCTGCCTCATGCCAAGTCATACAATCATTATTGATCTGTGCAAGGTCCTTTCTTGATTTTTTTTTGGTATATTTATATCCATTACTTTCTCCCTCCAATATGTAATAGATAGGTATAGATATAGATCATTTCAGTTTGTTATTACAAAATTTATATTGTTCTTCTTTATATATGCTCTTTAAATTTACAAAAATGGAATTGTGTTACATATGTAGTTGTCTACCCTGCTTTATTCACTAAGAACCAAACGTTTAAGATCCACTGCTGCTGTTTGTTCATCTTATCTGTTGCATCTATTTTTTACATAATACTCTAGGATCTACTTATTTTAAATTTTACCTAGCCAATAATCTTCCAGTGACCTACCACTGCGAACAGTGCCACCATGAGCAACTTACGTGTCCTTCTGTGGAACAGTGGGAGAATCACCCTGTATGTATACCCAGGAGCACAGTTGCTACGTAGTAGAATATATGTATGCCTAATTTAATTCAGTCTTACTAGACTGCTGTCCAGGATAGCTGCACCAGACTACACTATCACCAGGTATGCCTGAGAAACTCTATAGCCCCACATCTTCTCCGCTCTTGACTTTAAACAGCATTCTAAGTGTCATTCTGACAGGTATAAGGTAATTACCATTATGTAAAAGTGCATTAATCTAATTAAAATTATTTTGACCATATTTGCATATGCTTAATAGCATTGAGAAATTCTTCTCTAAGTTGTAAGTTTAAACTCTTCTGTCGGTTTACTATTGATTTATAAATTATTTTTATGTTTTAGATATTAATTTCATGACAGCATTTGACTTGGTACATATCTTTTCTTATTTTTCATGTCACTTAATTGTGTTCACAATCTCCTTTATTGAATAGAAATTCTTAGCTTTGCGGTAATTACATATATAATTTTTTTAGGTTTCATTTGAGTTTGGGAATTTCTTTAAGAAGACATCTTGTCTTCTAGATAAAAAAATCATGTATTTCTGTCTTGTATTTTTAAAATTAACACTTTAATTTTATATTTCATATTTAGCTTTATTCCACATTTATATATGGTGTTAGATAGGAAACTATTTTTATATTCTATCATTTGATGTGCCAGGTTTCTAATACTTTTGATAACTCATCTGTTCTCTGTTGATTTATAATACTACCATTACTTATTTAAGTTTTTATATATTAATGAAGAAGTCTGTGTTTTTTTCCAGAATTTCATTTGGCTTTGCTTGCACCACTACCACACTGTTTTGGGTTTTTTTTAACATTTTAAATATGTCATCTTTGCTGCTTCCCTTTAGCTTTCTCTTATAAAGTTAATCTATCTATTCATATCTTCCTTCTTCCATTTACATTTTAGAATATGTTGTCAAGTTTCTAAAAATATACATTTTTTTATTTTTTATTTTTATTTTTTTTAATTCAGGATATTATGGGGGTATAAATATTTTGGTTACATGTAATGCATTTGCCTCACCAAGCTAGGGCTACAAGTGTGCCCTTTCCCCATACAGTGTGCTCCACTTCCATTAGTTATGGGTATAACCCCTGCCACCCCACCCCATTTGACTGGCACCCAATGAGTATTACTACCATGTGAACACCTAGTGTTGATCAGTTAGTACCAATTTGATGGCAAGTACACGTGGTGCATTTTTTTCCATCCTTGTGGTATGTAACTTTGAAGTATGGGCTCATTCTCTATCCAGGATAATATAAGAGGTGATAGATCACCATTGTTTTTGTAGTTGAGTAGTATTCCATGGTATAATACTAGTATACCATATTCTATGGTATATATATATATATATATATACACCTTGGAATACCAAATTGTTTCCACATCTTTGCAATTGTGAATTGTGCTGCTATAAACATTCTAGTGCAGATGTCTTTACTATAGAATGTCTTTTCTTCTTTTGGATAGATGCCTAGTAGTGGGATTACTGGATCAAATGGTATTTCTATTTTTAGCTCTTTGAGGTATCGCCAAATTACTTTCCACAGGGGTTGTACTAATTTGCAGTCGCACCAGCAGTGTAAGAGTATTCCAATATCTCCACATCCACACCAGCATTTGTTGTTTGGGGACTTTTTGATAAGGCCATTTTCACTAGAGTTAGGTAATATCTCATTGCAGTTTTGATTTGTATTTCCCTAATGGTTAGAGATGTTGAGCACTTTTTTTACATGTTTGCTGGCCATTGTTCTGTCTTCTTTTGAGAAGTTTCTGTTCATGTCCTTTGCCCATTTATTGATGGGGTTGTTTGATTTTTTTTCCTGTTGATTTTCTTTCTTAAGTTCTATATAGATTCTTGTTATCAGCCCTTTATTGGATATGTAGAAGGCAAATATTTTCTCACATTCTGTAGGTTGTTTATTCTCTCAAATGATAGTTTCCTTGGATGTGCAGAAGATTTTTAATTTGATCAGGTTCCACTGGTTTATTTTTGTTGCTACTGTGATTTCTTTGGGGGTCTTCTTGATAAATTCTTTGCCTAAGCTGGTGTATAAAAGAGTCTTCCAGAACTGCATTATACACTGAACAGTGCAATAGACACTCACCAAAGTAAAATCACTCAAGAGTTAAAGTTCCAGAACCTTTCTTCCACAATGGCTTGAGAAGTAAAACAAAACAATAAGAATTTACCCAACAATATGAACAGAAAGCTACCCCAAATGTCAATCCTTTCAATAAATATGAATGATGCGAATGGCTTGAATTGTCCTCTGAAGGGACATAGACTGACTAAGTGGATAAAACATTTTTAGCCAAGAATCTGCTGTCTCCAGGAAATGCATCTAACCCACATCTAACCCACAAAGATGCTTTCGGACTCAAGGTCAAGGGTTGGAAAATACACTTCCAGGCAAATGGAAGCCAAAAGAAAGTGGTGGTACCTATTCTTCTTTCAGATCTAAAAATATACATTAAGAATTTTGAAACTCCATTGGATCAACATGAAACTTTGAGAATCATTGACATGTTTATGTTAATGTCATCCTATCTAAGAGCATGGGTTATCTTTCCATAATTCAGATTGTCTCCTATGTCCTGTATTATATTTTATATTTTCTTCCATAGATATTTTATAAATTCTTGGTTAGTGTCTACAGAAATTTATTTTTTGTTGTTAACTGTTTTTTATTAGTAATTATATATTCTAGTTTGTATTGTTGATCAAGCTATTCCTAAGCTTCAGGGAATTGGTAGGTCAGCTCCATACTCTACCATAGAGTTAGCCAGTAAGAAGAAAGAGGCCTACATGGTTTTAAACAGGTTTTTACTCATGGCATGGCACAACAGACTACATGTTCCACTGATCTTGCTTTCTCTCCTAAGTCCTCTGGGGACAAGGCAGACTGGGCTCAAGTGAATGATGAATACCTAGTGGATCTGTGTTAAAGCTGAAGAGTACTGAGCATAAGACTCCCCAATTTTATGTGGGTACTACTAGTTAGCATGCACATTCTCCCCTCCAGGGAGATATGCTATGTTACTACCTTGGAATGTAAGCAAATCCCATCCTGGGATGGGAGAGAAAGAGTTCAGTTTTTAAAATTTGGAATGTCTTCTTATAAACAAATTATTAAATTGGCTACAACTGTTTTCGCTCAGGAACCCTAGATGCTCAGAAACATGAGAGACCAGGAAGAACTGTCTCCAAATATTTAGTTATCTCTGAAAAAAAGAAATGCTATTGGCCTGGCGCGGTGGCTCACGCCTGTAATTCTAGCACTTTGGGAGGCCAAGGGGGGAGGATTACTTGAGCTCAGGAGTTTAAGACCAGTCTGATCAACAGCAAGAATCTGTCTCTACTAAAAATACAAAAAATTAGCTGGGTGTGGTGGCATACACTTGTAGCCCCAGGTACTTAAGAGGCAGAGTGAGGAGAATAACTTGAGCTCAGAAGTTTAAGGTTTCAGTGAGCTATGATGATGCCACTGTACTCTAGCTTAGGAGATAGAACAAGACTGTCTCAAAAAAAAATAAATAAAAATAGAAACAGAAAAAAAAATTCAGTGTTTTGTAGTTCTCCCTGTAGATATATTTCACCCCTTAGTTAAATATATTCCTAGGTATTTCATTTTCTTTGTTGCTATTATGAAGGGTATTGAGTCTTTGATTTGGTTCTCAGTTTGACTGTTGTTGGCCTATAGGAATGCTACTGATTTGTGTATATTGCTTTTGTAACCTGAGACTTTGCTGAATTTGTTTATCAATTCCAGTAGTCTTATGGCAAAGCCTTTGGGGTTTTCTACATATAAGATCATATCACCAGCAAAGAGTGATAGTTTGACTTCTTCTAACCTCATTCAGATGCCCTTGATTTCCTTTTCTTGTCTGATTGCTCTGGCTAGGACTTCCAGCACTATGGTGAATGGAAGTGGTGATAGAGGCAACCTTGTCTGGTCTCAGTGCTAAGCAGAAATGCTTTCAATTATTCCCCATTCAATATGATGTTGGCTGTGGGTTTGTCATATATGGCCTTTATCATTTTTAGGTAAATCCCATCTATGCCTATTTTGGTAAGCGTTCTTATCATAAAAGTGTGCTGAATTTTGTCAAATGTTTTCTGCATCTATTGAGAGGATCATTAGGTTTTTGTTTTTATTTCTATTTATGTGGTGAATTACATTTACATATTTGCATATATTGAACCATTCCTGCTCTTTGGGATGAAGCCCACTTGGTCCCGATGGACTATTTTTTGATAATCATTTGAATTTCGTTTGCTAGGATTTTTGTTGAGAATTTTTGCATCTATATTCATAATGGATATTGGTTTGTAGCTTTCTTTTTTTAAAAGAATTATGTATAGTTTATTATGTCCTGAGGCATAAATACTATGAAACAAGTTGCAAATAATTTACCAGCCAAGCCACACTGTGGCTGTAGCATGAACTACACATCCCTCCTTACCAGAAAACTTAGGAAGCCCTTAGAAAGCCTTGGTTTTGATCCTCTATTTCTATTGAGTTGGCTTCTCATCTATTGACCTTGTCACCCCATGCTGGTATGCTTCCAGAGAATTTGCCTCCTTACAGGGGTGCTGACAGAAATCTCACAGAAAAGTCTCCATATCCTGTCTACATTTGTTTGTGGTTAAGACTCTTTTTAATAAACAAAACAAAAAACAACTCAGTTATTCAGACATGACATTTTCTGGGCTCTTCTATATTATCTCCTCTCTTCATCACAGCCTGGAAATTTCTCCAGGCAATAAACTGGGGACATTCATAGGGCTCATCTCAGTTATTTCCTATCTCTTTTTTATTTTCTTGTTGATTCTCTTTCTGGTTCTGGTATCAGGGTGATGTTGGCTTCATAAAATGTGTTGGGGAGGATTCTTTCCTTCTCAATGTTGTGAAATAATTTTTGCAGGATAGTCACCCATTCTTCTTTGTGGGTTTTGTAAAATTCTGGTGTGAAACCATCTGGCTTGGGAGTTTTCTTTTTAGGAAGGTTTTTTAATTGCTGCTTCAATTTTGGTCCTTGATATTGCTCTGTTCAGGAATTCTATTTTTTCCTGATAGAACCCAAGGAGGATGCATGTTTCTAAGAATCCGTCTGTTTCCTCCACATTTTCAAGTTTATGTGCATAGAAGTTTTTATAGTATTCACAGATGATATTTTGTCTTTCTGCAGTATCAGTTGTAATTTCTCCTTTTTTCATTCCTGAATGAACTTATTAAAGTCCTTTTTTCCTGCTTCTTGTTAATCTCACAAGAGGCATGTCAATTTTGTTTATTTTTTCAAAAAACAACTTTTTGTTTTATTAATCTTCCAAAACACTGAGGAAGGAAATAGCAGAGGATGTAAACATGTGGAAACCATACCATGCTTATGGGTTGGTAGAATCAACATTGTTAAAATGTCTATACTACCTAAAGTGATCTACAGATTCAATACAATCCCTATCAAAATACCAACATCAGTTTTCAGAGATCTAGAAAAAATAATTCTACATCTTGTATAGAAGCAGGGAAGACCCCATGTAACAAAAGAAATCTTAGGCAAAAAGAAAAAATTGGGAATTATCAATTTACCAGACTTCAAGCTATACTACAAGGCAATAGTAACTAAAACAGCATTGAACTGGCACAAGAACAGAGACATAGACCAATGAAACAGAATGGAGAACATCTGAATCCCTAGGATTAGAGAATATATAAGGAACACTGAACACTGAACAGGATTTTCTTTTTCTCTCTCTTTGTTGGACACACAGTCATCCTACTTCATAGAGATGAAACACACACACACACAAACACATACACACACGCTCACACAGCTTTGAAAATCTCTGCTTTAGTTAACACTTGTAAATTATTAAAGTGTGAAGTTTTATTTTCCAGATTTATTGAGGTAGAAGAAAAGGTCAAATGTATTCTGAAATAAAGCCATCTAAAAGCCTCCAGGTTTAGTCTTATTTTTTTTTTCTATACACACCTGACCAGAATGAGATAATTTAATCCTGAAGCCTCAGGTACTATCAATATACCAACCACTATAAATCTTTCACTCAGTCCTTTTCATAGATCTTGAATTCCAGAGTCATGTTTTCTCCTACCTCACATACATTTCCACAGGTATGTACCAAAAATATCCACAAGTCTGCTCCCATTTATTTGCTTCTATCAGGACACAAAATAGCTACCATACAATGAACCATAGTCAGTATTTGTTGAATTCAACTGAACTGAAACTGTCAAAATATACCTTGCTAAACATAACTTGCTTTCAAAATAGTGTCTCTTGTTTCTGATGTCTATTTACTTTATACCTTAATTTATCCAGTATTTCTCAGTGTGTGTATCTGTTAGTGATAATATCACTCAGGCAATTCCATGCTTTCTTTCAATAATTGAAGTATTGTATTCCAGTAGCGCTGGCCACTCTAATCTCTCAGCACCCTTCTGCTCTCCTTTCTTGGACTATTCCTCCTTTTTGGACTTGTATTTCTGTGTTATCAATGCCTCTATCTTCTGGCCTCATTGATTTTCCACATTACATTATCAAGCTTTTTTGACTAATACATCATTTTAATATATTTGAAAATACCTATTGTGTTCTAAGAAACAACTCAGGTGAATAATTAGTATCTCAGGAATTTATATTTTGATAGTATTACAAATAGTCCAGGATCATCTACTTTATTTGTTGCTAGGGACAATGCCTCTCCTAAGGAATACACTTACTAGTAAGTAAATCTGTTATAAATTCTTATATTGCCAAATAAGTACATAAATTGTATCTTTGCCATGTATTAGAAAAAATGCACATTTTCATTAGCTATGCTAAAATTTTAAAGCTAGGTGTCTATTTCATTATTTAGGGGAAAATTGTATCTGAGAAGCCTAGGTTTTACAAAGAATTACAGATACAGAGAGTACACATTTATTTGAGTTTAAAAAATACTTCCATAAAATGCTTCTTCTAGTTACAGTGAAGAAATCCCAATATTATTAAGACATAAAACCAACTTTTCAGTTTATAAGCAACTGAGGTTACTGAACAAAGAATAATATTGATTTTTATTTGCTGACTTTGTGGAGCAAAATGAAAGGGGAATATTTAAATTTCTAAAGGAAAGGAGGTATTAGAATAAGAAATTAGAACTGGAATTTCCAGAGTTGACAATATTTCAGTGTATTAAAAGAAGTTTCAGATTCATGGTTGCAACTTGGATGCATAGACAATTGTTCAACAATTATTAAAATAATGCTCAAGGCCTTTTTCTTAGCAGATACAAGAAGTTCAAGTTCAATGGAATTCAAAGCTATTTTTTACTGCAATAGAGTTTTGCAGAAGTAGTGCAAAAAAGACTGTTGAAATCCCAAAACCAATGTCTCTAGGGATGGGCAAGAAAGTATAAAATCTCCACTGTTCTTTAAAGTTCTTTATATCTTCTCCAAGCTCACTGTAGTAATTTTATAATATTAGATGTGGTTTTTGTTTGTTTGTTTGGTTGGTTGGTTTTTTTTTGGCAACTGTGACTCATGCTAAAAGAAATTAGAATATCTTTCATTTCTTTTTATCACTATGGAATATGTTATTTTGTGCTAAATGATAAAAAGAAGGGAAAAGAGAACAAAGCAACATATATTTCATGTAGGATAAAATAGGAATATAAAACATGAATTGTGGAAATTAACCATTTTATGCTTAGTTTTGGGGAAATAATGGCAAAAGGCAACAAAATGATTGAAACAGGCAGTTAACACTCACTGTTATATTTTCTTGTTAGAAATATAGTGACAAGAAAGAAACTTGCTACATTCATATATTCTACTTGTTTCTTTTATGCCACAGCCACAAAAAAAATTAGATTCCTTTCTCAATTTTCAGCCACTGAAGTGGGTAGGATTTACTTCAAGTAGTTGTTTTTGAAATGGTTTTCAATTATCTCAATAAGCTTGTTTCTTCAGGAGGCTGAGAATTTGACTTTCTGGAGGCCTCTATTTGAGATAATTTGGCTCAACAAAGCCTAAGCCTGAAGCATAATATGTAAACCCAGACATTTTTTCAGGGTTAAGGAGGAAAAAATGACTGCTTCAGCAATGGTAGACAATTTGACAATACATAAACTCCTTTATTCAGTGCTACTAATTCAGTAAACATTTACTGAATAAAAAAGGGCCAAGCTTAATGTTGTGTAGGTAATGGTAATAAAATAATTCAAATTATAGCATCTGAACTCAAATGAAAATATTGATGTTCTCTTCAAAAGTAGAGAATTCTTTATTCCAAGACACATGGAGAGGACTCATTGATTTACATGGTTGAATTGAAATGCAACTGAACATGAAGAGGATTGGAACATTCCCTGTGGCTGAGAGATACTGAAATTATAATAAGAGCAATAAAATCTATTACAATGTGTTCTAATCATGTCTCTGAAATTGCTTTTGCAATTCATGTTATTTAAGGAAATGTGAAGTCTTATTTCCTTATTTTTTCAGATCTACTTGCAGCATTCAATGTTTTTAACCATTTTATCTACCTCAAAACACCCTTTGGCTTTCATACACCAGTGCATCCATTTACATTTCTTATTATTCCATCACAGTGTAACTGAGAGAATCCTCTTATTCTACCTAATGCCACCCTTAGACCCTAGCAAGTAGTTGCATATTTTAGACTCCACCTTTGAGAGCCTAATTATTGCCCTTCTCCAGTTGCATCACTCCTCATAAGGCAAGAAATGGGGAAGGGCAACGAACATGGCCACCTGGAGCCCATGATCTCCCTTCTAAAATAAATATCAGTGATCCAGAACCCCAGAAATACCTATCCCACTCTAGCCTAGGAAGTCATGAGTCTTTTTTTCTATACTCATTCTTCCATGACATTCACACACATATGCAGATTTGAGGAGTTGCCAAGGAGCAGTTGTTTAGAGCAAAGAAGGTGAACAGATCACGTGCTTGCAGAAAAAGGTGAGCACCATCACTTGCTTGCATGTGAACAACCTATGGTATAAGGAGAAGGCATGAGTAAGAATAGAAGGGTGGGTCGTGGTCTTGGTTCTGTATTTGTACTCTTTCCTTTGGAAGGTACAAGAAACAGGGAAGAGTGAATGAATGCCTGTGATAAGGTAACTCTATTGACAACAAAAGGAAAGAAAAAAAAAATAAAATAAAGACTCAGATGATTTTAATGGCAAATTGTACCAAAACGTCAAGAAAAACATAAACATTGCCTGATATTTTCCAAAAAATAAAAAAAAGTATTTATTATCGATTGATTATTAAACCAGTTAATCGATAAGGGCTATTATAACTTGGTAACAAAATAGTTGTTTTTAATAGAGAAAAATATTATAGCCATTCTCCCTTGTGATAAAAAGCCTAAAGAGAATACAAGCAAACTGAATTGTTAAAAATTTTAAATTAACACAACTGGATCAAGTAAGAAAGATTCCAATATTGTAATAACTGCTAATATTAGAAAATCCAGAAAAGAAGAAAGAATAGTGAGGATCCATATTTAATGGGAAGATAAGAGAGGCTTTTTTGTTTGTATTAGAGGACAATCAAGAAAAATGGAAATCAATAAAAAATTATATAATGAATTATAAGCTATATACTATTTTGCACCAAAATGTAACTCCCATGAATCTTCAGTAAGACTGTCACTACTCTCTCTCACACATACAAACACATAGTCATGTCATATAATTTACTATCTATTAAAAATTTAATAAGTAAGAAAAAATACAAAGAGATGAAGGAAGGAAGGAAAGATGAAAGGAAGGGAGGGAGGGAGGGGCAGGAGGATTGGAAGAGAAGACAAAGTAAAACCTAAAGAGAATGAATGGAAAATTATTATAATTAATTAACAAAATTTAGCCAGATTGTTGATATATGGTAGAATTTAAAAGTCAATAGAAGGCCTGGCATGGTGGCTCACGCCTGTAATCCTAGCACTCTGGGAGGCCGAGGCAGGAGGATTGCTCCAGGTCAGGAGTTTAAAATCAGCCTGAGCAAGAGGGAGACCCCCTTGCTACTACAAAAATAGAACGAAATTAATTGGCCAACTAAAAATATATAGAAAAAGTTAGCCGGGCATGGTGGCATATGCCTGTAGTCCAAGCTACTTGGGAGGCTGAGGCAGAAGGATTGCTTGAGCCCAGGAGTTTGAGGTTGCTGTGAGCTAGCCTGACGCCAAGGCACTCAAGCCCATGCAACAGAGTGAGACTCTGTCTCAAAAAAAACAAAAACAAAAAAAAAGGCAATGGAATTCCTACACAAAAGAAACAATAAATTAGAAAATGAAATTTAAAAATTATTTCAAATCCCACCAAAGTAGCAAAAATTAAATCTAATTAAATCAAGGTGACAAGATTATAACATTTTTCTTACACTTTTGAACAAAATTAATGAAGGCACAAAAAATGTTAATTTATGGACTGGTACTCTACAATTTAAATAGAAAGTCAATAAAAGTCCAACAAAATTCCACCTCAGTCTTCCAATAACTTGACAGGCTAAATCTAAATTCATAAGAATGTAGGAGAGGGAAGAAGAGTCAAGATAATTCTGAAGAAAAATAAGAGGGAGAACATAACCTACCAAGTACTAAGCACTGTAGTTAAGCTATGGTCAATTATTAACTAAAGTAAGTAAATCATGGAACTGAAAAGAGTAATATAAACCCAACTTATCAGTACTTTGGGATTGTGGTGTGTAACAGCCAAAGTCTGAATTTGTCTGATTGCATCCTCACAGGGCAGTGAAACATGTTTCTCTGCTCTATGTATTTGGCAGCTAGATATAGAGACTTGATGGAACTCTGGTTCAATTTCTTTTGCAAGACTCTAAGTCATTGTATGTTTATTCAAGAGACATTTATAATGTCTGTTTTTGCTATTTTTGCAGAACAGCAAGTGCCTTATCGATGCCTGTCAATTCACTGTGGGAGGATGGGTACAATATGGTGATATTCTAACTGTATATTTTGTTCTCGGTTATTGGATGGAAGAATTTTATTATATGATTCTTACTACATATTACTCCTATAATGTTTAGTTATATAGAAAAGGTAGAATAAATGCTCAATTCTATCAATTTAGTTTTCTTAATTTTCAGTATAATGAATTATTTCTCTCTCACCTCTGAAAGTAACCAATTAACACTTATGTGCTCATAGATTGGATTGGCTTTACTCTGTACTATTGCGGTTCTTACTCAATTCATTGCCCAGTAGGAAACCCTTCAAGTTGGTCGCTGTGTCCTTTTCACATGACCCTAGTTGAATTTAAGAACTTGGTATCTCTGTATGGTATATCAGATGTTTCAGGCTTATCTTGAATATTTTCTGCCAAAGACTTGAGTCAATACTTTTTCCAAAAAGACCTCACCATATATTAATATTTTGGTAGTAAATTATATTGCATGGCCACATTTGGGCACTACAAGTGTGCATTCTTACTATCACTAATTGGTTCTGGAACTTTTCAGTTAATAAATCTGGTTTTATAAACATAAATATATGTATATGTATATATATAAAATATATCCCCTCATGGTATCTAATACATATCAATATCTATTCTATCATCACATATATCATTATATAGAGAGAAATATAACATGAGTTTTAAGCTGATTTCAAATTCAGAGCTATGTGGTTTACTTAACCTCCTCTATGATATATCTTTATCTCCTTTCTTCCACACAGATTTACACAGATTTCCCAGAATTGTCAATGATACAGGAGATAATTAAGAATAAAATATTTCTGATTACTCATTTAATCACACTTTATAAAATAATATTTTTGGAAAAATAAAATAATATTAATATTATCACCATAAATTACTGGAGTTAATTTTTTAACATGTACTACAATAATCTCTATCTCAATATTTAGATATGTATTTATATATGACAAAAATAACCATATCTATATTTTCAAATCACTTATATCTTTCATAGTGTTATGTTCCCTTTTTAACAACTCCTTTTATTTAATTTTCAATGATTCTTTACCATATATTTAATATTCAACACCAGGTCTTATGTTGCTGTTTCTGTAGTTATTTTCCAGAGAAAATAACTAAAATTTCTCTCTAGTTGACTTTTAGAGTGAGTTCAATATGAACAGTATTGCCTGAGAATACTCGGTGAAAATATTTGATAACAATTTGTACTATTAATAACGGAAAATTGATTTTAGTTTAACTGCTGGATAGAGATAGATAGACGAAAGATAAAACAAAACAAATTTTAATTACACAGTATTTATTTTTATGATGTGTGGTGGCTATTAATATTTTCTATTTCATTTTATATTTTCAAAATCTCATGAAATAAACTAAATTGATTTAGCTCTCCACAGGTGGATTAGATTATGAAGAACACCACATTAAGAAATAATGTGAAATGGGATAATGTTTCTGGATCTATAAAATTGAACTACCACAACATCAGATACTGGCACTTTACCTTTCACATAGTGAATCTACTCCTCGTCCATTGCTCTCTTCCACTTTCACTTCCTTATTTCCATTGTCATTTTTGTATTTCTCTTCCCACTCCCTCCAGCACACCCATCACTACCCTGCATTCCCACATAGAGTTCCATAAAAAGGCAATGCAATAGGAAAATTTAATCACAGTAAGCATATCAATGTCTTCAGCTATGACTAGGACAGGTATTTTTCAGGACAGCTGGAGAGAGCACACAGCTTGGATTCTGCTGCTGCATAAGCCCTTAGAGATTGTATGACTCAGCCTCACATCCTATTTTCAGGTTAAGAAAACATGATATGGATATTATATAAACCTCTTACAGGATTTCTCAGGTTAAGTTCAATATTTAAATGGCTATTCAACATAATCAAAGTAATTAGAGTTTGCTTATATTCAAAAAGGGTTGCAAAACGTTTCCTAGGAGACAGAATTTACTATGAGAACCTGAAATTTGCATTTCATAGCTTTAAGGAGTTTAAATTATCAAGATTAATATTCACTAAAAAAGGTTTTGCGTTTATGCATGATAGAACACCAAAACACATGACCTGTGAGCAGAGCAATAGGTGTGCTTTCCTAAGCATATACTCTGTGTGATTAGGTTACTGAAACCATTAAAATGTGTAGATTAAGGGGATAAAGTGGGAATGGTTAATGGGTACAAAATATAGTTAGATATTAATAGAATGAACAATATTTGATAGCACAACAAAGTGCCTAGAATCAACGATCAGGGCATACTTTAAAATAACTAAAAGAGTGGACTTGGAATGTTCCTAACACAAAGAAATGATAAATGCCTAAAGTGATGGATACCCTAATTACCCTGCTCTGATTAATTCACATTGTATGCGTTTATCAAAATCTCACATGTGCCCTATGAAGATATACAATTATTATGTACCCATGATGATTAAAAATAAAAAATTAAGGTCTCTTATTCATTCCATGATCTCACTAGGTTTTTGTGTACCATTTACCCATTATTTAAATAAATATTCAACAATAGTCTAAATAAGATAATTATAAACACCTTTACTATAGAATTTCACTGATTCTCTATAAGTTCTTATTACCACAAGTTAATGCAAAGTCTCATTTTTACAATTTGTTAGTATAACTTCTAGTTAATAACCTTCATGCCCTATAACTGAAAACTTTCTGATAAAAAGCATTGGCATATTAATAGTATTTTGAACCCACACCCTACTTCTCTTCCCTATTACTCATAGAATCAGGGAAAATTTTTTAAAAGCCCCCTTCTTCAGTCAGTGGACAAAAGAAAATGAACTCAAATTCACTATTCAATTGTCATGGGTCAGTCACTTTCAGTGACCTAGTCTAGTTGGTTCTGTTGTTTTAATTCTAAGATAAGATGATAAAATTTTTTCTTGACTAAAGTAAGCTCCAAAGATGAGCTTTGTATTACCACTGTTCTTAATTTGTGCATTATATCCATGTGAAAAGATAAAAGTTTAATTTGCATTATTTAAATAAATTACCACTTGACTATAACTTATTTACCAAATATCTTCTTTCTCTCATGAAAGTATGTCTGTTTATCCTTTTTGTTGATATTCATATCTTATATGGGTGGCCATCAGCATTAGCTATTCCATCTGTATACACACATTCATATTGACATCAATTCATTAATATTTGCATTCTAATTAAGTTTATATCATCTCTAAAATAGACAGCTCAAGCAGAACTCATAGCTTTTGCCAGTAGCTCGACACTGGAGAAGGGAATCAGCACCTACCTCAGAGACATTCTAGTCATATGTTAGCATATAAATACATATTTCATTTCACAGAATAAACTAAGATATAAAATCACTGATATAATTCAGCTTTGGACTTCAATCACAATCCAGTTTCTTTCTTTTTCTGATCATATAGCCTGGAGTTCTCAAGAAAATAGTTTTTAGAATAAAACTGTATTTTCTCTCAACTTAAGAATATAGTGAACATTCATTGCCAGAACAGGCATCCTTTTCTATTTCTGTGGTCTGATTTCACTAGGGATTACATTTTCAGACATATCACTAGGCAGAACTGTGAATGTAATCCTCTATTCATGTTCAAAGACTCTTTTTTTGTTGGTTTTTGTTTTTGTGTTTTTGTTGTTGTTGTTGTTTGTTTTTAGAGTAGAAAGGAAACATGTTTTTTACTTAGCTTTGTATTTCATACCCTCCCCACTTCTTTTGGTTTTTCATGATCTGTAATAAAAAGTACTAGAATGAACATGGAGATGGACTGTTTATAAATAAAGTAATATAATGTTCATATAATAAAATTATGCTCTGCCCCACATCATTTCATTACCAGTGTCTTTTCCTGAGTGTGGCACATTTAGTCATTTTTCCTCTCTGTTTACTTCTCTAACACTGAATATTAGGCATTTATTTCTACATTAATAAACTGTAGACACTATCAATTGAGTCTCCTCCATAAAAGATGACAAACTTGTTCATTTATGTAATACCCATTTCCCTATTTTAGTAACTTTCTCAAATTTTGGTAGTGGCATTATATCTGTTTTTTTTTTATTTCAGCATATTATGGGGGTATAAATTTTAAGGTTTCAAATAATGCCCTTGTCCCTCCTCCCCCAACAAGTCTGAGCTTCAAGCGTGATCATCCCTCAGACCTCAGAAGGTGCACGCCTCACTCATTATGTATGTATATACCCGCCTCCCTCCCACCCACCCGCCCAATACCCCAGTAATGTAGTTGCTATGTGTCCACTTAGGACACATATACCATACCACATTTTATTAATCCACTCATGAATTGATGGGCACTTGTGTTGTTTCCACAACTTTGCAGTTATGAATTGTGCTGCTATAAACATTTGGGTGCAGGTGTCTTTTTTGTAGAGTGTTCTTTGATCTTTTGGGTAGATGCCCAGTAATGGGATTGCTGGATCAAATGGTAGATCCACTTGTATCGCTTTAAGGTATCTCCATATTGGTTTCCATAGAGACTGAACTAGTTTTCAGTCCCACCAGCAGTGTAGGAGTGTTTCTATCTCTCCGCATCCACGCCAACATCTATTGTTTTGGGATGTTTTGATAAAGTTCATTCTTACTGGAAATAAGTGATATCTCATTGCAGTTTTGATTTGCATTTCCCT
>VBSM01000361.1:28317444-28350226 GCA_008086735.1 Cheirogaleus medius
AAAAAAAAAAAAAGAAAATGAATAGAATCATGCTTGAAGCTCTGACTCAGGTGGAGCAAAGACAATATATGTAACCTTAAAATTTTACCCCCATAATATGCTGAAATAAAAAAATAAAATAAAATAAAATAAAATAAAGAAAATGAATAGAAAAGCCACAGTAGGAGAATATGTTTGCAGTACATAAAACTGACAAGGATCTTTTACTCCCCCGCAAAATCTATATATTTAAGCCCATTTATTTATCTATCCATCCTCTTCTGTACCTCAATAATAAAAAGACAAGCAGCCATACAAAACAATGGATGCAACACTTTTCTAGGCAAATTCAGAAAGAAAGACATACAAATGGCCAACAAGCACATAGAAAGATGATCAACGCTATTAAGCATCAAGAAAATGAAAATAAAAACCATAGGATATCACTGCTTGTCTTATAAACTAGAATGACTTAAAAAAAATTGATGACACTAAATGTTGGCAACCATGTGAGGCAACCAAAACGACCATATGTAGTTGGTGGGAGAGTAAAATAATAATAGAGACTTGGGAATATTGGTGGTTTATTTTAAATTAAGCACACATATACCACTAAGACACAATTTCAACCTAGGTATTCATGTAAGAGAAATAAAAACCTATATTAATTTATAAAATAATACATATTATGAGTGATCACACTAGCTTTAATCATTGTAATGGAAAACTGAAAACAATTCGAATACTCGTCAAAAGGTAAATGGACAAATAGATTGTGGTATATTCATACAATGGAGAACTATTTAGCAAGAAAAAGAAACTAATAATGTTCTAACATGTATGAATCTGAGAAATATTTTGCTGAAAATCACGAGAACGTATACACTATAATATGACATTTTTTGTATAAAGGTCTACAGCAAGGGAAAATACAAATTTGATAGATTTTTACCAGATATGGTAGAAATCAAAACAGTAGTTGCCTGGGTTTAGGGTACAGACCAAGAGTTGCCTGGGAATGTGTACCAGAGAAGTATATAGGACAATGAAAATGTTCTGCATAATGATAGGGGTTATATACATACATATAATTTTCAAAACTCATATAATTTACAGTTTTTTGAGATAGGGAATTTTTTAAGCCCTTTACATGCACTCTATGTAAACTATGTCTCAATAAAAGGGAAACAAGTAAACATCTACATGAATGCCAACAAAATGACAGAATAAGGAGAGCCACGCCCCTATTAACTAACATGGTTTATAAAAAGGAATTCAACTAATTTTGGTTTTCTGTTTTTTTGGATGTAAGTGCCAAACTTCTTAGCTCTGTTGGTGGAAATTTGAGAACCAACTGGAAAAACTTTTCTGGAGATAAACTTTCGATTACTTAATTTCTTCTTTCATGCTTCCTATGCAGTTAGTACCCTGTCCTCTACCCTGATTTTCATCAGGAAGATAAGATCCAAATTATACTTCGGTCCCCTCTTGTTGATGATACAAGCTACAGTTTTCTGTATTCTATGTTTCTATACATTTGTTTTCCACTGCTTCTTCAATTCTAGAAAATTGCCAACATACAGTCATCTCTTGTGATTCACTACCACCATCACCCCAAGGAGGGATGCCGAAAGAAATGTATGTGCTCTGTCCACAGTTTTCAATACAAAAATAAACAGCCTAGCCTACAGGACTTAAAAAACTTTATGATTTCACTTACACATGTGACTGTACCAGTCTCGCAATGATTATATAAACAGGAAACAATTTTTGTACCTAATGAAATTCCATCAAAATGTATTGAAATTATGCTGTTGGACAAATTTTTTTACTTCTCTAAGCCAATTTTGTATTTTCTAATGCAAATGGAAATTGTAGTGCTTCACAGAGAGGTTGATAGGATTAGATTAGATGAGACATATAAAGGAAATTAGCATTCTGTATCGCACTTACTAAGCTTTCAACAAATTTTGAGCATAAATGTTGTCACTCATTACTCCCTCATCCTTTCACAAAATTCCATGAAGTGCAATACACTTTGAAATAAACACTGCCTGTTCCTTGATGTCTTTCTACCTCAATTTATGCACGTGGGTAATGGTTTAATCAATAATCACATTGCTGTCTATCCCCCATCTGCTCTAAACTTGAAGTCAATCATCTACTTTAAGGATAGACTCAGCTCAATTTAGTTGGAATCCGTTGTTTTGTATTATTCAGCTACATTGTCATGATTTACCTAATTTGCTATTTCTGGCTTCTTACTAAATTTCAAAACTTGATGTGCAGCATGTTAGTGTAAAACATTGAATTTTCCATATACATCACACTTGCCCTGCCCTAAGTAGAGCCAAACTCTAATACTAAATAATAAGAATACCTTCCCATGATATATGCAACATAAAAAAGAATAATTTTTTGCAATATTGATTGATTCTCAGCTGACAGTAATACTTAAGCCATAATTGAAAACATTATCCACACCACCATTTGGTTGATTTGTTTGTTCCTGAGTATAATTTATAAGTTAATTCCTTGTTCCTGAAGTATAATCAAGAGGTAAATTTGTTGTCAGTAAGTTTATCAAATGGGAGGAATTAAATGAATGTTAAATGGCAAAAACCAAAATGGCTCTAAAGTCTGAAATGCAAAGGTTTCCCTTCAGTTTTTCATGATCTAAACTCTGAACTGCTCAAGCTGTTGCCACTTGAGAATTTATATAATGTTTGAACTAGAAAATGCCCTAGAGATTTTCTAATGAGACTTTATTTTTCTTTATGAATATAATATATGCTTGTTAAAGAAAATGTTGAAAATCAGAGGAAAATCACTTAGAGCCCATCACTGAAGGACTTATAAACTTTAAATGAATCAACAGAAAAAGAAGAAAAATTCATGAGTTCAAAATAGTTTTTCTTACTAATGACCAATTACAAACAGTAATAGAAAAAAAGATTCAATTCACAATAAATAGGAATCCAAAATTATCTAATCTCCAGAATATAAATGTATAGGACTTTCATGAAAAGAAAAAGTAATGACCAAATGTGCTCAAAAAAAATAAAGAAATAACTTAGTGAATAGAAAGAATTCTCACTTTGTTTTATCATTCTGGTACAATCACAACAATTTTAAATAATGGTGATAGTAGTCACCCATACTTTATTTTAGTTTCAAGAGTTTACCAAATATTTCACATTTTAAAGGGATAGAAATTTTTGGTATAAAAACTCTTTTTAATAGTATTAAGCAACATATTATTATTATTATTATCTTGAAAAAGAATCTCACTCTGTCACCCCAAGTAGAGTGCAGTGGTGTCATCATAGCTCACTGCAACCTCAAACTCCTGTGCCCAAGCGAGCCTCCTGCCTCAGCCTCCTAAGTAGCTGGGACTGCGGGCTCGAGCCATAACACCTGGCTTATTTTTCTATTTTTAGTAGAGATGGGGGTCTCACTTTTGCTAATATTAAAAGAAATGTAGTGGTGATCTTGTTGCTTTGGTTTTATTTCAGTGATAAAGTGACAGATCGTTTTATACTTCCCAGGTATAGTCTCCAATTCCTGCAATAGGATTCACCCCAGCTGAGTGCCACATCCTATTCAGTGCCTCTTGTGAGAGGAGTATATTCTATGCCATTAATAATAGTCATGGATTTGTGATGTGCTTCATAATTGGTACTTGAGAAAACATGGTACATGTTATGTATGAGCAGAAGCTTTAAGAGGCATTGCCAATTTCCACCAGTTCTCTTTCTTTTTGCCCTCTATTAAAAGAATGGCATGTCCCAAATAGGGCTGTTTCTTTAACCTCGTATCTGGAAAGAGGAGAGCTTTGGAGCAGATCTAAATAACCTGTGGTTGCTGACATGTAACATGAGCAGCACATAGATGTTTGTTGTTATAAACCACTAAGATATTTGGGTAATTATTAATTAGCAATATAGTCTTGAGTTTTGTAGTAAACCTCTTATCAGCAATGAAGATGAGCATAAATTTATTTCTTACTTGAACAATAGCCAGCATGATGTTATACTATTTCCTAAATCAAAGGATATTGATATTTCAAGGTTAAATGATAATGTTTCTTGATAAAATATTCTTGTAAGTCAACACTGTTGACTACACTTTGTTAGTACTGCATTTCATTTGGATTCTTTCCCATATTTTTCAATGTTCCAAAGGACTTTCCACATTCTGGCAATTATGTATTAATTAAAATTTAAAGTGATCTTAAAAATAATCTTTGTCTTCACCAAATTTCTTAATTCTTTGTAAACTTTTAACGATTCCAAAGTTTAAATGTAAATTCATTTAAAAAAATTTTCCAGGAAGATGTTTTCTAATTTTTAGTGTAGTAGTCTCATAAAATTATAACCTCTAGGTCATCTTATGGTGTAAAATTCTCTACCTTTCATTGGCACATTCCTACACAGGCCATTGACGTCTAACTTTCTCTGTTTACTATTTTCTTCAGCTGATTCTCATGGTATAAAAAAATATGTTGATAATGCCTACTTACAATTGCTCTTTCTCCAACTCTTTGATTTTTTTGAGGGGTGGAGAGAAAACGTATATATTCCTTTCATTCTTTCCTTGTAATTCTACTAAGTTTTATGTGGGATTAAAAAGGTAAATGTATATATTCAATTTGCCATGTTTACTATAAATTTGCATTCCTTCTTAGCATAAATTTGCATTCCTTCCTAACGAGGCCCAGATTAGATGGTGCATTCTTGGTCCTAGATCTCTGAAAAGTTCAAAATAAAGTAATTACTCCTTCCTCCATGCTCTCCTAGCACTTTGTTCATCATGGTAATATAACAATCCTTATGTTATATTTTAGCTACATAACATATTTAACCTGGTTTGCAAATTGTGTTTTACATTGTAGCATCTTATTCATATAGTATAGAACATCTTCTGTTCTATAGGTGTTCAGTCAATTTTTTTAAATTTATTTATTCATTTGTTTGTTTGTTTATTTATTTATTTAGACAGAGTCTGCTCTGTTGCCCTGGGTAGAGTGCAGCAGTGTCATCATAACTCACTGCAACCTCAAACTCCCGGCCTTAAGCAATCCTGTCTCATCTTCTCGAGTAGCTGGGACTAAAGGTGATTACTCATGGCACCTGGCTACTTTTTCTATTTTTAGTAGAGATGGAGTCTTGCTTTTGCTTAGAATGGTATTGAACTCCTGAGCTCAAGTGATTTTTCCACCTCAGCCTCCCAAGTTTTGTTTAATTTAATTTGAATTCAAGAAGTTGGCATCTATCATACTAATCCTCCCAAAATTATTAAGTATAAATTGGATCCACTTGAAACTCAAATGTGTAGAAAGGGTAGGAAGGCTTTCGCCAAATTAATAGGAGATAATTTTCCCTTTTATTAAAGTCAAGATTTGAATTAACATTGGAGTGTAATGTTTCCCTCTGCTTGGATATCTGGCTATATACATGTAAAGCAAATGTCTGGGAGTAGGCTTCAAAGTATTCTTAAAAAAGAAGAAATACATAGTTCTGCCTATTACCCCAAGACAGTTTACACTGTGGAGGACTTTCATTTATGAGAACATGATTCAAATGTGTGAAGGCAGGGGGGGAATTGGAAGATGGTAGTCAAGAGGTGGAAACAGCATCAAGGCACTTCCACTGGCATAAAGGTAGGGTGGGTAAACTGACCTAGGGAACAAGTCTCCAGGCTTAACCAGAAAGGGATAGTGTGATAGACCTTGTCCTATGTTACTTTTGCAGCAGTCATTTGGATTATCCAGTTCATTTTATTTTCCCCCCTTTCTACATTGTTATTCCCTATTGCTAACCTCATACTTCTATAAAACATGGTTAAATGTAACTCAACTTTGAGAAATGAAAGATGGTTATAAGTACATAATAAGATCACAGGATAATAGGGAGAGTTGCAACCATCTGGGGAAGATGGTTATAAGATATATTAGGTTAGTGAGTCAGTCCAAAAAATATGTATCAAGCATCTAACATGAACCAGGTACTGTGCTAGGGCAATGGAGATAGAGCAGTAAACAAGACAGACATGGTTCCCACTTGCAATCTACTCTAAGAGATAGATATTAAATACATAGCCTTAATACCTAATTATTTTTCTTTCTATTTTCAAGGTCTGCTTCTATTAATTTAACTCATGAGCCAGTATTCTGCTGTTATTAGCAGTGCTGTGACTTTAACAATGAAAGGCAAAGGCAACAAGGATTGTGCCACACAAGTCATAAAATATACAATTGAATTTTAAAACAAGGAATCTTGCCAGACCCATGTAATCACAGATTTATATACCACTTACAATAAATATCTATCAATAAAACTAATCACTTCACTTCCTTCTGAGACCAGCATTTATATAGGAGTTGCTCTCATGATGGCTATGGCAAACACCTGCTGACTTCATAGTCTGAACTGCTATCACCTATCGAAGCCCTAAAGCTGCCTCAATGCCAGCTCTCCAAAGCTTAGGGAGCTAGCCACTCACAAACACTCATTACTGAGACACAGCATATATTAAATCTAGCCTTTAAAATGAGTCAGGGAAGATAATTTAAAAGTTAAACTTTTAAGGAGATACAAAGGGACTTTCAAAGACTCATGGAAAATGTGTATTATGAAAACAGTATGCATGGACTTCTATTTTTTGCATCAAAATTAACTCATACTAACTTGTTATGACATGTCTGAACAGGATCTACTTTGAGGCACTAAGCAGGATAAGACATTAGTCTGAAAAGAGCTCCTACTAGAGCAACATTAATTCTGCTAAAATTGAAGCAAGAACCAACATCAAAGTTATGGTGATGCTTGGGTGGAAAAATGGTGAAATTACTGATGCTTTATGAAAAGTTTATGGGAATAATGCCCCAAAGAAATCAGCAGCTTACAGATAGATAACTCATTTTAAGAAGGGACAAGATAATGTTGAAGACAAAACCTGCCAATAGCCGACCATCCACATCAGTTTGTGAGGAGAAAATTAATCTTGTTTGTGCCCTAACTGAAGAAGACTGAGGATGAACAGAAAAAAACAATAGCTAATACCATAGACATCTCAATTGGATCAGCTTACACAATTCTGACTAAAAAATTAAAGTTGAGCAAACTTTCCACTCAATGGATGCCAAAATCCTTACACCCAGGTCAGCTGCAAACAGGAGTGGAGCTTTCAATGGAAATTTTAAACAGATGAGATCAAAATCCTAAATCATTTCTTCAAAGAATTGTAATGGGAGATGAAACATGGCTCTCATCCTGAAATCAATCCTGGAAAAAAAAAAAAAAAGCACAATCAAAGCAATGGCTACCAAGAGGTGGAAGTGGTCCAGTCAAAGCAAAAATGGACTATTCAGGAACAAAAGTAATGGCAACAGTTTTTTGGGCTTCTCAAAGCATTTTGATTGTTGACTTTCTGAAGGGCCAAAGAATAATATCTGTTATTATGAAAGTGTTCAAAGAAAGTTAGCTGAAACTTTAGCAGAAAAACCTCCACGAAAGCTCTACCAGAGAGTTCTTCTCCATCATGACAATGCTCTTGCTCATTTTTCTCATCACAAAAAGGCAATTTTAGTAGAGTTCCCATGTGAAATTATCAGGAATACACCTCACACTCCTGATTTGGTTCCTTTTGACTTCTTTTTGATTTCTAAAATAGGAAACTTTTTAAAAACTTTTTAAAATTCTTTAAAGAGCAACCAATTTTAATTTTCATCACTTAATAAGATAAAAAAACACTATATTGATGTGATTAAATTCCCAGGTAGCTCAGTCCTTTACAGATGGATTAAATAGTTGGTATCATGGCTTACAAAAGTTTCTTGACCTTGATGAAGCTTATGTTGAGAAATAAGTCTTATTTTTTATTTTTATTTTTTAATTCCATTTTTTATGAACTTTTTGAAGTCCCCTTATATTTATGGTGAGAAATTTCCTATGAGGTTTATCACACAGTAGGGAGAGAGAGCCAGAGAAAGATGGAGATAGAGAAAGATGAGGAGGGGAAAAGAAAGAATGAACAATATTAATGCAACCACAGAAGTACAACTTGAAATCTAAGAAAACCATTGCAAACAAAAATTGAGAAAAACTAAAAGATTTTGGGGTTTTGTTTGTTTGTTTATTTTATGCTTCTGTGTGTAAAACTCCAAGTAGGAAACTCTAACAATATTAGTTTACTACAAAGAAGCTAACATCATATTTATGACTCTTCATCTATTTCATGGGCAGATATATATGCAGTTGAACTGGATTACTCATTGTTATATTTTTAATCTTAAACCCTAAAAATACATTTCTTTCTTCAGCTACAGGTTTACAGTTGTCTGACTCATTACCATGTTCATACTTCAGGTTCTTTCCAATTCAATTAAAATAAAAACGGTGGGGAAATTTCTGTAACTCCATAAAATTACTGAATCAACACCTGGTATTTCACCTCATGTAATAGAGACTAAAAATGGAGATAATCCAGAGGGACAGAATGACTCAGGATAGTATCTTTTATTTTCATGTCAGTACTTAAAATCCGGTATGAGGTTACAGTGACTAAATTTGCTCCCAACTGAGTGTTCCAGAAAAGCATATAAGAAAATGAGAAAAAGGAATTTCTCATGGTCTGACAATTCTTGCTAACTGATAAATTCCTATGACAGTCACTGAAAAAATGGTTGGTGATGCTGAAGATACAGAGGACTGACTAATGAGGCACTGGTGTGGTCTTCTTCCACGTTCTCCTTCTTTCAAATACAAAGGACTCTGTTTCTGTTTTCACTCTTTTAATACCTGGTATATGAATTTTCTCTAATACTACTTGATATGATTAAAAATTATTATTATATTCTAAAAATACTTTAAAATATTCTTTTAATATAGTTTAAATGATGAGTTTGGAGAAAAGTTCAATGGATGGTAATTGTGTTTACACTGTCCATAGGCTATAAAACTTGGATGACAGTGAAGTAAGATGCTTTGCTTCTTCTATCTTGAAATCAGTGCATATATGCATTCTGTGCATTTGAAATATCTTTATAAATAAGACATCTCTCATTATCTGAGATTAAATGTATTATTCAGAGCTCCTCTCTTCCATTTATATTTGTAGGTATAAGGTAAATGCATAAACCAGGATTTTTCTTTATTAAAAGGTATGGAATAAGGTGAAGAGAAAAAGATTTTTCCTAATCATATTTTATTTGACTTTTTTCTAGCTTTATATATGACATTTTTCCTCTCAATTTCTTTTCTGTAAAATTTCATTAGTGTTCATCCAAATGGGAGAACATAACCTACTTCTTGTGGTTGTCTCTGCTTCAATCAATGATATATTTATAAACACATACAGTAGGCCCCCTTTTTCACCCTCCCCATTATTGGTAATTTCACTTTCCATGGTTTTAGTTACAAATGCCCAACTATGATCCCAAAATAGGTAAGTACAATACAATATTTCAAGATAGAGAGAGACCATATTCTAATAACTTTTATTATAGTATATTGTTATAATTATTCTATTTTGTTATTAGTTATTGTTCATCTTTTACTGTACCTAACTTAAATTCTATCATAGTTACACATGTGTAGGAAAAAAATAGTATATATAAGATTTAGTACCATCTATGGTTTCAGGCATCAACTGAAGGTCATGGAAAGTATCCCCTTAGGACAAACAGGAACTACTGTACATATACACACACACACACACACACACACACATAGAAAATAGTGAACACAAATAAATAAATGCAGTTTTCTAGGCCATATTTTCTACTCAGCCCCTTAGTGAATCAGTATCTCTTGGGGTAAGTATTAGTAATCTTCCTTTTTAATAAGCACTCATACAGAATGTTAAAGAAGTAAGAAATAACCAAGCTCACCTTAGTTTTCAGATGAGAAAATTAAGGGTCAGATGGCTTATGTGAGATACCCAAGAGACACACATATATACAGAAACACATACACATATGGAGTGGGAGAGAGAGAGAAGGAGAGAGAGACTGGGATATATATATATATATATATATATTCTGGCCTATATGTATTTTTACCTCATAATATTGCATAATTGTTTGTCAAGGTTCTTCTGGTTGAAATCTTAACTGGAAAGTAAAGCAAAACAAACTTATTGGAAGTTTTCTTAGGTAGCTCAGGGAATAGAAGCAAAATGAAACATGCAGATTTTTCTAAGGCCTAGATAGAGAGCAGCACTCAAACACAACAATTTCCTGGCATTATCTCTAAGGTGCTAAATTACCTTTAAGGTCTTAGTTTTATTGGTCCAATATCTGCATTTTTGTTCAAGTTTTAAATCCTGGGGGGAAAAATCTTATTTGCCTCAATTGGATCAAGTTATATTTCCTGCACTGAAAACCATGGTCCTAGAGCATAGATATGGCCACAGGGTCAAACTATGTGCAGTGAAACTTTTTCCAGTAAAGGGGGGAGGATCATGTTGAGTGATGGCCCCCAATGCCAATGTTATGGATATAATTTTAGATTTGTAGGGATAGTTTAGACAGGCTATTTCACCTATGTGGCCAATAAAGAAAGATTCAATAAGGAGGTTAAATCAGATATCTTTAGAGAGCCAATATGGTACAGTTTAATGGAGAAAACCAAATCCAAATTTCTTTAGACAAGAGCAAATGATAGGAATGAGGGCAAATGTCCCACAAATTCAAGATTCAGGATCTGATTAGAATGAAAGTTTTTAGAAGAGTAGTAAGACATGATATAGGGATAGCAGACAATGATTACTTTTGGTTTTCATTTATTAGACATAATTCACTTAGTGCCTGGATGGATCCTGTTGTTTAAATGTATTTATAAGATCATATTTCTTAACAACTTGGATTGAAAGTGCAGTTTGGCAGCCTCAATAACAACTAGAGTTTTGATCTCAGTAAATATGCATGATGTCTATAAGGAAATTCACTCTGTCTTTCTACTAATGTTTCAGATTTTCATTCCCCTGGGCTGTCTTATGGAACCTTCTGACTTCAAAATACCAAAAATTAAAATATTATCTTTTCTCCAAAACTTTTCCCTCTTCCTTCTCATATTCATAGTTCACTGATAGCATCACACTTTTTGTCACCGAGGTTCAAATTCAATGGTTGATTTTATCCATCTGTTACATGTTGATTAGATTAGAAGTACTTCTACATGCGAGTTCATCTTACCAGCATCCTGCAGATAATCTGGGACTTTACAGCTTATCACCATAATTGAGGCAGATAAAATCTAAGTGCCCAGCATCTCTCTTAGACTTTATCTTGATTACTAAACCATATGGAAATAGTCAAGTTCTCACTATGGTTAATATTTCCTCTGATCTGTTGCCCAGCTCATTTCTTCTTTGACTGCTGTTGTGTGCCTTGGAGCTCTCATTTCACATGCTCCATGCCAAGGAGTATACCTTGTATGTTACTGCAAGACAAGTCCAAGTGTTCTTTCATCACTTTTATCAGGCTCAACAGTGTGCTCTCAAAGAGTATTCGACAAATTATCCTATTTAAAAGTATCTTTGCCTCAGGGTAGATATTAATTCTTCCTCAAAGATTCAAGTCTTATTAAATACAACTGCGATGAGCAACAGGACTATTTTTTTAAGAAAAGCTTTTTCTGGGTCTTTCAATGAAAAACAGCCAAGAGATAGAATTATAGGACTGGAATGTCTTTTATGGATTATTTATCTTTCATTTTGCAAATGAGAAACCAAGATCCAGAACAGTCTTTGATTTTCCCAAAGACATACAACTAGCTGGTAGAAGAAATGAAAAGTCTTTCCTCAGGCTTCCTGGTTATTACTGATTTGTTGTTCTTGTTTCTCACTGTACCACAGCTCATATCAATCTGATCCTACTAGGTGCTTAATTTCATTATTGCTCAAACTGTCACACAATTTGCACATATGATGGATTAATAAACCCTTATTGCAAATATCAATCTTTTCCTCAAATGAAAGATGGTTGAGAAAAAACTTTAATGTGAAAATTAGACTATTTCTTAGGTTATATTTTGAAGTAAAATTGTAAGACTTTTGGTAGATATTACCAATTTTCTTTCTAATGTAGTATCAATATATGCTTACGTGATAATTTTATTAGAAAGACATTTTCATCATAACCTTGTCAGTATTTTGATCTTTGCTAATTTTATAAGAAAAAAATAGACATTATTTTAATAAACAAAATATAATATCCTGATAATGTAATCCTCTATGGCTGTACTGAACAATATTACATTCTGGTCACATATAACTACTTAAATTTAAATTAACTAAAATTAAGAATTCAGTGATTCAATAACACTAGTCATACCTAAAGTGCTCAAGAACCACATATGCCTAATGCACTTCTTTCATTGCAGAAAATTCTGTTGACAATGCAGCTCTAAGGTATTATAAACCGCAGTTTATAGAGGAAGAAACAGGCTTAGTTATATGCTCATCCTCATACACGTAGTATGTGCAAAAGCCAGAATTGAATAACATCACCTAATTCCATATAATGTTATTTAAACTATTTACCCTTGAGTGATTTTTTTCCAGGTAGTGAGGATAAACATAAAATTTTATTCATTCATTTGTACTTTCTGTGTTTTTAGTTGTTTATTCACATAGAATAAAAGTCTACTGGATAAACGAACCCACTTTGTATTTCTGTCATTGATTTAACAATTTTGTATTTTGTTCTTAAATTCAATTTACATTATTTCAAACCAAATAGAGTTTAAATGTTTTTGTTACTATTAACATATTGTTCTCACTGTTTACTCTTACATTTCAGCTGAAGAAGATTTTGTATTGACTCAATCATTTCTTGTCTTCAGTAAGGTTTTTCCTTGCCAAACAGGTTTTTGAAATTCTGGAAGAAAACGGAAAAGTTATATGGGAGAAGACAAAGAGGATATCAAATAAGACTGAGAAGTTTTGATTTAAAGTTCACAGTAAAATATGTACTGGAGCTGTCGAAGAACTGTGGTATTTCAAGATATTTGAAGAGAGATAAAATTTGAAGGGATTACAAGAATTGTAGTTTACATGTTAATTATTTTCACAGTTTCCTTTAGGAAATGTGTGGTAATAAACTGAGTTATTAATATTTAACTTAGGGTTTGGGTGCTAAGTTGTTCTTAACAGCAGTCTGAGACTGGTTGTTTTGGAAAATGGTGCCTTAATTGCCATATGTGATGATATACTTCGATAATGAAATTTTTAAAAAAATATTATTCTGCCATACGAATGCCACAGTTAACTGAAAGTATAAATAAGTACTGTGTTAAATACTTTATTTCTTTCATTTTAATACCTTTATTAACAAAAACATTTAAACTCTATTTTAATTTTTTTAAAGTCCCATTTTAATATATAAATTGCTAGTAACTGTTTTTGCAAAATAGATTATATTTTTGGTTTCTTTCCCATAAATTAATTGGTTGTGCTTGGAACTATATAATAGCCTTGGCCAGAAAAGTATTCAGGGAGTAACTTCAAAATGTCATCATCCATATTAAAATAACACTCATCACCTTTTTTTCCCCCCAAACATCAATAAGTTCTCAGAGTCTTGCTGCACACTTCTTAAAAATGGAAATGGAGTTTGTCTTTTTGATTATCCTATAAAGTTCCCTTCTGTCCCTGGCATGCCTTTTTTCCAGCCCAGACTTTGTCTTTAAATGCATTAGAACAAAATTTATAGGAATTTATAAAGTTAGAAGAAGCTTAGGACAGAGTTGCAGTAAATGTTGTTGATAATTTAGTCCTTAAGCAAAGCCATGTTCTACACTTGTATTTCTATAGCCAGTGAAAATCCAGTTTTCTTTGAATAGAGAGTACACAACAAATTACTATCCTATTTTGTGGAGAATATATATAAAATTTCTTCTTGACTTACAAGGTTGTTGCAGACGTTAGGCAGGTATGCTTCCACAATGAAATCCTCTGGGGATTAACAGCAACAACAACTGCCTAGAGGTGTTCTTGGTTCCATTTCACCACATCACCATCTGGGTAGACATATGAGGATCAGTTCAGCAGATTTTGGAAATGATTATTATGGAGGTTATTCTTTTTAGCAGACGATTTTTTTGTTTGCCACTCCCACGTAAATGTAAAATAGGAAATATGTTCTAAGCAGAGAAAACTATGAAGCCTACATATTTAAAATTTCCTCTCCAGCAGGTAAAACCATTACAAATCAAGCTTGACAGTGTCCAAGCAAAGCATGAAGGGCAAATTTTAAATTAAGTGTGCATTAGTGTGATGTATAAATCCTCTTTTCCCACTAAAAAGAAATTAACCTATTTGAAGGTAAGTATAAAAACAAGCATTATGGAAGAAGAAGAAAAATGGCAGAGTAAAGATGACGTCCTGGCTCCCTGCTCCCAGAGAAAGAGGTGATGAACTCTGTCTGCTATGCACAAGTGGATTGCTCGCTCACAAGAACAGTGTTGTGAAACTGAATAGAAACAGTGTGGGACACACAACACAGGGGAAAAAAAAGGTGAATGAGAGATGGGATCACAAAGTCTGGAGAGTGCGAGGTAAACAATAGAGATTAGAGGGTAGTATGGCTGTGCCTGCCTGGCCAGTGAGGAAGTGGGATCTAACCCACAGAATGTCCTGCTACCCCACTGACCTCCACACGCACTCAGACAGGGACCTACCTGAAGTTGGGGCAAAACCACAGTAGGAGACGTTGGGCTCTGTGGATAGGACAATAGAGGGAAGCATCTTGAACTCCCCACAGCTCTGTGCTAGGACTGCACTGGGGGGGAGGACTGGTCTGAGCTACCCCTCGAGGCAGTTAGGAGCCAGGCACCTCACCTCTGGCAGTCAACAGCACCAGAACAATGGAGGTGAACACTGAAAAGGGAGCTGAACTCTGGAAACCACTGTGGGCAAATAGGCTGGCTCAGGGCAGATTGAAAGAGCAAGACCTCCTGCCAGACAGGAGTGAGATTGTGGGAGGACAACACACAAGAGACAACTGGCATCCTTTGACTCAGCTGCCCAAGCCGGCATCCCCCAACTCCTGAACAGTTGTCCCCAGTGCTAGAACTCTGCTGGTGGGTGGCCGCCATTTTGGAGGTCCACAACCCAGATGCTGTGGTGCTCTATGGTTTCAGGCAGCTCCTTCCCCCCAGCCCAGAGACTCTCTCCACAGGCTCTGCCCTTCTGAGACCTATTGTCAGCTAGCCAGCCCATTTTGATGGGTGAATTTTGAGTGTTTCCCCAGTTGTAGGAGGTTATTTTTGCTGCATTCACAGGCGCTGGAGTGCTGAGCAGTCTCAGGTTTCACCCCTCCCCCAAAGAACCAGAGAAAGATCACAGGGAACATGAAAGAGCAGAGAGAAAAGTCAGCCCCAAAAGAAATCATGAGACCCTCAAAATGAGATACTAATCTAAATAAAATGATTAAATCGATGTAGAAAGAATTCTGAGCATGGATTGTAAAGAAACTCAATGAAATTGAAGATAAAATAGAAATGCAACACAAAGAAGCCATGAGAACAATATAGGAAATGAATGAAAAATTCTCTAAAGAAACTGAAATATTACAAACAAAACAAAAACAGAAATCTCACAAATGAAGGAGGCATTCAAGGAACTTCAAAACACAGTGGAAAGCCTTAAAAATGTAATGGATTACACAGAGGTGAGAATCTCATAGTTTGAAGATAATGCCTATGTGCTAAACAAATCAGATGAAGAAAAGGAGCACAGAAGCAAGATATAAGAACACAACATACAAGAAATTTGGGATTATGTAAAGAAACCAAATATAATACTTATAGACATCCTCTAGAGAGAAGAAGAAAATACACAAGGGCAGGAAAATCTATTTCTTGGACTACTGCAGGAAAATATGCCTGGCCTGGACATAAACCTAGATATCCAGATACAAGAAGCACCCAGAACTCCTGGGAGACTCAATGTGAAGAAGCACACACCCTGTGACATAATAATCAGAATGGCCAAAGTAAACACAAAAGAGAAAATCCTTCACATAGTAAGATAAAAACAACAGATAATCTACAAAGGAAAACCTATCAGATTAACTGTAAACTTCTCAAATGAAACCCCACAAGCCAGAAGGGACTTGGGACCTATCCTCAATCTTCTTAAACAGAACAATAGCCAAGCTAGAATTCTTTACTCAGCAAAACTGAGATTCATCCATGAGGGAGAAATAAAGACTGTTCCAGATGAGCAATCACTGATGGAATTAGTGAAGACCAGACCTGCTCTGCAGGAAATACTCAGACCTATATTTTACACTGAACAGCACAATAGACACCCACCAAATTAAAACCACTCAAGAGTTAAAGCCCAGAACCTGGATTCCACAATAGCTAAAGAGGTAAAACAAAACAATAAGAACTTACCCAACAATATGAACAGAAATATACCCCAAATATCAATTGTCTCAATAAATGTGAATGGCTTGAATTATCTTTTAAAGAGACATAGATTGACTGAGTGGATACAAAATTATAAGCCAAGTATCTGTTGTCTCCAGGAAATGCATCTAACCAAAAAAGACACTTTCAGACTCAAGGTTAAGGGCTGGAAAACAAACTTTCAGGACAATGGAAACCTAAGAAAGTGGGGGTAACGATTCTGACTTCACACAGCAAAAATTTTAAAATAGCAAAAGTAAAGAAAGACAAAGATGGTCACTATATAATGGTAAAAGGAAAAAGTCAACAAGAAGACTTAACAATTCTTAATATCTATGTACCCAACACAGGAGCACCCAAATATATAAAGGAAACCCTGTATGAACTAAATAACATGATAAACAGTAATGCCATAATAGTGGGATATTTCAACAACCCACTGTCTGAAATGGACAGATCCTCCAAAGGAAAAATAAGTAAAGAAATAATGGACTTAAACAGAGCTCTAGAACAAATGAGTCTAACGGACATCTACAGAACATTCCACCCAGATAAATCCAAATGTACGTTCTTCTCATCAACTCATGGAACTTTCTCCAAAACTGACCACATCCTAGGCTGAAAATCAGACCTCAACAAATTTTAAAAAATAGAAATTATACCATGTATCTTCTCAGAACATAGTGGTATAAAACTAGAGATCAATTCCAACAGAAACACTCATTGCTTGACACAGTCATGGAAATTAAACAATCTTTTGCTGAATGACTGCTGGGTGAAGGAAGAAATTCAGATGTAAATCAAAAACTTATTTTCATTAAATGGCAATGGGGACACAAGCTATCAAACCTGTAGGTTACAGTAAAAGCATTTCTGAGAGGAAAACTAATAGCATTAAATGCTCACATCCAAAAGACAGAAAGCTCACAAATCAACAAACTAATAAACAGTCTCAAGGAACTGGAAAAGGAAGAACGAGTTAATTATAAATCTAACAGAAGAAGGGAAATAACTAATATTAGAGTGGAACTAAATGAAATTGAGAACAAAAAACTATGCAGAAGATCAATAAAACCAAGAGCTGGTTTTTCAAAAAGATAAACAAAATTGATAGCCCTCTCTCTAGATTGACAACTAGAAAGGAAAGGACTTAAATAAACTCAATCAGAAATGAAAAAGGAGAGGTCACTACACACATCGTGGAAATAAAAACATTATCTTTGAATACTATAAAAATCTATATGCCAAAAGGCTACAAAACGTGGAGGAAGTGGACAAATTCTTGGAAACACAGAACTTCCCTAAACTCAATCAGGAGAAAATAGCACTCCTGAACAGACCAATATTAAGCACAGAAATTGGAGTGACAATAAAAAATCTTCAAAAAAAAAAGTCCCTGAGCAGATGTGTTCACACCTGAATTTTACCAAACATACAAATAATTCATACCTTGACTGCAGAAATTATTCCAAAAATCAAGAAGGATGGTATCCTCCCCAACTCATTCTGTGAAGACAATATCGCATTGCTACCAAATCCAGGAAAATATGTAGAAGCAAAAGAAAACTGTAGACTAATATCCCTCATAAATACAGATGCAAAAATTTTAGCAGCCCAAAATCCAACAACACATCAAAAAAATAATTCACCATGATCAGGTGGGCTTTATCCCAGGGATACAAGCCTGGTTAAACATATGCAAATCTATAAATGTAATTCATCACATAAATAAAAGCAAGAAGAAAGACCATGTGATTCTCTCAATAGACTCTGAAAAAGCATTTGATAAAATCCAGCACACTTTTATGATAAAACCCTCAACAAAATAGGCATAGATGGGACATTCCTTAAAATTATTAAGGCCATATATGACAAACTCACAGCCAATATTATACTGAATGGGGAAAAATTGAAATCATTCCCACTTAGAACTGGAACCGGACAAGGTTGCCCAGTATCTCCACTTCTATTCAACATAGTGCTGGAAGTCTTTGCCAGAGCAATCAGACAAGAGAAGGGAATTAAGGGAGTCCAAATGGGGGCAGAAGAGGTCAAACTCTCACTCTTTGCTGATGATGTGCTATTATACCTAGAAAATCCCAAGGATTCAGCCAAGAGACTCCTGTAATTGATAAACAAATTTAATAAAGTCTCAGAATACAAAATTAATGCACACAAATCAGTGGCATTCCTATACACCAATAATAATCAAGCCAAAATCAAATCAAAGATGCAACACCTTGCACAATAGCATCAAAGAAATTTAAATAGTTAGGAATATATTTAATGAGGGAGATGAGAGATTTTATAGTGAGAACTATAAAACACTGAGAAAAGAAATTGTAGATGATGTGCACACATGGAAATCCCTACCATACTCATGGATTGGTAGAATCAATATTGTTAAAAGTCCATTCTATCTAAAGTGAAGCGATGGACATGCTTGAAGCCCTGACACGGTGTGGGGGGAGGGATGGCAAGGGCAATATGTGTAGCCTTAACAATATTTGTACTTCCATAATATGATGAAATAAAAAGAGGAAAATAATTCCACCATCATTCTTTACAGATTTAGAAAAATTAATTCTATGCTTTGTCTGGAACCAGAAAAGACCTCATATAGACAAAGCAATCTTAAACAAAAAGAAAAAAATTGGGAGGCATCAGTCTGCCAGACTTCAATCTTTACTATAAAACTATAGTAACCAAAACAGCATGGGATTGGCACAAGAACAGAGATATAGACCTTTGGAATAGGATGGAGATCCTAGATATAAAACCATCCTCACATTGTTGTCTAACCTTCAACAAAGCAGACAAAAGTATACATTGGGGATAAGAATCTCTTTTCAAAAAAAAAAAACAACAGAATCTCTTTTTAATAAATGATGCTGGGAAAACAGGATATCCACATGCAGAAGATTGAAACTGGCTCCCCACCTCCAACCTCTCACAAAAATACATTCAAGATGGATGACAGACTTAAACTTAAGACATGAAACCTTAAGAATTCTGGAAGAAAATGTGGGAAGACTCTTTTAGATATAGGCATAGGTAAAGAATTTATGGAGAAGACCCCCAAAGCAATCACAGTAACAAGAAAAATAAACAAATGGGACCTGATCAAATTAAAAAGTTTCTGCACAACCAAGGAAACTGCCCTTAGAGCAAATAGACAACCTACAGAATGCGAGAAAATATTTGCTTTCTACACATCTGATAAAGGGTGATAACAAGAATCTATAGAGAACTTAAGAAAATCAACAAGAAAAAATTAAACAACCCCATCAATAAATTGTCAAAGGACATGAACTGAAGCTTTTCAAAATAAGACAGAATAATGGCCAGATAACATATAAAAAAGTGCTCAGCATTTCTAATCATTAGGGAAATGCAAATCAAAGTGCAATGAGATATCACCTAACTCCAGTGAAAATGGCCTTTATCAAAATAAACAAATTCCCAAAATAACAAATTCTGGCATGGATGTGGAGCAACTGGAACACTCAGACACTGCTGGTGGGACTGCAAATTAGTACAACCTCTGTGGAAAGTAATTTGAAGATACCTCAAAGAGCTAAAAATAGAAATACCATTTGATCCAGCAATCCCACTACTAGTCATCTATCCAAAGCAAAAAAAAGACATTCTATAAAGACATCTGCACTCGAATGTTTATAGCAGCTCAATTTACAATTGCAAAGATGTGGAAACAACCAAAATGCCTATCAATACATGAGTGGATTAATAAAATGTGGTATATGTATACCATATAATACTACTCAACTACAAAATTAATGGTGATCTAGCTCCTCTTATATTATCCTGGATAGAGATTGAGCCCATCCTTCGAAGTGAGGTATCACAAGGATGGAAAAACATGTACCACATGTACTTGCCATCAAACTGGTACTAATCAATCAACACTAAGGTGCTCACATGGTAGTTATACTCACTGGGTGCTTGTCAGGTAGAGGGAGTGGGGGGTAAACCCACAGCTAATGGAGATAGGGTCACTGTATGGGGGAAGGACACATTTGTGGCCCTGGCTTGAGTGAGGCAAATGCATTTCATGTAACCAAAATATTTGTATCCTCATAATATTCTAAATTTAAAAAAAATCATTATGATCATTATGTGATTTTATAATTTAATTCTCCTTCAATGTGTCTTTGAAACTTATAACAGAGTAGCATAATGTTTTAGACGTATTAAACACAGAAGGTATCAAAGTACAGTGAGATTCCAATAGGTTTTTTTTTAACTGGACAATTAATTTTTAATTATTTTGATTTTTAAGTAGTCATTCTACAAAGTAGTTGATGGGCTTAAAATTACAATAAGTAATTTACAATTACAGGTCTTTTGTGCTGATACAGATATAAAAACATCATCCTCCTTAAGCTGAGTTTTTCTTTTTGTATTTTATTTTTTATTTATTTTTTATTTCAGCATATTATGGGGTCGAATAGGTTTTTAACGTTAAAAAATCATTGATTTTAAAACATTTTTAAGTTCATATTCTTTATTAACATTTTATTTGTATATAGAAGTAATTTTATGGAAGGTGCTTGTGTCTCTAGTCTTTAAAATTCTAATACAATGCAGAGAGATTATTGTTATATAATTTGCACACTTCTTTATAGAAAATTCATAACTACACTATCATTAAAGCCTTCTAATAAATTTAAGGAGAATTTTTAAAGTAGAAGTTTGTGGTAATAACTTTTACTTTATAATTTTATATAGATTTTACTAAATAAATTATCGTAGTTCTCTAATGTGACTTTAGTCTTAGAACAAAAGGTATATTTAAAGAATATAGCAATATATAAAATTGAAATTATATTACTCATTTACAAAGGATCTATTTATACTGAGACAGAGTTTTTGCAAGTGCCTTTTACTGAATATTTTTCTCTAGACAGTAGATCTTAACAGGTGCAATTTTTCCACCATTTCTCTCACCCCATGAAACAGTTGGAAATATCTAGAGAAATATTTAGTGTCACAACTAGGACACTGGCTATTACTGGCATTTACTGGTGAGAGATCAATGATGCTGCTATCTTCCTACAATGTACAGGACAGTCCCACCCCACAACAAATATCTAGGCAGTCCAAAATGTCAATTAACCAAAGTTGAAAACCTCTGTTTAAAAGCATATCTTAAAATGTACAAAAATAAAACTTGACAAATAAATTATCCACAAATAAATATTTACAAAATTCAGAATCTGAAGATGGGACAATCTGATATGTTTGTTTACACACACGCACATACACACACATTAACATGCATAGATTATACACATATGTATGTATTTATATATGTATTATGTAGTAAATAAATAGAGATGAATATACATATTAGTTCCACTGATCCATGAATATGGAATATCGTTCCATTTGTTTATGTCCTCTTCAATTTCTTTCATCAGTGTTTTCCTTGTAGAGATCTTTCATCTCTGTGGTTAAATTTATTCGCAGGTGAGTTTTTTTGGTAATTATTATAAATGAGGTTGACTTCTTGATTTCTTTCTCAACTATTTTATTAGTGGTGTGTAGAAACAGTACTGATTTTTGTGTGTTGATTTCACGTCTTGCAACTTTATTGAATTTGTTTATCAAATCTAAGCATTTTTTGTTAGACTCTTCAGGTTTTCCTAGATATAAGATAACATCATCAGCAAAGAGAAACAATTTAACTTCCTCTCTTGAACTTGAATAACTTTTATTTCTTTATTTTTCCTGATTGCTCTGGCTAGGATTTCCAGTACTGTGTTGAATAAAAGTGTGAAAATGAGCATGCTTATCTTTTTTCAGTTCCTAGAGGAAAGGCCTTCAGCTTTTGTATATTTAGTACTATGTTAGCTGTGCGTTTGTCATATATGACCTTTATTGTGTCGAAGTATGTTCTTTCTATACCTTGTTTGTTGAGAGTTTTTCTTAACATTATGATGTACATTTTGATATAGATAATATTTTAGCTTTATAGTAGGTATCTTCTCATGTCACATCTTTTCAGGTTGGAGAGAATTTACATAGAATATATGAAAAGTGACTTATACATAAAATACCATCTATAGAGGAAATGAAAATTTGTAAGTTGAATCATATTATTCACATGCAATATTTTGTTTAATAGTCCAATTCCATTGAAGCAATTATGCAGCACAATCCTTGTGAAGCATTGACACATTCTGTAACACAATAGCATATTATGAATGCTTACCGTTTTTTGAACTAATACCTATATTTCTCTTTGTTGTTTTTCACTATTATACTATTTTAGTTTAACTATTTGAATTTCCTCAATTTACAGTGTATTTATTTTTGTTTATGCATAGTCTGAGCTAGAAATTTTATGATGGATACATTTTTATCACTTTTCAAGTGAATTAATTATTTTCTTTAGGCTAAAGAGGGATCATTCTAGGTGTGTGCTCATCAACTTATTGTGCATACTTTAGTTAAAAATTTCCTATTAGCTTTACTTTTCTCTATAAATAGGCATGAAGATTAGCATACAAATAGTTGATTATGTAGATGCTGAAATAACCCTTAGTTTTAGCAAATACTTTCATTTTCATTTCATATTTTTGTTTTAATTTACTATTAAAATTAAACATATATTTTATTTGGTAATGTTTCACTTATTTTGGGGTTTTGTTTGTTTATTTTCATTTGTTCTCAAGTTCAACTCATTATCTTATGGTCATTGTCATTGTATGCATTGTTTTACATGCATGCTTTATTTAATTTATCTGTATTTAATGTATAAATTTTAATTATCTACAGGATTTGTAATTATTTGAATCATTTTGTTCAATTGTCTTGAATTATTATTTTTATTTCCCAGTGCTTGGAAAATAAAGATTTTAATTGCATAAATATAAATGTTTATTAACAGACCTATATAAGATTACAAAGTAAAATTAGGAGACTTTATCTATCCTCACTTAATCTGATCATGCTTTACCTGTAATCAAAAGTGACATACAGCAAAATTTTGCTTGGGATAAGGCCAGTTTATACCTTCTTTTCTGGTTTTATGATTAATAAACTCTTCTTTCACTGTTAAATATTAGAACTTTGTCAACAAATTCTGTGGTCACACTCACTATAATTACATTGCTAATATTTTCCTTCTACATATCATGTACAATAAAATAAATGATAAAACAAGTTCCCACCCATGACATCCTCTCTTTGAAAAGGAATTTAAGAAGAGATAGGCATGGGCATGGGCGTATTAGGAATCATCATCCCTAGAATTTTTGTGGCCAAGGAAATGTACTAGAATGGCAGTGTTTTAAATTCTATCTCTGTTTTCTTATCAACAAACTTCTTCTCATATTCTCATGATCTGATCCCTTTTCACCTAGACAAAACATAGAGGTCCACTAAAAAAGAGAAGGAGCTCAAACCTTTTGCAACTGTTGGCATTAATAGTAAGGACTAATATTTTCTGTCATTCACCTAAAACTAAACATAAACAGTGAGATACATAGGTGTGTGTAAATCAGCTAAAATCTATAGCCTAGAAGTAGACAGATGACGTTTAAGTTGTCACAATTAATAGTCCGTAATCCAGGTGTGTTAGCTGGTATTTTAATGACCTTAATTAACAATCCACCATCCAAAGGAAGACTCTGAAACCTTTGTCACTGTCTAAAACTACACTATAAATTTTGTTCATCATAATAAAAGATGATAGGAAAATTTATGAAATGTATAGCAGTATGTGTGGGTTACATAGATAATATATTGTATAGACATCTTCAACTTTGCCTTAATATTACATAATAATCAGATGAACCCTTCTAATTATCTCTAATCACAAGAGTTAATGCCCTTCCAAGTGATTCTTAAGGCTAGGACTCAGTCAATTCCTGTGTCCCATTTTTTCTCTTAGAAATTCCATTATATAACATGACTAGATGTTTATTTGATTATGAAATTAAACTAATATCCCATCTGCCTGAAATATACTTTGCATACATTGAGCTCACAAGAAGAGTTTTTATAACTATTATTATACTTATTTGTGAATAAGTATCTGTGACAGAATTCAGTTTCTTTAATAAAAACATAAGTCCTGGTAAAAAGGTTGCTGGTGAAGAAGCCCTTGGTTCTCTCCCATTTTTAATCATTGTGCCCAGCATTGTGAATAGCCAAATTAAGCTAGGTAGAAACCCACACCTATATGGTCACTATTTATTTCCATGGTTAATGGAGCAATGACTTCCTTTCTTTCAAAAATTATGCCTGTTACCTTTGAGTAGGACTTGAACACCAATTTATTATTTACTTATGCTTTCACATATTGGCATTTTAAAGCTAGTAAACAGTGAATTGGATAATCCTGTGTTGTAAGGAGACAAGCAATGGGCTAACTATGACAAAATCGAATAATCAGCTCCTGGGCAATCGTGTTACTATATACAGATTTTATTTTGAACTGGCACTGTTTCTCCTAATTTTCTCTTATTGCAAATTTTGTCAAGCCCTTTCATTCTCTGACCTTTCAAAATCTATTTTATACTAAATATTCCTCCTCTCCTTCAGACTTAGTTTAAATGAGTTGCCTGATAGATCATTTAGCACGGTTTCCACTGCTTTGCAAACTTTTCATGTACAGAGTTTACCTCACACTGATTCAGTTATAGTTTTTCAATCAACTCAGTCTCCAACAATTCCTATTCTGAAGTTAGAAAGGGACTATTCTAATATGATTCCTTTCCTATTCAAAGATTCTCACTGGGTTCACATTGAAAGGAATTAGACAAATGTTTATTTGTGCATTTTTATGGAAGATAAAGTAATACTTTTGTTATATAGATTTATATCTTTTATCAAATTAGGGGAAAATTTGGCCATTATTTATTCATACATTCTTTCTAACATTTTCTCAGTCTCTTCTCTAGAAGTTCCATAGAGCACAATGTTCTATTTGATTATATCTCACTGGTCTCTCACTCTCTGTTCACTTTTCTTCATTCTATTTTCTTTCCATTCCTCAGAATGGTTAATTTCAATTGGCTTATCTTGAAGTCCAGTTACTCTTCCTTCTGCTTGCTTAAATATGCTGTTGAATCTCTATAGTAAAAATGGCATTTTAATTATAATGTTTTCCTGTGTAGAATTTTTATTTGGTTCCTTTTTATAATTTATTTCTCTTTACTAATATTCTTATTTCTTTAAATTTATTTTTTTTAATTTTAGAATATTACAGGGGTACAAAGTCTTTGGGTACATAAATTGTTTTACACCACTTGAGTCAAAGCCACAAGCGTGCCCACCCTCCAGACAGCATGCACCACACCTATGACATGTGAATTTACCCATCTGCTCCTACCCCACCACCTGCCAGATCCCCAGTGATTGTTATTTCCATGTGTACCCACAAGTGTTGATCTATTAGTACCAATTTAATTGTGAGAACATGTGGTGTTTGTTTTTCCATTCTTATGAAACTTCACTCAGGAGAATGGGCTCCAGATCCATCCAGATTAATACAAGAGATGTTAGTTCACCATTTTTTTCATGGCTGAGTAAGTACTCCATAGTATACATATACCATATTTTGTTAATCTGCTCATGTATTGATAGGCACTTGGGTTGTTTTCACATCTTTGCAATTGTGAATTGTGCTGCAATAAATATTTGAGTGCATATGTTTTATCCTTTGGGTACATACCCAATAGTGGGACTGCTGGATCAAATGGTAGATTCACTTTTAGATCATAGAGATATGTCCATACTACTTTCCATAGAGGTTGTACAAGTTTGCAGTCCCACCAGCAGTGGATGAGTGTTCCTATCTCTCTACATTCACACCAATATTTGCTGTTTGGGGATTTTTGATAAAAGCCATTCTCACTGGTGTTAAGTGATATATCATTGTGGTTTTGATTTGCGTTTCCCGGATGATTAGAGATGTTGAGCATTTTTCATAGGGTTTGCTGAGCATTCATCTACTTTCTTTTGAAAAGGTTCTGTTTATGTCCTGTGCTCACTTTTCAATGGGGTTATTTGATTTTTTTCTTGCTGATTTAGCTGAGTTCTGTATAGATTTCAGTTATTAACTTTTTATTGGATGTATAGTATGCAAATATTTTCTCTCATTCTGTAGGTTGTCTATTCTCTCTATAAATTGTTTCCTTGGATGTGCAGAAGCTTTCTAATTTGATCAGGCAAACTTATCTGTTTTTGTTGTTACTTTGATTGTTTTGGGGGTCTTCTTCATAAATTATTTGCCTAGGTTGATGTCTATAGGAGTTTTTTCAACATTTTCTTCTATAATTCTTATAGTTTCATGCCTTAGGTTTAAATCTGTTATCCATTGTGAGTTGATTTTTGTGAGTGGTGAGAGGTGTGGATCCTGTTTCAGTCTTTTACACGTGGCTCTCCAATTTTCCCAGCACCATTTATTGAATAGAGATTCATTTCCCCAGTGTATGTTTTTGTCTTCTTTTTCAAAGATCAGATGGCAATATGAGAATAGTTTTATACCTTGTTCTCTGTTCCATTCCATTGGTCTATGTCTCTGTTCTTGTGCCAGTGCATTGCTGTTTTGGTTACTAAAGCCTTGTAGTCTAGCTTTAAGTCTGGTAAATTGGTGCTTCCCAATTTGTTCTTTTTGCTAAGGTTACTTTGGCTATACAGGATCTTCTCTGGTTACATAAAAAGCATAGAATTATTTTTTCTAGATTCAGGAAAATCATTGTTGGTAGATTAATAGGGATTGCACTGAATCTGTAGATCACTTTGGGTAGTATGGACATCTTAATAAGGTTGATTCCGTCAATCCGTGAGCATGGTATGGTTTTCTATTTATTTATGTACTCTGCTATTTCTTTTCTCTGTGTTTTGTAGTTTTCCCTGGAGAAGTCTTTCATCTCTTTAGTTAAATATATTCCTAGGTATTTTATTTTCCTTGTTGCTATCGTGAAAGGTATTGAGTCTTTAATTTGGTTCTCAGCTTGACTGTTTTGGTGTATGTGAATGCTACTGATTTGTGTACATTGATTTTGTAACCTTAGACTTTACTGAATGTTTGTATCAATTCTGGTAGTCTCTTGGCAGATTCTTTGGGGTTTCTAGATATAAGATCATATCATCAGCAAAGAGCAATAATTTGATCTCTTCTGCCTCCATTTGGATACTCTTGATTTCCTACTCTTGTCAGATTGCTCTGGCTAGGACTTTAGGTACTATGTTGAATAGAAGTGTTGATAGAGGACAACCTTTACTGGTTCCAGTTCTTAGTGGAAATGCTTTCAATTTATGATTGTTCAGTTTTATGTTGGCTGTGGATTTATCATGTATGGCTTTTATCATTTTGATGTAAGTGCCATCTATGCCAATTTTGTTAAGTGTTCTTATCATAAGAGGGTGCTGAATTTTGTCAAATGTTTTTTTCTGCATTTATTGAGAGGATCATTAGGTCCTTGCTTTACTTCTATTTATGTAGTGAATTACATTGATAGATTTGCATATGTTTAACCATCCCTGCAACTCTGGGATGAAACCCGCTTGGTTATAGGATTACTTTTTTGAAGAACTGATTAATTCGGCTTGCTAGGATTTTGTTGAGAATTTTTGCATCTATATTCATAAAGGATATTGATCTGTAGGTTTTTTTTTGTTGTTTTTGAGTTCTTTCCTGGCTTTGGTATCAAGGCGATGTTGACTTTGTAAAACGTGTTGGGGAGATGTGTTTCCTTCTTGATTTTATGGAATATTTTCTACAGGACAGGAACCAGTTCTTTTTTGTAGATCTGATAAAATTAAGGTGTGAAGTCATCTGATCCAGGACCTTTTTTGTTGAAGATTTTTTATTGCTGTTTCAATTTTAATATTTAATATTGGTTTATTCAGGAATTCTATTTCTTCCTGATTGAGCCTAAGGTGTATGTGTGTTTCTAAGAATTTGTCCATTTCTTCCTCATTTTCAAGTTTATATGCTTAGAGATTTTTATAGTATTCAGAGATGATTAAACATTATTATTTTTTCATACATTATTTTATTTTTTCTTTTAGCCTTTGTACATGGTTTCCTTTAGGTATTTGAACATATTAGATGTTAAATAAAAGACAGTTATTTAGAGTCTTTTGGGGGGGCAAGTCCAATGTCTGGATTTCTTCAGGAATGATTTATCTCATTTGTTTCCTTTGAATGGGTCAGACTTTCCTATTTCTTTGTATGTTTTGTGATTTATTTTTTAAATAAGACATTTGAGTATTATAATGTGGTAATTCTGGAAACAGATTCTCCCCATTCTACAGGGTTTGATATTTTTATTGTTGCATGCTGCTGTCGTCTATCTAACGACTTTTCCAAATTATTTTTGCAAAGATTGGTTTTCTTTGGTACATGTGGTCACTGAAGTCTATATTCCTTTAGTTTGCATTGAACTATTATATTGACAGGGATTTCTTTGAACACCAGGAGCTAACAACAGGAAATATACTTCTCCCAGTCTTTGACAATTAGCTCTGTACTGAGACATTCCTTTAACATCTGGCCAAGTTGCTTACATCTCTGCTTTAGCCTTCATTTCCTGCTTGCACTGAACCCAGAAATCAGCCAGCTATAAAAATGTGGTGTTTTTGTTTGTTTGTTTGGTCTTTTTTTGTCAATGCATATAATCCTAAGCATATATATGACTTTTTAAAGTCCCTATTACACACAGGTGCTTTTGAATGCTCTGATGTTCCAAAGTTACTTTCTCCTCAGATTTTCCTTTCAAGCTTCATGTGGTCTATTATATATCAAATGTAATCTTGTGCCCTAGATAGCTGTTAGTTTTTCATTTGCCTTACAATGTTTTCATGTAATACATACTGCTTTTCCACCCGGAGTGAGTTCTCCATTAGGTGAAACAGAGAAAAGCATCTTGTTATTAGTCTGTCAGATAGTCCCTGAACAGGTTAGAAGAGAAAAACCAATAAATTGCAAATAAATTCTGCTATATTCCTCTAGAACTAGAGACCAGGGCCCCACACCAGGAACATGTGCTGCTATCTTCAAGACAACTGATGATCTGGAGAGGGGGTAGGAAAAAGGCAAGTAAAAATGCCACAAAACTTTCCCATCAATTCTAAGTTGCCTTTTTCCTTGATTCAGCATGTGCTTGGCTGTAAAACTTTGATTGCTTTCAAAGTTCTGATAATGTTGATTCTTACTATTACTACTTTTTTTCATCTTGATATGGAGGGATGGATGTTGATACTGTCTACTATTCAACATTTTGCTCTCCCTATAATGTTATTGTGTTTGTTTTTCATGAATCTAGTGTGTGCTTACTACTTGAATTAATGTAATTCTTTGAAACTTTCCATTGGCCTTACCATAATCTGGTTTGTTTTCTAGCTAGATACATCCAGAGAGTAGATTTAAAGCTTTTTAGTAATAATGGTGGTTTTTAATTAATCTTTTCTTCTTATATATCACCTATATATAATAAAGCTGCAAGTAGTATTTGATGGTGAATTAGTATTCATATACTGTGTATGTTAGAGAGTTGTTAATATGACTTTCTAGCATCAGTGAAATATGAACTTTGGGGATTCTGAAAAAAATATATTTTAAAAATGTGTATCAATAAGATACCCAAATTTCCTACTGTCAATCTTATCTACTGCCTCAGCAAGACAAAATCAAATGACTGGTAAATTATATTTTCTATAATACTAAAATTATTTTTAATATTATCCATTAAAATTTTGGTCATCTGCTGTGTACTATAAAAAGAAATTTTATTATTGAAGAACAGAGCTTTATGTACACATTAACAATACTCACAATATTTTTCATTGGATTCTCCATTTTGTTTACAATGAAATCTCTATATTTTATGTCTGCCCACATAATCTCAACTATTTCATCTCTTGCAACTTATCATATATGTCATGAGCTCAGTTATATTGCAATAACTGTTACTTCTTACAAATTGTGTGGTTTTGAACTGACTTCCCCTCTTGACTCCAATTGTAAACTCTCCTTTATTTTTATAACTACATTTTACTTAACCTTCAACAACAATGTCAAACTTTTGCTCCATCAGAGAATCTCTGCACATCGAATTAGCTACCTCCTCATTTGAGCTGCCATGGCATCCTAAAGGTAACTTGGCAATAGCTTTTATTCTATATCATCTTACTTGTTTATTCATTTGAAATAGGATGAACTCTAGTAAAACATTGTCAGTGTTGGAATTCTGACTTTGCCAATCACTAGTTTTGTGATATTTGGAAACTTGGTCCCTTGAGCTTCATTTCTTTTCTCTAAAGTGGGATAATATCAGTGCTTACATTATAGATTTTTGAAAGACTATTAAATGAGTTAATATATATTAGAGATTATGTAAATGTAACCTATATTAAAATAATAATACTTTACATTTGAATAATAATAAGAGCAACATTATTATCATTATCATCATCGCCATCATCATCATGATTATTTGGGGAGCTCTTTGAAGTCAATCACTATGTTTTTCATGTCTGCACATTTGAAAAAAGCCAAAAATCATGCATAAAGTCGATTCTTAATAAATACTTTGGAAGTACTAAATAATTGAAGTTGATCACCTAAAATCTGATCTTTTACTTGCAGTCTCTGAATCAGTTAATGACATAACCACCAATCCTTCCAATTCAATATTGAGAAAAACATGGAAGATGACACTAAGTGCCCCTTCTTTCTAAGAATATTTAATTATTCCCAAATCCTGAGATTCCAACCTTACTTTTCTCTCAGACTATCACTCTTGTCTTAAATTGAGAGGATATCAATTTTTGAGCCAAAGATCTCCTCATTATGTGGACCCTTGCAAACTCTACTCTGTTTTTCTCTCTCTCCAGTCTCATTCCAAATTATGTATCTTCCACACATTTATAATCTATCTGCTTCAAAAGCTTCCCAACCTGTTTGTCCTTCCCCTACATCTTGTGGCTCCTTTATTATTATTTTATATTCATTGCTCTGTGTGAGTTTACCTGTATTTTTTCACTATCTTGTAAACTTCTTGAGAACAAGAAATAGATAAAGGATGGATAGATATATCTGAAATATGTATCATTCATCTCTATTTTTCTAGAATTTAAAATGTTTGATCTAACATATATGCAAAATACATGTTTGCTGAATTAAATTGTTAAGAAATGAACTAATGTCCCATTTGATAATGAGTCAGTAATTTCTGCCTCCTTATTTAACTACATATTATGGTAGAACGTAAAGCCCCATGTTCTAGAAAACAGTGTTTGACTACTAATTTTCATTTTCTAGTTTGAAAAAAAAAATAGAAAACAGCTACTTATCTCAATGCACTACATTAGTTTGAACTGTTATTGACTTGGCTGTCTACTTCATTGTACAATTTTTATGAAGTCAACAATGAAATTTAATAAATATGATGTATTTTATTTTTTTGAAAAAAATTAGTGGTTCTTTAAATACCATTTTATTCCTATATCAGTGCAATATTGCCTGCATGATAATTTTTGAGATATCTATTCATAGAGAATATATCTATTCTGAGAATGATAAGCACAGTTCACAAACATTATAAGATATATTTATAAAAGTATGACTGCCTTTTTAAATGCAATATTATAATTTTAATATTTTTGAAGGATATTGAACTAGTACAAAAGAACAAGCAGTACACTTCTGAGTGATTCTATCATGTTTTACATATTTTTAGCATAAGAAAATAAACTTAACCTTTAGGATTCTGGGATATTGTTCTCAAATGAAGAATTAGATATATTGATAATATAAAATTTTAAACTTAAAATCCAGGACTCATTTAAGGTACTCATTTTAGCTAACATAAGAAATGTATTTCATCATAAAAAATGATCTTTTGTTTCTTATCCTCTTTTTTTAAAAAAGTAGTTTCAAGGTACTTTACTTTTAATAGGCATCCTCGTTTTTAAAAAAAATACAGTTCTGAATTCTTCTTAAATTTAGTTGTTTTTGAAGTCACAGCTAATTTAAAATAGACTATCATTTGGATATTAGAAATATAAATTATTAACATAAGGAAATAATATATTCTTCATAAACAAAAAAATCAACAAAGGTTGTTTTTATTGGGTAAGACACAGATGTCCAATATCTTTTAATATTAATAATATCTACATTTAAAGGCACTGACAAAAACATTTTAAAGGAATTTGAATTTATTAATTTGATTATCAAAACCTGTTAGTTTTTATGGACATTATTGTCCACTTTTTTTAAGAAGGAAGTACTTGTCTAAGGCAAACATAAATTTAAAGAAGAAAGACTTGTATAAAAAAAATAAAGAAGATAGTTTCCTTGGCTGTGCAGAAGCTTTTTAATTTGATCAGATCCCATTTGT
>VBSM01000361.1:28359154-28373271 GCA_008086735.1 Cheirogaleus medius
ATTGCTTCAGCTATTTGGGCTCTTTTCTAGTTCTAAATGAAGCATAGAATTATTTTATCTAGATCTGTGAAATATGATGTTGGTATTTTTATGGGAATTGAATTCAATGTGTAAATTTCTGGAAAAACACAAGCTCCCAACCCTAATTCAGGAAGAAATAGAAATCCTGAACAGAACAATAATGAGTAGTGAGATTGAAGCAGCAATTAAAAATCTCGCCACAAAAAATTCCCCAGACCAGACAGATTCACAGCCAAACTCTACCAGACCTACAAAGGAATACTGGTACTTATCCCACAGAAATTATTCCATAACATCAAGAAGGACTGATGATATGATGTTACCTAGAAGACCCCAAAGACTTCACCAAAAGACTCCTAGATTTGATAAATAAATTCAGCAAAGTCTCAGGTTACAAAATCAGTGTACCAGGCCAGGCGAGGTGGCTCATTCCTGTAATCCTAGCACTCTGGGAGGCCGAGGTGGGAGGATCACTCAAAGTCAGGAGTTCGAAACAAAATCAGTGTGCCCAAATCAGTAGCATTTCAGTATACTAATAACAATCAAGCTGAGAGTAAAAGAAGGACTCAATACCATTTACAATATTTACAAAGAAAATAAAATACCCAGGAGTATATTTAACTAAGGACATGAATGATCTCTACAATGAGAACTACTAAACACTGATGAAATAAATCATAGATGACACAGACAAATGAAAAATCATCCTTTGCTCATCAATATCGATAAAAAGTGATTTACAAGTTTTTGTTGCTGTTGTTGTTGCTGTTTTGAGACAGTCTTGCTTTGTTGCCCAGGCTAGAGTACAGTAACATCATGGCTCACTGTAACCTCAAACTAATATTGTATTGCATTGTACTGTATTGTATTGTATTTCAGAATATTACAGGGGTACAAACGTTTTGGCTACCTGAATTACTTTTGTATCATTCGAGTCAAGGTTATAAGTGTGTACATCACTCAGATAATGTGCGCTGTACCCATTAGGTAAGAATTTACCCATCCTCTCGTGCCCCCTCCCACCTGCTTGATTTCCACTGAATTTTACTACCATATGTACGTATGAGTGTTGGTCATTTAGTTCCAATTTAATGGTGAGTACATGTGATGTTTGTTTTTCCTTTCTTGCAATACTTCACTCAGGAGAATGGTCTCCAGTTCCATCCAGGTTGTTACAAAAGGTATTAGTTCACCATTTTTTATGGCTGAGTAATACTCCATGTTATACATATTCCACATATTATTCATCCAATCATGTATTGATGGGCACTTGGGTTGTTTCTACATCTTTATGATTGGGAATTGTGCTGCTATAAACATTGCAACCTCTAACTCTTGGGCCTAAGCCATGCTCCTGCCTCAGCCTCCTGAGTAGCTACAGATGCACAACACCACGTCCAGCTAAATTTTTTTTCCACTTGTTGTAGAGACAGGGTCTCAGCCTAGTCTCAAACTCTTGGCCTCAAGCCATCCTCTTGCCTCAGCCTCCCAAAGTACTAGTATTATGAATGTGAACCACTGCACCTAGTCTAAATTCATTCTTAGAATGTCCCCTGTCCTTTGCTTGCTTCGGCAGCACATATACTAAAATTGGAACAATACAGAGAAGATTAGCATGGCCCACTGCACAAGGATGACATGCAAATTCATGAAGCGTTTCATATTTTTTTCTGTGTTTTTTTTAGCTTCATATATACACTAATAAAATTCATTGTTAATCAAACAAACAAACAAAAAAGTCCCCTGTCCACACAACCAGCACCTTTTATTTTGACCCTTCATGTCACATAAGCACTACCCACATAGAGTCTCTTTGGTATTACTCTTTCTTCCCTTTCCTTTTTGCACCAGAATCAAACAATACCATTTTTTTGCCTCTCAGATGAAGTAACAAAAAGCCACTAATGGGGTTGCTTATGTTTTGTTGACATTTATTCATAAAGTTCTAATGGTCTATTCCCAAATTTTTTCTAAGGGCTTTTTCTCGAGGAAACTTACTAATCTAAGAGGATTTCTGAAGCAGATTCATAATATATATTCTGGAATGGTGTCTATACATGCAATTATGGTGAAAACTAATGCTCTCCACTTTTCCACCAACTCCAAAAGAAATTTAAATTAATAAATTCCCAACAGACAAGTTCCATAGTTAAATTTTCATTTATGATTGTTTTCAAAGTTCAATGTTTTATTTAAACCTCTTATATCACATGATTACTTTCTACCTATACAGGAAAAAAAGAAGGAAGGTTTTTTTTTTCTTCTAAGAACAAAATGATGGAACAAAAAGGGGTAAGAATTTTTCAGTAGAAATTTATAGACACTACTGTTGAGAAAAAGAATAGATCACTCAGTGAGGAACAAGGCCATCTATTAATAAGAATCTACTGATCCCTCACTTTTTGCCCAGAACTAGAATAAAAGCATTGAACAATGTTTTATTTTTATTTTAGATTCAAGGGGAAATGAAACACATGGAGAGGGGAAAGGGGTTAGAGCTGCTTTAATAGTAGCTTAAAGAATAGTACAAAAGTAGGGCCAAACCAAGCCTATATGTGTAAGATATTGAAATACAAGTGAGCCATGAATGGACAAGATAAATGATGAATAAGCTGGTAGTGGAAATTTGGAGTCTCAAATCTGTTTAGAATTATTTTCCATCTTCATGGTCATTAGATAAGTATATGTGTTTTGAATGTTAAAGGTATTATTGGTGGCATGGGCTCTAGAGGTAAAAACAATGTAAGTCAATAAGGTTGTTAATAATTAATAAATTACTGTGGTAATGAATAATTCATTAACACAAATGGAGTAAATTTACAAGCATGTAGTGATGGTCTACTAAGTTTAGAACTTACTAGGAAGTATCCAGAAAGGCAAGATAGAAGAGGAAGGTTTGATTCTTCAATCTAGTTAATGAAAACTAAAACTTTGAGATTGTAAGTCATAAATGTCTTTAAAACCCCCAGGCATGACTACTGTTGTTAAGAAATCATGTCTCAAATACATTTAAGAAATCATGTCTCAAATACATTTACAGTGTTCTTGATGTTTTCACTACTATTTTTACTATAAAAGAAATCCCATTTGTCTGTGAGTTATGAACAATCAGAGCACCTACTCCTCAACCTTATATTCATTCTACCAAGGACAAGAAGCCTATATAGTCTAGTCTAGTGTATACTGTATTGAATCTGTTTCTTTCGTGGGGTCTTTGGGGAACAAATGCAGTGTGAGTGGGGATGGATGTTCACTCTCTAGGCTCCTACTTGCCCTTCTCTTCTGACATGTCAGGTGTGATATGAGGAGGCTAAGAGCTAATGCAGGGAGAGCTCATCCTCACACTTCAAGTTCTCACCTATCTCTAAGGTGGTCCCAGGGCTTTCAGCTACTTGTGTTTTGGAGTTTGGCCTCCATCTCTGTTTCTATTGCCTGTCCAGGTGTTAAAATTCTGAAAACACACACAGATATTCAGAAAAGATATATATGCATACAAAGATGTGTATATGTATATATATACATATATGTATATATGTGTGTGTGTATATATTTATTTATATGCTTTGAGAATTTATAATGAAACCATTTACATTTCTGGGTTCATTAATGCTATTTAAGCAACTACACTGCTTCACAGACTCATACAACCACTTTTACAGACAGCTTGGAATGTAATGAGTTAAAAAATGTTTTCAAAACTTAAATTATTAAATTTTCTTTGCATTTACTAAATAAAGATCTCTTTTAAATAGCTACCATTTACTGAAGGCTTGCTGTATCGGAGGCTTAATAATTTTTTCATCTCTGAAATTTCATAACATTGGTAAAAGATTGGTACTATTATTCCAATATTAAAGTTTAAGGAAATTGAGGCTCAGTAAGGTTATTAACTAAAATTATAAAGTTATTCAGAAAGGTAGGACTCACACCAGATTTCCTCAGTCTAAAGCCTAAAATTGTTCCTAAATTCCACTGAAAATAATAGAAAACAAAATAGTATTTAGAGATTTTAGTCTCTAGTGTCAGGATCCACAATCCTATAATTCTGCATTAATACATAAGGAAATTTAGATAATATATGTTATAAGAAAGGGATGATAAACTATTTACTCATTTTAAGAATGTCTGTGTTTAATTTAAGAAATAAACCAACATTGATATGTTCAATATTTCCTTTTAAGGTATGATCTCTATATGATTGTAGATAAGAGGACCGTCCATGAATAAAACACAAATCCCAGAAGGCATGAAAACTAGTTTGCCTGTGCATTTCACTCTTCCATAGTTCCCCATGGGGTAGTAGCTGTCACTTCGGAATAAATGGCCATACTCCTTATACATGAAATTTGTCTAACTCATTAAAATGATTCTTGCTCATGTGACCTTATCTAGTGAATAGAATTGTTGTAGTTTTGGTTATTGTTGTTTTCCAGGAAGGATGGAAGATGAGTGATAATTAGAGTTTATGCTAAACCTGCATTTGGCTTAAAATTATATTTTCAATGAAATTGGACTTTGGCTCCAAAACTATAAAAAGTCAATAGCATAAAGCATAAAATATATCCAATTTTAATCAATGTAAATCACACTGGTAGAAAGGTGTGTATATGCAACCAACCACCATATAATTTTTCTGAAAAGAATTCTTTAAATAAATTCTTACAGTCATAATTTAATAAATGATATTCCAATGTACTTGTCAAATAAAATATTGAATTATCTATTCATTTTCTGAGCTTTATCTTTTATTTAATTGAATGACAGACCTGTTATTTTCATTTCATTTTCCTTTGGCATATTCCAGGGATATTGCTATCATTGCCTATTTTATGCCCTGTGAATAAATTTTTAAATCATGAAAAAAACAATGTTAAAACTTAATGTGCATTAGTTTTTAAAAGTTTTCATGGTAAAAAGAGAACTTGTAAACATGACAAAATTTAACCCTTGACAATGATACTGCTAGCCATTGTTGATACATAATAATTATTTTATTCATCATTATATTATCGGTATATTATTCTTCATTCTGAAATATTATTAATTAATGCATTTTAATCATAGTTTTACCACTGTTGCCAATTTTCCCTGAATTAATAATAAAATTTTTAAATGTCATAATTTTGGTTTGTTATAATATACTGAAAAAAAACTTGCCTAAATTCAGTTATGATGCTCAGTCCTACTAATTGGATTTCCTGAAGAGAGGGAAAAGTCTCCTTCACCTAATAGTCTGCAATGAAAATATCTTCCTATATTTTATTTTGGCACAATCACTAAACCTTTACCCATTGTAATCAGAACTGTATCAGGATCCTGTATTTTTTTTTTAATTTTGCTTTTGCAGTGTGTATTATGTTCATCCTAATCTTATAGGCTCTTCAGCATTCCGGAGAACTAATGCTAATATCTAGTTCATGCCATCTCAAAGAAAATGGTCTATAGTTTTTTTTTGTTGTTTTTTTTTTTCTCACATGCCAATCTAATTAAACATTTACCATAGAAAATGAAAGCGGCATATGCAGCGGAGCATAGACATGTTTACATAGCAGTTTTCAGGTGTATAACAACACTGATTAAAGTGCTAGATTGTTTATTTACTCGTTATAAACAACCAGGCTCAGCTCAGTGTAAAGCAAAGATAGAATTTTTGTTCAAATTATTCTTATGGGAGTTAAGTATCATTCAATAATGAGTGATGGAAGGAGTAACTAAAACAATCCAGTTGCAAATTAAATAATTCAATTATCCTATATAATGGCTGGGACAAGATCAAGTGCTAATGTGATCTAAGAAGTTGGTTTCTTAGCAATCTCTTATTATGTGTGGATGCTCTTGTATTTTCCCAATCTTTGGAAGAGCAGGAGTATGCCCATTTTATATGATTTATTTTAAACAAACAAAAAAAGCTCCTCTTTTTTTAGTTGGTTTAGAAAGAAGTATTGATGTAGAAGTGGCTCTTATTATATTCTATTTACCTTCCTATCTAAAGGAGATAGATGCATCTTTTCTTCAATATTTGTATCTGTTCCTTTTCATTTAATCTAAATGTCACTCACTAGGCCAAATAAATCAAGAAGGAATTAAAAATGCAGAAATTGGCTAACAATGGAGTAATTCTAAACATCAGATTGACTAGACGTTTTCAAAATTCACTAGAAAGGAGATAAGGCACAATATGTTGTTGTTATGAATCCATATTTACATATAAGGTACTTAATGGGTGTCCAATAAATATTTATTGGTGGTGATGAATAAGGCAATCTGGCCATCCATGGAGGAGGAAGCCAGCAAGAACACTGGGTGTAGCTATATTGTATTGCATTACTGGGTTGTCAATCTCTTTTTTATGATATGTTAGCAAAATTTCATGCTTCTGCTTCCCACTTTCTTATGGATGTGCACTTAATCATTATACTTTTATGGTCTAAGCACCACCTCTAGCCTTTGCACCTTTTTCTGACATTTAATTCGTACTGATAACCATTTGAATACAAATTTGAAATGAGTAGAACTTTTTATAACAAAGGAATGAACTAGACTGTGACAAACACACTTGAGACAGAATTAAATAAAGGTACTCTTATAAAAATGGTATCTGAACTTCCCTAAGTTTGCACATTAGTTCTTCAGTACTGGTGCTACTCGAAGTGTTCCCATGGTTACCATGTAGTTGTTCTAGAAACACTAAATAAGCAGAGGAAAGTATAACCTAGAAGTTCTATCCAAAAAAGAAGGGATGCATATTCACCTTAAATAATCTAAATGTTTTTTCCCTTTGCATTGGTATGTGCCTGTTCTAACAAGCACTTGTGTAGCATATCAATATGCCTCATCTTCTCAGTCAGCAACTGTTTCTTCTCTGTATACCAGACACTCTACTGAAGTGATCTGCAACCTTCTTGGCACCAAGGATGGGTTTCATGGAAGACAATTTTTCTATGGGCCAGGGGTTGGGGGGTATGGTTTCAGGATGATTCAAGCACCTTACATTCATTGTGCACCTGATTTCTATTATTACACTGTAATATACAATTAAATAATTATACAACTCACCATAATGAAGAATCAGTGTGAGCCTTGAGCTTGTTTTCCTGCAAGTAGACAGTCCTGTCTGGGGGTGATGGGACACAGTGACTGTCAATACAGATGGAGTTTCGCTTGCTTGCCCGCCGCTCACCTCCTGCTGTGCAACCCAGTTCTTGACAGGCCACAGACTAGTACTGGTCTGCGGCCCAAGGGTTGGGGACCGCAGCTCTCTGGGGATACAAAGTAACACAAGATCTAGTCTCTACCTTCTGGACTAGGGAGATAAGCTATTTAAAGCTGGAAAAAAGTAATACCATTACCAGGTAACACATAACAGAAATGAGAGAAATAGAGAAAAGAGACTTTATCATCTGAATAAATGCCCATGAAAAATGGAAGTACAGGGTAACAAACCAAAAACTTAAGACAAATGTATCTTGCAAGGCTTTTGGGTTGTTTAAAGAAACACTGTTTAAAAAGAATGGCAAAAGTGTGAAGTGGGCAAAACTCCCTAGCTTTTTTGTGTCTCACTTGTTTCATTTTTCTTCAATGTTCATCAAAATTCATAGACAATCCAAGTGTAGCCAAGATGCCTTGACAAGATTTCTGAGGACAGTGACTTTGATAATCAAGTTCAAGAGTATTTCAAGACTGGAAACATTCCTACAGAAATTCTACTGGTGCAGCTGCTCTTTATTTAGCTGCCTGCAGTGTCTCTTGTACCTATCCTGGGTCTCCTTGTGCCTCCAGTTAATCAGCAATTCTGTATTGTGCCTTTGGTTTTTCTCTCCCAAGGGTAATGGTGTGGCTGTGGTATTTTTGAAACAGACACAGAAAAAAAATGTGGAGAGTGTATTCACAGCCTGCCCCTAGCACTTCAAGGTGACACCTGTATTTCAGTAAATTCTTTGTTTTCAGTGGAGTACTGTCTATTGCTCTGTGAGCTACTTAAAACAATCAAGCATGGAGATATCTTGACTGACACCTGCCTGGAGCTTCATTTAATGGATATCTTCAGTTTTCAGATGCCCAGACAGCATTAAAGTGTTTACTTTGGGTGAAAACTTTCTGAACATTTATTTTTTCTTCCAAATTAGTTGATTATAAAACCATAGGTTAGAGTAAGAGTGTAAAGTGACAAGAGAAGAAGATTGTAAAAGTGAAGGAAGGGGGAAAAAACTCAGGAAGTTTCATGTGGCTGTAAGTTAGGGATGTCCCAGGCTTGATATTTTGAGTGGAAAATCTTTTTGCTAAAACTGTTTGGCAAAACACATATTCTTCCAAAATATCCTTTACACATTCAAGCTCACCTAAATACCAACAAGCTTTGATTGAATAGGAAAAAGAATAAGTAGATTGACCTTTAAAGAAAATTGCTTTACATCCATTATAAATTTACTAAATGTAAATTTTTCATTTTTAACTATAAGCTCATCATTTAAAAAGAATAACATCTGTTCGTGTGTGGTTCTCTTCTGGACTATAAAATTATTCAGTTTATTCAGCTTTTATGTTGTAGAAAATTGGGAAAAATATAAGTGAAATGCCAATAAATCCATCATATTAAGATAACTAATGTATAAGACTATTATATGTCTTTCATACACACACACACATAAAATGACTGTGCTCTGTGTGTGTATGTAAAATTATATACATATAATAATTTTTCTCTATCCTTACAATGTTCTCAAAATTTAACCCATGGGACATGAAAAGCTCATTGCATATTCAAAGTATTTTCTCTCTGACACATGTCACATATATATGAGTTTTAGTTTGGTTTATAATAAAGTATTTTTTGATATTCAGACACATAAAAATTTTTGTGTGATTTAGTTTATAGCAATTTTCCTTAGTCTTTTCTTTTTTATTTCAATTGTATTATTACAGTATTGTTTCTGCTATAATTTGCTTTGATTCTTCCATAGGTACATGTAACTTCCAAAAATATGTATTTTCATATTGTACCAAACATAGTTCATCCTTGCTCACATTGCTCTCATTATTGCATTAGTTTCAACATTCTTGAAGATGATCTTAACTGCTGATTTGATTTTGTAGGATCAAATCTGGTTCTTAATACTTCCAATATAGGCTTCTTACCTCTTTAGTTCTTACCTCTCTAGTTTTCTTAAAACTTTCTTACATCTGATAGCTATCCATTAATATCAGTTAATTTCATTCTTATGAATTTAAATTTCTAATTTTTTTAATTTTCTTGAGGATGCTAAGTAATTCACTGTTGTTATCTTCTTCGGCAGTGAGTAGACTGTTTTTAATGGCATAACCTTCTCCAGAAACATTTAGATATTGTTCTCATCCTCTGATTTCACAATAATTGTGTAGATACCAAGAGGATCTAAAATGATTTTGCTTGTACTCCTATCAATCAATATATAAAATTAAATGCTATATTTTCTAACATATAGGACCACAAATTATTTTGAACTCACTTTTCACCTAGGAGATATTTCAGTTCTTTTCAGGACATGTCAAAGTATACATCTCTTAGCCATGAGAAAAGTCTTGAAAAAATTTTCTTCCATTCAATTAAATAAACCATATTGCTGGCAGTCATTCCTTCAAGATTCTGGTGTAAGTAAAAAAAGAGAGAAGCTGAATTTCAACTAGAGATTTCTTGCAGCCTATCTAAGAGTTTTCAGAAGTACTTGGAATGCCTGCTAATCAGTTGGATCTTAGTCACATCCTGTTCCTGTAGCACCCAAGAATAGTGAGATAGCAGGGAAAGAATTTTACAACAGAATGTAAATTACAAATTAGGGTAGAAGTGCATTTTGCAAAGCAACATTCATTCTCTTTCCTATAACAATAGAATGGGATTTGCAAACAAGTTTTTACAATAAAAAAAAACAAACGTTTTTGTCTTAGAAGTATCTTTTTATCCTATCATTAACATTAGGGGGGGAAACAGTGATCAAAGGAAGATCATCAAAGAGAATATCTTTAGCTGTCTTTCAGTTACATAATAGAAAAGAAAGAAATAATTTAGGAAAAATATATGAGTAGATTAGCCATAGGATGTGGAAAATTCCAAACTGATATGATTTTATCTGAGAAATTTGCTCCAGTCTCCTATTTCTTTGTTAAGAGAATGAGAACTTAACTGAAAATATATTAAAAGAATATTAATTTATATTCTTAAAGTGCTTAGCAGATATAACAATAGTACCATGTAAGTAAAAATCATGTTCTTTAATGTGCATATGAAATTTAAAATACTTTTTTCCTAATAGAGAAATGTGTTAAAAGTTACTGAAGCTTAAAACTTTAGATTTCAAATATGGCAGCTTTCTGTGAGCAACAGAGTGACTGTGAATATAAAATGGAATTATTAATGACTAAAAAATAGCCCTTGAGTCAAGCACTGACTCCAATCAAATCTAGATTTTCACATTTTATTTCTTATGATTGATTGACCTAACCAAATTTTATAATTTGACTCACATCTTAGCTGAGATATCTATGTCTCCAACTCTTTTTCAACACTTTTACCAAATTAAATCATTGAAAAGTTCATAGACATTAAATTTAATAATAATTCTCTAAGTCATTTTAAAAACATGAAGGCTACAATTAGATATTGCAGCTGGTAGTGTTATTGTTGGAGACATTCTTATTTGATCTACTCCTTGTCACCTTTGATGTGAGGCAGGGCTACTTAAATGTTACAGGTTTATTCAATACTTTTATTTACAGAAGCTATGCCCAAGAACTTAAGAAGCAACGCATAACTCACTCAGTTTTATATGCTGACTGTGAGTCCATAGGGAATTCTTCCAACTCAACAAGCTGTGATTCTGGACCGAATGTCCAGTATTAGGAATTAGTATATGCCAATGGTAATCACCCTGAAAGTTACGATGTCAGGAAAATTGAATTTAAAATAAAAATTATACACACACACACACACACATATATACACACACACAAACATATATACATCTGCACCTCTAAATTCTTTTATTAATTTGCATATTTGAGCCCTACATGTATATGGACAAGGTAAAAGTGTGTTTACTATCAAGTCAAAAGCAGAGATCATTTCAAAATGATAAGAAAGTCCAATCACTGGGATGTCTATGACCTTAGCTGGGAAGTAATGTCATCTATGAAAACTCTACAACATTTAATTACTAACAGTGTCAAGAATCACAATGTTTCATGTTAAAATTACAACAAAATTTTATACATTATACTAATATTTAAAGTAACATTGATTTTTCTATAATCCCCAATTCCTGGATCCTTCTATGCAACTCAGAAAGACAAATGACTTAAAGAAAGTCACATCAACTTTGCCAACATCGCATCTGAAAGAGCTATCTCTCAAACCCAGGTTTCACCTTAAATTCATGTATACTTTTTATTCTCATATACCTTCTACTCAATAGAAAGATCATGGAGTTGAGAATCAGTTAACTAGGTTGTAGTTCTGTATCTGGCAATGTGTTTGGAACAAGCTATATTAATGGGCTGAATATTAAAATGACTAAGGAAACTCATAGATACTTTCTCACTATTATCATTTATTCTTATTATATAGTTGTTACTCACCTATGCTTAATGCCACACAATTATTCCCAGGTTAGAGATAGAAGAGCTAATTTTAGATAAATTAGTCCACAAATATAGAAAATAAAATGAGGCTGCATCAAGGATAAATGTAATTTTTTACCAGCTATGCTTTTGTAGAATAAGAGCAATCCAACCAGATGTGGAGAAATTAGGGAAGGCCTCTTGGAGAAATTATACCAGACAGAGATAAAATATTAAATTGTAAGCAGCAGCAATGCTGGAACATAGTTAGTTAGAACAAATATGTATGGAATGCATGAATATCCCAATAGAAAACTGCCGACTTAGTTAACTCTTTATTCATTCTGAACAAAAAAAGCAAGTAATTTGCCGGATTTTGTGCTATTTTTTATAGCATAATAACATTGTCAGCTCTAAGTATATGCATATGCATAAACACACACGCACACATTCACAAACATAAACCCATATACACATACACAAGATATGTTTAATTCCTTGGAAGAGTGGGATAGCATCAAAAACAAGTAGGCAGAAACAAAATATATGAACTATTCAAATAATTATTCAATCCTAATTTTTGCTCCTTCTTCTTTCTCTTCAAGCATTCCTCTAATAGAAACTTTCACTGGAAAAGAGAGATTGTTGAATCCACACTAGGGTTCATAAAACATAAAGTAAAATAAAATTTATAGAATGAGGAAAACATGTCATTTCCTCTCATGCTCATAAATTTTCAGCTTTACTTCTTAAAAATTTCGCATGTCTTTCTGCCAGCCTTGTACAACTCTAGCTGAGGGCCTGTTGTGTAGAGCATTTCGAAATCCTCTGAGCTAATAACTGCATCTGGCTTGATAAACAGAGCTGTATTTTTACTCAGAGAATATTATGCATTTGCCCAATTTTGCATTTTTAATGAAGTGCCTAGAGCCTATTATTGCAGAAAAAGGTAAATTCACTTTCTTATAACAAAAATGTTTTTATAAAAAAATCCATCTTCATAGTTTCTTATTTTTGCAACCTAAAAATCTTTTATAAGCATATTAATACACAAAGGTAAAAGTATACAGGAAGAACATTGTTTTTTCAAGTACCGTGTTTCTCATCTGATTAGTTAGCAATTTGTACAATTACACCTAAATGGATGCAATGCTGATATCACTGTTTATTTTATTATAGCAGTAATACAGGTACAGTGCTATCTGCCCTGCTTTTTTATAATATTACTCATAAACAATTTTGTATACACTCTATTTAAATTTACCAGCTTGATTAGCCAACAATCTGAACTAAAGCATTTAAGGTAAAATGGAAAGCTAATTGCATAGAGATTTTTAAACTCATTTACACACAACAGGATTTGTTGGTGCCAATGAAGGTTAAAAAAAAAAAATACAGTATGACTTCTTTTGTATCCTAACTAATTTCCTCTGCTAATTCAAAATGTCTGCAGAGAAACTAAATGGGGTAGAACATAGAAATTGTATTTTTGGTAAGGACAGTATTTGGAGAGAAGAAAATGTCCCTTGGCTATATGTACTGGTTATGAATTGCTTTTATTCTGGAATATTGCTTTAATTTTAGAATGCTGCATCTAATGATGTAGAGAATAAAAGTTCTTTATGTTAAGGGATGATTTCCATTCATTTCATTCTCTTACAATTTTCTGTGAGATGTCTCTCTCTTACTCCAAGTAACTGAATGATATCAATTATGGGATATCAAAGAAGAAACCCCGGTGATAAAAGGCTCAAAATATATAACACAGAGGAATGGTATAAAAATCTGTTCTCCTAGAATGGAAAATAGAAGTTTAAACTGAAATTTTCTTAAAGAATATAAAACCAGGCCAAAGTGGAATTCTCTTAAACTTTGAAAGTATCTCAAAAATGATTATGAAATATGATATTTTAGCACAGTTAAAAGTACAGTTGAATTACAAAATTTGAAAGGTAGCTGCCACAATTATTTATGGACTTGGAGGTCAATAAGTTCAATTAATAATTCCATTGTTTTTAAAATGAATATTTTCATCAGGTTATTAGTACACATGACTTTTAAGTTACCCTGCTTATTTGGGTAGGGGCAACAATTTTCTCCTCACCACTGCTGTAGCATCCCTTTCCTCTGAATCCATTTTTCCCTTTCCCTGGATCAAATCTCAGTCTCTCATCATTTTTAGGAAATTAATGAATTTCCTCCTTCTAGATATAGCTAAAACGGTCCAGCTCAGTATACCAACAAAGCTGGAGAATTTCCTTCAATTTAAGATTTCTCTGGGCCCCAGCTCTAATCTTCTTTAGTTTTGTATGCCTGTAGGTGGTAGGAGTGCTATGAGTTCTTTCTTTTTCCTTCAATCTTCTCCACTACTCAAGTACTGCAATATTGGTCCCTCCAATGTCACAGCAGTATTTAGAAGGGACAGAGGTAAGAAGCCATGAGTGTCACGCCCACCTTGCCAGCAAGGAAGACATGGCAACTGGAGTTCTTCTGACAGCGCTTTAATG
>VBSM01000361.1:28373371-28401543 GCA_008086735.1 Cheirogaleus medius
TGTGACCTGACCAACACTGCACATGCTCGAGAGTTGTTTATAGCAAAATGACCATCGGATACGGGCGCCATCTTAGAATGGCGTTGCCGCCGCGCCCCACACATGAGGTTTTATTTAAATTGCAGATGTATAATCTGTGTTTGTAATCCTCTGAATGTAAAAGATCCCAGTGCATAATTCTGTCCTGTCTTGGAAGAGGAGCAGGTGTTTCTTAGGTGACCTTAATTTCTATTCCTAAATTGCCTCTCTCATCTACGTTTCTTTGAAGCAAACCATGCCTCCTCTTACCACTTATGTTTTTTCTCTCTGCTGCCTGGTTTTTGAAGTGACTCTCTGGTTGATTCACCTTGTCCCTTATACTGTCCTTTTGGACAGAACTCCATTCGAGGTAGCCTCATTCAGGTGCATTCCCAGGAAATGCATCATACTCATGTTCTTTATGCATGCAATCTTGCATTGTCTTTCACTCTGAAAGTGAAGGGATTCACAAGCAACCTTCTTTTCTTTTCTATCTCAGGTGGCTTGTTAAGTGCTGATTCTAAATTTCAGACTTTTCAGGATGCCAGATACCAGCCCCTCACACTTCAGGAAATATATATCAAGTTCTCCAGGTGGTCCTTTTGAACTCCTAAGATGATGGAGGATTATTCACACACACCCTTCACACACCCTTCACCCAGACCATGGGAAGGTTTTGAAATTCTGTCCCCAAATTTCTTCATCCAAAGAAAGAACTACTCTAGGTTATTCAATTGCTCAACCAATACTTTGCCTTCTCTTATACAGTTTCAAGGTCATTGATGGACTGATGCTAGCTATATCAACTTCACAATCTTCTGTCAAGACATGCTTATACATTCTAGCATGTAATATCAGGATTTGGAGTTCCTGGCTTCTACTGTATTACTCTTGACCTTCAGATATTCAGCCATGATCATGAGATCATGAGATAACATAAGAAAGGTTACATTGTTGCATTTAGCACTTGCTCTCACTTTCTCTCTCTCTCTCTCTCTCTCTCTCTCTCACACACACATACACACACACACACACATTTACAAAGTAGATTCAATTTATTCATCACCCAGTTCTTGTGCATTTGTAAGTTTACACAGAAAGGCAATAGGGGAAGAATCACCATCTACTACCATTGAAGCCATTTATATTTTTAAATCATTAAAAGATTTTGCAATTTGTCTTAAAATGTCTTATAAAATACCATTATTCTGCATTATTTGTTCTTTAAAGTGCTGAAAACCCTAGCACCTCTTAATTTATCCCAAAATAATACACATAAAATATGCCTATTTAAAATATAAGACATAAGTTATTTATACATTAGCAAATTACACAATTTTCCTCTCTGGATAGTTATTAATTGTCTGGTGTTAGAAGTGATGATGGACCTTGAAGGCATTAGATGATTTTTTATACATGTACACAGAATGTAAGATTCCTATTCTGACAATCATTTCTCATCTTTTTGTGACTTTCTAAATAAGTCATCTCCAAGAAATAAAAACTTTAATGGGAGGTGAAGCACTACTTCAATAAGTGCTGCACAAGTGAAACTTCACAATACCATATTCATATTCATATTTGGCTTGGGTTAAAGTTCTACTGTGCCCTAATCTAAATATTGAAAATAGTGTTTAGGTACACCTATGGAGGATAAGAGGCAGGGAGAGATAAGGCCACACCTGTGTATCCATGTGCACACACACACACTATGACATGATAATTAGTTTGTATAGGACAGGTTATTGTACCATAACAAACATCCACACAGTCTCGGTGTACTCAGTATAAGAGGTTTACTTCTTGTTCACACTACATTTCCAATGTGTATCACCATGGTCATTGTCAACACTCAGGGATTCAAGGTAGAAAATACAAAATGCAGCAAAATACATCATCTCCTAAGCTTCCCCAGAACACAACATCCACTACTCAATTTTATTAGCTAAAACAAAACATATATTTAGACTTTACTTCAAAGGGGACAGAAACATACTATTCTATCTGTGCCTAAATGGAGATAAGAATCAAAATATTTGGAAACATCCCTAAGAATTACACAAGTTCATTAAACCAACCAGCTGCAGGAATGGAAAGAGATAGACTAATGTGATCATGTTTATGAAGAATAACAACTATAGCAACTATTCTCATCATTAGAGCATGGTCTATTTTAGCAGCTCTCAATGCATGGTCAATGGACTACTGGGTGTCTCCAAAATCCAAAATATTTTCATAATAATACTGGGACATCTCTTGCCTTTTGTAAAAAAATATAATGTTTTATTTTATTTCTTAATTTATTATTTCAAAATATTATGGGTGTACAAACATTTTGGTTACATAAATTGCTTTCGTATCATTTGAGTCAAAGTTATAAGTGCCCATCCCACAAATAGTGTGCATTGTACCTGTTAGGTGTGAATTTACCCATCCCTTTTATCTCCCTCCTACCTGCTTGATTTCCAATGAATGTTATTTCCATATGTGCACATAGGTGTTGATCAATTTAGCTCCAGTTTGATGGTGAGTACATGTGCTGTTTGTTTTTTCCATTCTTGTGATACTTTACTTATTTGAATGGTTTCTGGCTCCATCCAGGTTGTACAAGTGGTATAACATCACTATTTTTTCTTATTGCTGATTAGTGCTCCATGGTGTACATATGTCACATGTTATTAATCAACTCATGTATTGATGGGCACTTGGGTTGTTTCCACATCTTTGCAATTGTGAACTGTGCTGCTATAAACATTCAAATGCAGGCATCTTTTTAATAAAATGTCTGTTTTTTCTTTTGGTAAATACCCAGTAATGGGATTGCTGGATCAAATTGTAGTTCTACTTTTAGTTCTTTGGGGTATCTTCATATTAATTTCCATAGAGGTTGTACTAGTTTGCAGTCCCACAAGCAGTGTATGAGTGTTCCTATCTCTCAGCATCCATGCCAACATTTGTTGTTTTGGGACTTTTTGATAAAAGCCATTCTCACTGGAGTTAATTGGTATCTCATTGTGGTTTTGATTTGCATTTTTCTGATGATTAGAGTTGTTGAGAATTTTTTTCATGTTGTTGGCCATTAGTCTATCTTCTTTTGAAAAGTTTCTGTTCATGTCTTTTGCCCGCTTTTTAATGGGGTTGTTTGATTTTTTTCTTGCTGATTTGCTTGAGTTCTTTATAGATTCTAGTTATCAACCCTTTATTGGATGTATTGGATAGATTACTTTCTCCCATTCTGTAGGTTGTATATTCACCCTAATGATTGTTTTCTTCCACATAGTGCTGGAAATCCTAGCCAGAGCAGTCAGACAAGAGAAGGAAATCAAGAGTATCCAAATGGGGGAAGAAGAGGTCAAATTATCTCTCTTTGCTGATGATATGCTCTTGTATCTAGAAAACCCAAAAGATTCTGCCAAGAGACTACTAGAATTGACAAATAAATCCAGCAAAGTCTCAGGTTAAAAAATCAATGTACACAAATCAGTAGCATTCATATATGCCAACAACAGTAAAACTGAGAACCAAATCAAGACTCAATACCTTTCACAGTATAGCAACAAAGAAAATAAAATACCTAGGAATATATTTAGCTAAGAAGGTGAAAGACCTCTACAGGGAGAACTGAATAACCCTGAGGAAGGAAATAGCAGAGGATGTAAACAGGCGGAAGAACATACCATGCTCATGGGTCAGCAGAACCAACATTGTCAAAATGCCTATACTACCCAAAGTGATCTATAGATTCAATGCAATCCCATTAAAATACCAACATGATCTTTTTCAGACCTAGAAAAAAATAATTCTATGTTTTGTGTAGAATCAGAGAAGACCCGTATAGCCAAAGGAACCATAAGGAAAAAGAATAAATTGGGAGGCATCAATTTACCGGACTTCAAGCTGGACCACAAAGCTTTAGTAACCAAAACAGCATGTAACTGGCACAAAAACAGAGACATAAACCAATGGAACAGAATAGAGAACCCAGACATGAAACCATCCTCATATTGCCATTTTATCTTCGACAAAACAGAAAATAAACACACACTGGGGAAAAGAATTCCTATTCAATAAATAGTGCTGAGAGAATTGGATAGCCACATATAGAAGACTGAAACAGGATCCACACCTCTCACAACTCAAAAATATCAAGTCACAACAGATAACAGACTTAAACCTATGGCATGAAATTAAAGAATTCCAGAAGAAAATATTGTAAAACTCTTATAGACATCATCCTAGGCAAAGAATTTATGAAGAAGACCCCAAAAGCAATCACATCAATAACAAAAATAAATAAATAGGACCTGATCAAATTAAAAAGCCTCTGCACAGTCCCTTGCCTTTTGTATTTTTTTCTCTCATGATTTTACAGTGGAAATTTCCAGAACCTCCGTGATATGTCATATCACACCAGATTAGATCTAGCTTCTCTCTATTAAACCAGAAATGAAAGAAATTTACAAAACTATAAAACAATGCCACTCCTCATTAATCTCACTAATTTTTTTCTGTAAAATATATTGTTCATGGAAATACATTGTTTATTTTAACATATAATGAGTTTATTGCTATTATTTTAAATGAATTAACAAATACCCGACCTTTCCAACAACTTGAAATAACTCTGAGGGTAATTCTAGCTTCAGAGTTTTCCATGGGATTGGAAGAGACCTTTGTTGTTGCTGTATAATAATTAAATATTTTTGTCTGTCTTATCTTCCTTTCTTCAATACCCCATATGTGTTGTTTTCAATAAACTACCTGTATGCAAGTTTCTGTTTCAGTGCCTGTTTCCCATAGACTCTATTTGAGATAGTTGGTGCAAGGAGTGATTCAAGGAAGCAGATTCTAAAATTGGATTTTAGAACTCTATCACGCAATGCCTGCAGATCCCATCACTAATGGTAAATGAAGCACTGATAGCACCTGTTAAGTGATAATAGTGCATTTTTAACACTTTTACTAGTGGTGAATTAGGATGGGATGCCAAGTGTACACTGATGTACCTGCATGGCAGATATTTGGGACAAATGGAATGAATGATAACATGAGAATTATTGAAATGAATGACTCTTGCAAGGACCAATTAATGATAAGTAGAAAGATAAGGACTAAGAGTGATTAATTACCAATTAATGGCAAATGGTGAAAACAGGAGGGCCTTTGAGCATACAAAGAGCATGAATTCTTAAATTAGGAAGGCAGAAAATGCTCAGGATCAGTCTACGGTTCAATTATAAGAAAAATAGAGTTCTAGAAGAGGTGGAATTTTAAAGTCAGTAGCTCACTGCCCTAATGTCAGGGCTTCTAGGGAAGAAGTGGAATCCTGAGACATGATGCACTTGAAAAATTTGAATCTTCAGATTCTTTTGTAGTAACCCAATGTCATCGCCATGATAGATTTAGTATTGTTACTAGTAGAGATTAACATCATCTCAGGGCTCTGACATGCATCTAATGGTCTGACAAAAACATTCTGTTATAGTACTATCAGAAGAGAGGATTCGAAACATTTTGTATTAATTTGAAATGGACTACAATGTACATTTATGGTCTTGCTATATTAACTCTCCTACTCTTTGTCATAATACAGTCCATAGTAACTGGACCATCTGGACATTTCATTTCACAGATTATTGGTCCACAATTCCTATTAATAGGAATACCTGAGCAACAAGTTGCACAAACTATAAAAGAGGAAGTTGACAAATTAAAGTTCATCAAAATTAAAAATTTCTACTCTTAAAAAGTTAATATTGAAAGAATGAAAAGACAAGCCACCAACTATGAGAGAATATTTACAAATCATATATATATGAAATGAAAGATTTGTATCTGGAACATACAATGAACTCTCAATATCAATAATGAGAACACCCATTTTTTTAAAAAAAGTGGACAAAAATTTGAATATATAACCAAATAAGGTATAGGATACACGAAATAAGCATATGAAAACATATTCAGTATCATTTACAATTAGGAAAAGACAAACTGAAACCACAATGAGACATTATTATATAACCAATAGCTAGGATGGCTAAAACAATATGACTGACCATACCAAGTGTTAAAAATTAATGTGAAAGCACTGGGACTTATATGCACTGCTGGTGGGGATATGAAAGAGTATTACCACTTTAGAAATAGTGTTGCTGTTTCTTCAAAAGTTAAACATACACCTATGGTGTAATACAGGCAGTCCACTCCTAGGATTTACCCAAGAAAATTAAAAGTATATGCTTATACAAAGACTTGTATACAAATGTTCACAGTAGCTTTTTTATTATTAACAGTGATGAACTAGAAACCACTGAAATGTTCACCACCATGAGAATGGATGAACAAATTTTGGTATATGCATACCATGATATTCTACTTATCCATGCAAAGGAACAAACTATTAATACATACAACAGCATAGATTAATCTCAAGATAATGAGACTATGTGAAAAAAAGATAAACAATAATTGTACATTTTGTATGATTACATGTAGAAAATGTAGAACTTGAAAACTAATCAATAGTGACAGAAGCAGATCAGTGATTGCCTGGTGAATAGGCAAGAGCCAGGGGGAGTGGTGAGAAGTAGAGAGACAGATGGCAGGGGTAATATGAAAACGTTAGGGCTAGTGAGTATGTTCATAATCTTGTTTCTGTGAAGTTCCATAGGTGTCAAAACTTATTTAGAGGTACACTTTTAATATGTGCAGTTTATTTATGTCAATTATACCTCAATAAAATCATTATAATATTGTCGTTATCCACATATCCTCATAATGGCCATGTAAACTTATAGTTTTAAAAAACTAAGATTCTCAAATTATTCATTATGTCATCATGTCTTTATTGATGTCTCGAAAGCAACTATTTTCTTCATTCAATTTGGAATATTTTTATTCTAAGACAAGAATGTTCCTTAAGGAACATTTTTATATACTGCATACAATTAAACAACTATTGAAGGATAGCGTATACCTATTATTACTGAGGACTAACTATATACAAAACAGTGCTAATCATTTGATGAGCATCATCTCATCAATCCTTCCAGCAACCCACAGAGATAGGTATTATCACCTGCATTCTTACAACTAGTAAAACTGAGGCACTGAGCACTAATTTGCCCATCGTGTCCTAGCCAGCAGCAGGAAAGCTAGGGCTCAAACCTAGAGTTGTCAGACTCCAAAAAGGTGATGACTTCCACTAAACTATCTAATATGCTAGAGGCAAAAGAACCCCTCAACAATTTCTTACATTCTGCAAGGAGTTCTTTTGAAATCAGCAACTGTGGCTTCACAAGCATTCATACACACAAAATCAATAAACTTCACTCCTACCAACTTTTTAAAAATTCATTGGCTCATTAATAATTTTCCCTAGTGGGTCTTTAAGTGCTCTTCAGTGTTTATTGAAGCCATGTGCTTCATTTAAAATTATATGAGGCAGTATTACATAGAGGTTAAGAGTTTAGGAGCCAGTTTTCCAACTATAAGTTGGAATAGATTGATAAAAAAAAAATCTGAGATTTTGCTATATATCCTGGAGAACCCAGACCCTCATTCAAAATTTGTTTCACCCCTGGCTGTGAATTTCCTTCATAAATCACACCACCATCATATTGAAATATTCAGGAAGCAAATTATGTTATACTCCATCAGTCTCTCAAACCTACTGAGCTGTTCTATTTTTCAATTCTAAGATACCACTCTAATTTCTATATTTTAATTCTATTGTTCATTCTTTTTTCTGGACATCATCCTGCCAACTTTCCAATGGGTAAATCATACAATTACTTTTATATAAACCAAAAAACAGCTAGAGAAATGTCCATAACATTAGAGAAATTCAGTGTTTGGATTTATATGTTGAGTTCAATCCAGGCATTTGTTAGCTGTGAAATCTTGAGAACATTTTAAATCTCTCTGAATTTTGTTTGCTTAATTATTAAATAAGAATATTTGTACATGTATTTCAGTGTTTAATTAGATTAGTTCAAGACACTGGCATGCAAAACTCTTTCATTTAAAAAACATGTAAACGAATCATTTTTTATGAAGCAATATAAAACATTTTAATTTTAAAAGAATTCTTTTTAAGCTATGTGAATTCTTTATAAGAAAATAGAAAAGGAAGACCATCCTGGGTCAATTGAATATTTCAAAAGCTTTAGGATGCATAAATGTAGACTTCATTGCTGAATTTAGCAACTGAGGCTAAACTGAATTGAATTGTTCAGCAAAGAAAGGGGTGTTGTGGGAAGAATAAATTAGAGTTCCCTAAGGCCATTAAATTGGGAGAGGGGCAGTGACAACAGAAGGATAGTGATGGAGAATAAAAACAGTTATAGAAGTCTAGACTGGTTCTAAAAATATTAAAACTCATTGCAAAGGTAGCCCCAGCCCCAGTGGTAAGGTAGCCAAAAAGACTTTAAAGAAAAACTTTTAAAAGACTTTAAGGAAATTTAAAAGAACTAAAAGAAGTATAGGATATGCATGATCTGTATGTGGTTTACTCTTTATTATGAAGACTAGTAAGTCTTTACCCATGACCCTATATTTTTATATACAATTAATGTTTGATGGTATTGCAGTCCTGGTTTAGAGGTACTTATGTTGGTGGTGTGATAAATCTATTGGACCCATAAAGGAGAAGAGGGTGTTGTCATTGCTTGAGTTTAATCTAAGGTTGCAGTTCCCAACCCCCAACCAGTCTGTGGCATGTTAGGGACTGGGCTGTAGACCTCTGCCACACCCTCTGCACCCCTGTCCATGGAAAAATCATCTTCCATGAAACTTAGGAAATGAGGGAGGGGTGGCACTGCACAGCAAGTGGTAAGTAGCAGGTGAGCGAGCAAAACTTCATCATATTTACAGCTGTTCCCCATCACTTACATCACTGCCTAAGCTCTGCTTCTCCCCCATCATATGTGCAAAAAATTGCCTTTCACGAAACCAGTTCCCGGCGCCAAAAAAATTGAGAGCCACTGATCTAAAGTATAGATAGAGAGTGATAAATCAGAACAAAGACTCCAAAAAAAGGTAGAAAATCAGAGTCAATAATAATAATGAGAATGAAAGCTTGCCTGAAAATTTTCTGACATCTGGGGAGCGAATATCAAATTCTGTAAAAGTCATGTTGACCCCATCTAATAATCTAATATTTGTGATAACACAGTGATATTTGTGAGATTATGTGTGTGTGTGTATGTATATAAATTTCTAACAGAGGGAACAGCCTACAAAAGTGTAAAATGTTTTATGAGCTATCTCTTTAAAACACCCTCCCTACTCTTTTTGGGAATTAAAATCTGCATCCCTGCCCCAGGCTAATAATGAGAAGGGCAGAGAAGTGTCCTTTGTTCTTTGTACTACAGGAGATGGCTCAAAGGAATTGTCCAGGTGGAGGTCATGAGATTGACTTCACAGGAGGTGTGGTCAATCAGGACCATTAACTATAGTTAAAGAGCAATAGCCTCAGGCCGAAAGCTGTTTTAAAAGCTCTATATTTCTACTTATAGGAAGGACTATGGTACTTTAAGATGTGAGTCTGCCATTCTCTTCATTTGCTGGCAAATTAATAAATTACCTTTCTTTCTCTTCAAACCACTTGTCCTCATTCTTCTGATGTAGCCTAGGGGACAAGTGCTGAACTTTCAGTAACAGAATTTGGCATCTCTGCATAGGCTCATTGGCACCCCAGTGAAAGGGCACCCTGCAACTGCTGGAAGGGGTAAGGAGCAGCCCCAGATCAAGCCATGGGTAGGAACATCACCTTTTTGGGCAAGAGAGTTAGGAACCATTCCAGCAGCTTATAGAGCCTGATTAGCTCTAGAGAACTCCTGGCTCTTTTCTCCAAATTAGACATAGCTCCAACTAACTTTAACTTTGTTGAGGAAAAGGAAAAACATTTGAGAAATGTCTGCACACCTTAGTCATTTGTTGGAGTAAGTCCCCCCACGTGCATGCTGAGACCCTAGATTCCATACATTTGTGGGAAGTTTTCAGACCTTTCTGTTCTGTGGCAGGGCATTTTGTTTGGATTTGTTTGGAGGTACCATTTGGGGGTGAAAGTAAAGGTTAAGCAGAATTAGGGAACTTGGTTTGGATTTGGAGATTTGTATGGTTCCCAGGGAACTGGAAGAATTCATTCCCTTTTGGATTAGGAGATATTGGTTCTCATTTAAGAATTTGCTTCTTGTTTAGATGGTTCCCATTTGTTGGAAGGCCCTCACATTATTGTTTCATTGTCTGTGTTTGTTATTTTTCTTAACATAGGAAGCTCCATCTGAAAACCCCTTGGGGAGAATCTCGGCTGAATAGCCAATTTATAGCTATATGTCTTTGTCTAAAAAGGAATGAAACCTTAAATTATTATACTATCTTACAAGAGGAATTATTTTTTCAAAGACCAAGTAAATGGGACAAGATCCCATATGTACAATCTTTCATGTAATTGCATAATAAAGAGGCTGAAAGGCCCAGTGATAAAACTGAGGAGAGATTAACAAGCTTGGAACTCATGAGCCCTTTACCCACTGTCCCATCAGCACAGGCCTTTACAATGCTTTGTTTCAATTAAACAGTTGAATTCCCCTGGCCTGAACCACTTTTAAGTCAGCTTCTAGGCACCAGCCAAGGCAAGGCACCATACGGAACCGTGGCCCCAGGGGAAGACCTTGTGGGAGGGGGGACCAGCATGTGGCAAGGGAGGAAATGGAGTGGAGTGTGTGGGAAATGTCATTAGCCCAACCACCTACAGCATACATGCACACATTGTGGCAGGGAGGCACTAGTACCAGCCGGGCTCCCTGGGGGCAGCTACAATACCTGCTGCAGCTTGGGTAATCCATAGGAAGACACCATGGGCTCCACCACACTCAAGTTCACAGTGCTGGGGCACCTACAGGAGTCCCACAGTCAGCTCAGGAAGTGGGCCCCGTGAAGAGCACAGGCTGGGGCAACTGCTGCCCACCACTGCTGTCACCATCTTGGTACTATGAGAGGGGCTGGGGAGGGTGCAACTGGAGCTAATTCTTCAGCCCCATGCCCACTAGGTTATGACTTGGGAGCGAGAATGTCCTTTTCTTCTAAGACCCAGCAGGGAACCCAATTTGGCTGGAGGGCACCCATAGCCAGGACAGGGCAATTTCCATTATGACAATATCAGATCAGGGGCTTGAATGTGCAAGGGCAGCCCGCAGGGTCATTTGAGACAGCAAAAATTAAAGGACAGAAAAAAAAAGTCACCCCTGGTTGATGTACAATCAGTGTGTTTCTTGTAACAAGGAAGGATATTGGAAAGAACACTTCCAGGGTTCCAGGTAATCTGAAACCCCCAGGAGAACAAATGGTTTCTTTCAAGTCCAGGACTCAGACAATAAAGGAGGGGGCCCGAGGCTCCCTGACTCACTAGTGGCACTAATTCAAATATTCCACTGTAGGAGCCCTGGGTTTGATTGACAGTGGGGACTTGATTGGTGCCAAGCCATGTGGGCAGAGATGGTCTGGACACCCCACCCCCAGGATGCTGCCCTGGCCCCCATCGCCAGCCATGCAGGGAGCTCTGCAATCTGGGCAGTGATAAGCCAGCAAGAGATGGAGCCACTCCTGGTGCAGCCTCCACCTTTGAATCCGGCAAATCTGAGTGAACAGCAGGAGCACTGAGAGCTGTTCCAGAAGTAGCAGAAGCTCACCTCCAGGGGTGCCACCAAGCTCCTGCTAGATGACTACCAGGGACTGGTGAAGCATATAGGAGATTGTCATTGCAGAGCCGTTTGCTTTGAAGTTCAGGCATCAGCAGACCTGCATATCATTGCAGCATTTGCAAGAAAGTTACCAAAAGTCAGTAAAGCTGTATAGGCCAATGGTAACCCAGGACATGCAGAACTAATTCAAATTCCCCATACTAATGAATATAGATTTGTTCAGGATCTATGTGCCATTAATGATATGGTACAAGTGACTATGAATGATAGTTGCTTTTGAATGGCAGGATCTTGGGACTATAGTGGCCTCATGGCGCTGCTGGACTCTGTTGCCTCATGGATTTAAATGGGCTTTCCTGCCCTATTTGATGAGAGTTTAGTGGGGGGCTTGTGGAACCTGCAGTTGGACAGATTTGCAAACCTTTTATCCCAGATTCGAAATTAGCAAGGGAACCCTCAGCAACCACTTGAGTTCCTATGAATTGCAGGGTCTGTCACATCTGGATCCCAAATATTGGACTAATAGTAAAGCTCCTGTATGATGGCTTTAAAGGGACAGATGTGGAACCCCTGATCTAGATCACAGACTGTCAGAATGTCTTTGAGAAACTAAAGCAGGGGCTTAAGACTACCCCTGCTTTGAGGTTGTCTGACTTTCAGAAAGGATTTAAATTACACATTCATGACAAACAAGGAATGAACCTTGGAGTCTTAGTAGAGATGCAAGGAGACATCCTATGGCCAGTGGTGTACTTGTCAAAGCCACTGGACAATATCGTGAGAGGATGGCTTCCTTGCCTCTGGGCAGTAGAAGCTACTTTTGAGTTATTAGACTATGTCTACTCTCAATCCCAACACCCTGTTACCATCCAAAGAGAATGAGACTTTGGAGCATGACTAGAGGTTCTGGAAGCTGTCTACTATAGCAGGATGAATCTGTCAGATCAGCCGATGCCAGAGCCAGATTGGGATCTTTTCACTGATGGAAGCAACTTTATGGACAATGTACAAAAAAGGACTGGATATGCTGTGGTCATGGAATGACGGGTACTGGAAACAATGACACTGCTACCTAGGACTTCAGCCCAGAAAGCTGAGCTGATTGCTTTGACTAGAGCTTTTCAGTTATCCAGAGGGAAATAAAAGATAAACATTTATACAGATTCTAAATGTGCTTTTATGATTATGTATGCTCATGATGCCATTTGGAAGGAAAGGGGGCTCCTAATGGCAGGAAATAAGGATATTAAGTATGCCACTGAAATAATGACCCTGATATAGGCTGTGGCTGAGCCTAAATGGGTGGCCATCATACATTGTCCTGGTCACCAAAAAATGGAGACACTCATGTCGCAAAAATAAATCAGGCCACTGGCAGAGCTGCTAAGGAGGCCACTGAAGGTGATCTGTTCCTTGGGGCCTTGAAACCCCAGCTAGATTTAGATCCCCTTTAAAACTAAAGACTGGGGCTCTGACATTTGGGATAGCACAGCTCAATGGAGATAGAATTCTCATGGACTTGTTCTCCTATCCAAAGCTTTAATTTGGCCTCTTATGAGGCACCTACATCAATGCACACATTAGAGGCATGGTGTCTTCATGAATTTGGTAGGACCTCATTTAAGAGGACCCCATTTGCAACAAACTATGTGCCCAAAACAATCCAAAGACAGAAAAGTGATCTGCTGCAAAAGGAACCCAAGATGCGGGCACCCACCCTTTCAATGATTGGCAATTCCACTCAGATGCCTAAACTTGTATTAGTAGATACTTTTCAGGCTGGGTAGAGGCTTATCCTATCCACATGGAGAGAGTGAAGTTATCAGAATACTTCTGAAGGAACTCACTCGGAGATGGGCTCCTACCAGGAGCTGCTGGCCCAGGACAGGGCCTTTGCCAAGTTCTTGTGCATGTACACCAGCACAGAATAGGAATAGGCCTTGGAAGATGATGAGATGATGGGCATCAGCAGACCAAGGAAAAATGGCAAGCAGATGGAGAATGGATGAGCAGATTATGATGGATACCATGGGCGGGCAGCTGCAGCAGCTCCTCCTCCTACAGCCAGGGCATTAGCCAGCACCACAACAGCACAGCCAAGCTGCAGAAAGCCAGGGCCAAAGAAGGAAGAGACCTGTAAGCTGATGGAAGAAGACAAGATTCAGACAGGGACGATCAAGCTGTCCATGTCCTGGGACTACATGAAGGTCATCATCAGACTATTCATCTCCTTCCTGACCATCTTTCTCTTCTTATGTAACCATGTTGCTGCCCTGGCTTCTAATGGTCCAGATTCAATCTCTGGACTGATGACCCCATTGTCAACAGGACCCAGGAGCACAATAAACTTCATCTGACTGTCTACAGAGCCCTGGGCATTTTGCAAGGGTGCTAATGGACCCTCCTTTGTATTGGAGATAACCCAGCAAGTAAGCAAAGCCCTACATCTAGCAAAGCCCTAAATTGCATGGATCCTGGAATTGATGCAGGAAACCCATCTAAAGTGGGATAAGGTGTTGCCTCTTGCTCTCCTATGGATAAGGGTAGCCACTAGAAGCAGGCTTAAGTTAAATCCCTAATTAATAATTTATGGGTGACCCTTCTTAATGCCCCAAGGTAAATATGGCAATATAAAATAAAGCAGAGTAAAGCAATATGTCAAATGAGTGGGTCAGATGATAACCACTATACATGACTTTAACTCTTTCATGTCCTTACTACAGTTGGAAGCACACCTCCACTCCTTTGAGCCAGGGACTGCATGTCACTTAAAGCCCAGAGAGAATAAGGACCCAAACAACCACTGGCAGATAAATAGAATGGACCCTATGACATGCTTCTAACAAACTGACATCTCATTGAAATTGTCAGGAGAAAAGCCTTGGGTCCATCATAGGAGAGTAAAGAGGTGTACCATGGAAGTAGAGGACCCAAGCTCTCACTGAACAGGCCAGCCCTTATGTGATCTAAAGTATCTGTTTAAAAAGAAAGGAAAAATGAAAATGTTGATATTTTTGCTAACCTTTATTTGGTTATTTATTCTGTCTATAAAATGTATAGATAACTCCTTAGTGAGGATTTCCCCAGAGTATCATCTCTTCTGCTGATCTGTCTCACTGCTGGGTTTGTCATCCTAACCTTGTTTGGTACAAGTATTACTGTATATGATTTCTGAATTTGCAGAATCTACTCTCTTGGCTCACCTACTGGGTGCAGCTAATAGCTCTGCACTCAGAGCTCCTTCATTTCTTTCTTGCTCAGGCCTGTATCAGAAATTATGTACAAGGTGACAGTAAGGACCTAAAGTCCTACTGATATCTTAGATACCAAGTGGGTAAAATTTCTCCTATCAGGTATCTTCCATTTCACCTTGTTAATGATTATAGTTGTTTCTTTTGCCCTTTTTCATGTGGTAATCTATTGCATTCTTTATTTTTGTAAATCTGCTGAAGCTTTGCAATAGCATAAATTAGTATAAACATTCCATCTAAAACATTGCACCCATTCAGCAGGAAGTAGTTCAATGACAATGTCACTCCTCCTCCCATAGATATAGAAGGATAAAATTGACAGTGGGGGATATGTAACACAGAGAATGGCCTGGAAAAGGGTAAAATGTTTTATAAGCTGTCTCCTAAACAACACCCCCAACTCTTTTTGGGAATTAAAACATGTATCCATGCACCAGGCCAATAATGAGAGGGGAAAAAGAGTGTCCTTAGTTGTTTGTACTACAGGAGATGGCTCAGAGGAATTCTCCAGGTGGAGGTCATGATACTGTCTTCACAGAAGATGTGGTTAATCAGGACCATCAACTATAGTTAAACAGCAATAGGCCCAAGCTGAAAACTGCTTTCAAAAGCTTTGCATTTCTGCTTATATGGAGGACTGTGGTACTTTAAGATGCAAGTCTGTCATACTCCTCATTTGCTGCAAATTAATAAAGTTTCCTTTCCTTCTCTTCAAACTGACTTGTCCTTGTTCTTCTGATATGGCCTCAGGAACAAGTGCCAAACTTTTGGTAATATGTACATGAATATATGTATGTATAGATATACATACATATACACACACACACACACACACATATATATATATATACAGTTGATCCTTGAACAATGTGGATGTTAAGGGTGCCAACCCCTTACTTTTTATGTTATATGTATTACATAGTATATTCTTAGAATAAAGTAAGCTAGAGAAATAATAAAATGTTATGAAAATTATAAGGAAGATAAAATATATTTAGTATTTTTTAATGAAAGTGGATCATCATGATGTTTTTCATCTTCCTGTCTTCACGTTGAGTAGGCTGAGAAGGAGGGGGAAGAGGAGGGGTTGATATTTCTATCTCAGGGATGGCAGAGGCATAAGAAAACTGGATTTAAGTGGACTTGCACATTCAATCCCATGTTATTCAAGGTTCAACTGTAGAGATACACACACACATACATACACACACAAACACACACATATACATATTCATATGTATGTATATGTATTTATGATATATGTACCCTTTGTCTTACATTTTTTGTCTGTAATATTTGTACCTTTATATTTTTCTGTCTTGATGGTTTATTTTCCATTAAAGACTTTAAGACATAAAAGGAAATCTAGGTCATTACAAATAAGGCCTTATTAACAACAACAACAACAAAAAAAACATACACTCTGTAAAATAATTTTAAAAGAATATTCTAAGCCAAATGTGTGTTACTGCCTGGAACAAATGGCCTCATGAAATGTCCTGAGAAAATGTGCCCACAGTAGGAGGGTTATAGTTTGGTTTTATACATTCACAGAGAGAGGAATTATACGTAAGACACTAAGTCAATATATGGAGGGTGTACATTGGTTTGGCCTGAAAAGGTGGGACCTGGGGTGGGAGGTGGAGATAAAGAAATAAAACTATATCTAAAGACTTGAAATATTTTAACTTAAGGATGTCTGTTAATAAGAGGCAAGCCACTGGACATTTGCCAAAACTCCAGTAATCTGTTAAGGAAATTGATGGCCTGAAGGTGTGGTTTCAGCTTTGTCTTGTATAGCCTTAGGCCTGTTAATGAGTTACAAAGGATATCTCCAAAAAGGGAGGAGGGCATGACGAGCCACGTCTTACCTCATTTCTCATGGTCAGCAACTCAGCTTTAGGGTATTTCTGGGTTCCTATGGGACAAGAAGGGGTCCATTCAGCTAGCTAAGGGCTTAATATCCAAGTTAATTCACAGCCTTTTAACTACTTCTGAGTTAAACTAAAACCAAAAAAAAAAAAAAAAAAGACAAGAAACATATTATACCTGATAAGAATATTGAAATAAAGGATTTCTTGAGCCTCTTATCAGGTCTGGTATTATCCTTCTTCAGGACAGTGTCCTTGCCCCCAGATACTTTTTCAATCCCAGTTGGAATGTCATCTCCAAAGCCTTGCAGAATATATTGATTCTTAGTCTCATTCATGACAAAACAAATCTTCTATAGCCTTTGCAGTGTGGCTCCTTCACAAATAACTCAAGTTTTTGCTGAAAAGAGACATTCTTTTTTTCTTTCTACTTTTTGTCCAATAGAGATTTTGTGCTTTGGTCTTTAAAACAATGCTTTTATCTCCTTGAGTTTCTGCTGGGCTGCAGTTGCTTTATTAGTCCTCAGATGATTTATGTATTTTCAATGTACAAGTGCCTTGAGGGTAAGATAAATAGAGTTATTTTTATAGTAAAATTTGAAAAATAGTTCAAGGCTTGAAAAAGCAAAGCTTATTAGGTGCTCAAAATTAAAATGAATGCTTTCTCTGCCATGCTAGTTTTGCAAGGGACAAAATAAGACATGTAAAGAGAAGACTTCTGATAAATATTCTATTTTTTGCTCTCTATTCATAGCACTCCAATATCTAATATAAATACTAAATAATTTACTATAAGATACCTGCATATTCTGGAAGAGAATAATTCTGCAAATTGTAACCCTCTAGCTGGGGTGTTTGAATTCCAGGATATCTCAGCCTCTACTCTTTAAGAGGTGAAGATAAATGCCAGCTAAAATACCAATGTAACTAATACACATAGACTTTCTTATAATATTTCTTCTTTATGTGAAAGGTCACCTTCTCATGATTCATTGATATATTAACCCACTTTGACATGATTATTATCATTACATTAAAAATAAATGTCCATACATTTGTGTACTTCTGCACTTTGATCAATAATAAGGAGATTTGATATTCTAATGCTCCAGAGGGGCATGTTACAGCCTGTGGTGGATGAAGACAGCATTATCACGTGCCACATTACTGGTACAAAGAGTAGATAACACTCATTTTTCCTGACTTGTTTCTGAATACATTATGAGATGATAAATTGTTATCAATATTTCCAACCTTATCAGTTTTGTAGATATAATATTAATCTCCTATTAAGCTTACATAACTCCTCAAAAGTTAATGATGTTGATTATGCTCATAAAGATTAATTATTACTTATGTAGTGCTATCTACACTTTACTTAAGTATATACAAATTAGATCTGGTATCAAAATCAAAGTAAAAAGAATCTGAGGATACAGTATTCTTGTTTGGAACAGGGTTTAGCCAATTACTACACTCTATTGGCTAAACTATTAATAGGTAAAGTCTCTGACAAAATGAGTGCCAAATAGCACTGAGTAGTGGAGAAGTGTTCTGGAAAGGACTAAGGTCAAACATGAGTTGCTGATGCACCTTATTACTCTCAGTAATAGATACGACTTCTAATAGTAGTTCATAACCTGCATGAAGGTGATTAAAATATGCATTCAGGCAATCAGCACTGAGCTTTGATGAGGTGTGCAGGGGCAATGAAGAGAAGGGGAAGAGGACAGGGTCATGGTTGGGCCCTGGTGAACATTGATATGAAAGAGGAGAGTAGAAACAAAATCCAGTGAAAGTGCCTGAATAGAAACCAGAGATATAAGAGGAAAACAGAAGAGACTGTTTTAAGAGAATTAATAATGAGAGATTTTAGAGATGAGAAAAGCCATGCTAAAGAGGGCAGTTTTTATAGAATGGCGAGAGCAGAAGAAAGAACATAGTGGGCTAAGGTATAAATGGGAGATGAAGAAGGGAATACAGGGCCTTTCAATCATTTCAAAAGCTCGTCTTAGGAAAACATAGTAGCCACCAAAGGGAAGGGAGTATAAGTCAGGAAAAAATTGTTTTGTTGTGTTTTTAATATCAAGCAGACATTGTTGTAGGCATGTTTGGGGGATAAAAATCCAATAAAAAGATAAAAGCTGATGATGTAAAAATAAGATTTGATTGATAGAGCAAGGTATTTGGGATGTGGAAAGGATGAATATCAAAGCCCACGTGCAGGGGTTTATGTATCAGAGAAGGCACGCTGCTTCTTTCATCGGATACGGAAAGAGAGTTGGAAAGAGAACAGCTTGTAGGGTGTAGGGTTGAAAGAAACTTTCAAAGTCTGAAAACTTGCATGAGGCAATGTGGGAGGACTCTGGCTAAGGGATTTTTTTGGAAGATCTGCAGATAATGTTGGGGTTGCATGTATGATTGGAGAGCAGGAATTTATATTGGCTTCAATATGCAGTGGGAGCCCATTTTCTAGGTACACTCTGTACCAGGTGAAGGAGTTACTAAGTCATGAGGTTGTGTTAATTCAAAGCAGTCATAATGGAGCAAAAATGAGTTTAGAATGTTTAGGATTCTAGAGAAAAGGGGTTTGATGTTTCATAGTTGAGTGACAGTGTAATTTATCATCCAAACTGGGACATATTTGAAAGTAAAAGAAGGCAATGACCAAACAGGATGCTGGAAAACAGGAATAAACTGGTATGTCACTAGGCCAGCCAGGATAAATGGCCATGATGTTCAGAGTAATTAAAAAATTTTTTTAAACATATCATATATAGATAGGGAAAAATGTCTAATACATGGTATAAGCATAGTTAATATTGGAGAAAAGCTAGATTATAAGTAAGAGAGTAAAAACCCTGGGCTGTAGGAGTTTAGATCTCACAAGTATAATATAATAAATACTGAGACTTTGGTTAATGAAACGATTTAGTGTTACTAGAGTGGAGAAGGTGAGAAATTCATTGGGGTTCAAATAGTCACAGTGGTCTATGGTTAAAATGGGGATGTTTATTTTCCCACGTACTTTAAAATTGTCCAGGAATATAGTGGAATTAATGGTGGAGAGAAAGTTCATAAGCCAGAGGCCATAGTTCTCAAAGAATGTGAAGGAATAAGTTTGAGCGAGGTCAGTCCACAACAAGGATGACGTCTGGGTGACATGAGCCTCAGTGAAGCTAGTTTTATCAGAGGGCACAAGAGGTTTGGTAATGGCTATTAAGGAAATGAATACATTTGGCTGTCATTGCTTCATGTCATTAAGTATTCAAATCACCCTTGATCCATGCTCATTCCACAAGTTTGATTATAATTTCACTTCCAGTGCTTCAGGGAAGAGAATTCACTCTTTGTGCTAATAGTATCGTCAAGTTCCACACATCTTCCTCATTTTAAATCACTAACTTGGACTTCTTGTTCATGTTTTGATTTTGATTAACAAGAGTTCATCCACAGAGGACAATCTATTCTTGCTCTGCCAGTTTTAACAATATGTGATACCTACAAAACAATCAGACTTTAGACTTGGGAGAATATATCAAGGTAATAGCCAAGTTTTGAGGCTTCTTTGAGGCTCTTGATCATGAGCCCTTCACTGTTTTTAGATACTAATTTTAAATATCAATAGAAGTTAAAAATTGAGGGCAAAATGCATTCACAGCTTCTTTGCTGACATTGTAAATAGCTGATATATTCACTCTTTGGCTCTGATTTTAAAATAGACAAAATTCAATTGTACATAAACCTAAATTTTACATTGTATTCCATCCTATCATTATCGAAATAAATAAATAAATACTAGCATTTATAAAATATCTTAGCATATCCCTCATAAGAAAAGGTCTTAGCAATAGAAAACTAGATGTGAAAATATTACTCTCATCTTTCCATTTATAGTACAATTTTATTATGCTAAAATAATTTTGCTTGCACCAAAATGTCATAAATCAATGACCTGCGTGTAAAATGAATGATTATATAATAATTCATTAGTATAACCAAGATTTTAAATTAGGTTGATTATGTAAGATTATTGAAATTATATCAAGTTACAGAAGACCAAATGGAACAAAAATATTATTTTAACCTTTAATAAACATGTAAATTGTTTAAATTATTGCTATAGTAATTATTGAATAAATGTCATTTTTATTATATAAAATGTGTTAATACTTAATATGATAGCAGAGTAAATCTCCCCTCTGAATTTATCTATTCTCTTGAGGTAGTCTTATTCATGAGAATTTTAGCTTTCCTCTTTCTCCTCGCTTCACTCTGAGACCTCTCAACAGAGTTGAAAATTAATTTAACTTTTTAAACTCCTCTTCTGGGAATGACATCAAGCTTCCAAATTTCATTACATTTACATCGCCCCTCTAAATTCATTTCACAAACCCAGGCAATCTGTAAGATTCTTCAAATGTAGTCAACCACATGATTAGCAAATTATAAGGATTATATTGTATAATCTTAAAGATAAAAGCAAGCTAGTTTTAAATTGTATGTTCACCAAATTTTGCTAAATATTTATTTATAATCACATGACACAAGTCTATTATAAAGGATTTTACCTATATGAACACAGAATATTACAGGGAGCTTTAAAACATTCCAGGTAATAGAGTCTAATTATACAGGTTTTAGATGAAAATGCTTAGAGAGCTTTCTTAATCATAGAAAAATACAGAACCAAATACACACTTCAGGAATCATAGGATCAAACCAGTCTGTTCTTTTATGTTAATGAGAAGTTGCAGCTGTCCGTTTGCTGATCCTTTAAATTACTGTGCTTAGTTTAAAAGAGGAGAGCATAACCTTCCCTGTAAAAGCAAGCTTGCTAAATTTTTGATAGTACAGAAATTTATAATAGAGACAGGAAAGACTTTGATAAAAATGGTAGCCCCTCAAAGGACCCAGTCCAGAGGAAAAGGAGAACTTTGACACATATTCTACAATGTAATTTAGATATACCTTGTATTTTTTCTTGCACCCCTCACCCCCTACCAGTTTCAGACCCTACAAGGCTTTCAGTCTTAATTTTCTTCTGTTTCTTTTAAATACTCTTTCCCATCAAACTCTGAATGCTTCTGTGTTGGATTGAAATGATATGATATGTATGAAGCAAAAGGCAAATGTTCATTTTATCTCTTTGGTAAATTGTGTTAAGTAGTGGTTCTCAAAGTGTGATCTCTAGACTAGTAGCATTGACATCACCTGGGAAATAAAAATTCTACGTACCCTCCCAGACATACTGAATCAGAAACTCTGGGAATGGGACCCAGCAGTCTTAAGTTTTAACCAGCCTTCCAGGTGATTCTTGTGTGTGCTGAAATTTGAAAACATCTGAATACTCTTCTCTTAACTCAGGGCTAATAGGTTTGCAGCACACCTGTTCTACTTTGCTGGGACCTCTCCTACTTAATGAGCAGAAGGAGAAGTCTCTAGATAGTGCTTTAGGATTCTACTCTGGAAGATAGGCCTGGCAGGGAGGGGTGGGTGCACTAAGAGACTATAATACAGCTATTCTGTTTTGTCCTGTTTCCCTGTGATTGTCTTAGTTCAAGCTGGTGCTGGATGATCTTTGTGCACAGTAGTGAGATGTTCCTCCAAGTCACTGTTGGAAGCTTGGGTTGGGTTGGAGGCTTTGCAAGACCCTCTCCATGGAGGCTAGTATTGTGGGGGATGGCTCTGCCTAGGTCTCCTTGCAGAAGTGACAGTGGCAGCAGGGTGAGGCTATCCATGCTGTGGTTATGGGTGTCTGGGGAGCCTTGGAGCCAGTGGTGGAGCCTCAGGAACAGAGCCTCAGGTCACTGTAGTAGTGCTATAGCTTCAGAGGTGAAGCCACAGGCCCAGCAGCAGTGGTAGAGCCTAGGGGGCAGAGCCTTGGAGTCTAGGGGCAGTACTGGAGCCTCAGAGGCAGAGGCATGGAGCCTTAAAGCAGCAGTGGAGCCTCAGGGCTCAGGGACAGCATTGAAGACTGGGGATGAATCTGAGGGCCGGACAGAAGTTGTGGAGCTTTAGGGGTGGAGCCTTGGGACCAGTGGTAGTGCTGGAGCCTCAGAGGTGGAGCTACAGGCCTGGCAGCAGAGAAACAGATCCTTGAGAATCAGCAGGGGCTCTGGTGCCTTGGGGATTACAATGGATTTACAACATGCTCTCCAACAGAAAGGAAATTGTTGAAATGTCAGAAATGGAATTCAGAATATGGATGGCAAGAGAAATAGAATTAAAGAGAAAGATGAAAATCAACAAATATAAAACAAAAAAATTTTCAGGACAATGAAAAAGTTGCTAAAGAGCTAGACAACACAATAAAGAATATTATAGAACTTAGAGACATGAAAGAGTCATTTAGGGTATTTCAAAAATATAGTAGAAAGCTTCAACAACAAGCTAAGCCATGCAGAGGAAAGAATCTTAGAGCTTCCAGACAAGGCTCTTGAAGTAACCCAGTCAGTAAAAGAAGCCAAGAAGAGAACAAAGAAAAATGAACAATCACTCAGAGAAATATTGGACTATGTGAAGTGAACTAATATATGAATTATAGGAATCCCCAAGGGAGAAGAAGAAAAAGCAAAAAGCATGTAAAACCTGTTCAAGAGAATTATTGAGGAAAACATTACTGATATTGCCAGAAATTCAGATATCCAGATACAAGATGGTTATTGAACATAGGGAAGATTCATAGCAAATAGGACATCTCTAAGCCACATAAACAGAACAATTGACAGTCAACAGTCTTGTATCCTGCAAAACTAAGTTCCATAAATGATGAAGAAATAAAGACCTCTCCAGACAAACACACACTAAGGGAATTTGTTACAACCATACCTGCCCTACAGGAAATACTCAGAATTGCATTATACATGAAACAGCACAGTAGATACCCACCAGTTGAAAAATAAATATAAAGCTTACAGGTCTTATAAAACAGTTGCACAAGAGAGAAAATAAAACAAGATATCATACAACATAGATACAGAACATTACCCCACATATTAATACTAACACTGAACATGAACAGCTTTAAAGTCCCACTTAAAAGACACAGACTATCTAAATGTGTGAAAAAACACCCCCACCCCAGCATATGCTGTCTCCAAGAAATATAACTAACTACAAGGACTCACACAGGCTCAAGATAAAGGAATTGAAAAAAAAATATTTCAAGTAAATGGAAACCAAAAGCTAGCAGGTGTAGCCATTCTCATATTAGATAATAATGGACTTAAAATCAACAGTGGTTAAAAAAAGACAAAGATGGTCATTATATAATGAAAAGAAAGAAATTTAACAAGAAGACATAACAATCCTAAATATATTTGCACCTAAAACAGAAGCTCCTATATTCCTAAAGCAAATTTTACTAGATCTAAGCAAAGAAATACAGAGTAGCATGATAATTTCTGGGGAATTCAACACCCCACTGACAAGGCTGGACAGATTATTGAAGTGGAAAATGAATAAAGATACATTGGACATAAAATGGACCTGATATTTACAGAACATTCTACCTTAAATCTACTAAATATCCATTCTTCTATCAGCACATAGGACGTGCTCCAAGATAGATCATGTCTTAGATCACAAAAAATGTCTCAGCATATTCAAAAACTCAAAATCATAACATATATCTTCTTAGTCCACAGTGGAAAAAAATTAGAAATAAATCCTATGAGAAACACTCAAATCTACACAAAGTCATGGAAATTAAACAAGCCATTGCTGAAGGATCCTTGGATCGATGATGAAAGTAAGAGGGAAACCAAAGATTCCTCAGAATAAATGTCAAAAGGTACATAAGATATCAAAAACTATGGGGTACAGAAAAAGCAGTGATGAGGGGAAACTTCATAACCTTAAATGCCTACATCAAAAAGACAAAAAGATGGCAAATTAACAAACTAATTTCACATCTCAAAGAACTAGAAAAGGAAGGACAGACCAAACCCAGAGCCGACAGAAGAAAAGAAATGACAAAGCTCGGAGTACAAGTAAATAAAAGGGAAACAAACAAACAAATAAACAAAAATAATACAAAGGATAAAAAAAACCCAAGAGATGATTCTTTGAAAAAAATAAAACAAATCAATAGACCACTAGCAAGAAGAAAACAAACAACCTCAGCAAAAGACATAAACAGTAGTTTTTCAAAAGAAGATAGACAAAATAGAAACAAATATATGAAAACTGCACATCACTAATCAACAGGAAAATGCAAATTAAAACCACAGTGAGATTCCACTGTACCCCTGTCAGAATGGCCATTTTCAAAAATCAAATAACAGTAGATGCTGGGACAGATGCAGAGAGAAAGGAATTCTCATGCATTGGTGGGACTGCACAGTGGTACAACCTCTAAAGAAAATGGTATGGAGATTCCTCAAACAAATCAATGTAGACCTATCATTCAATCCAGCCATTCCACTACTGGGTATCTACCCAAAGGAAACGGAGTCATTTTATCAAAAAATACACCTGCACTCAAATGTTTATTGCAGTACAATTCACAATTGCAAAGATTTGGTATCAACCTAAGTGCCCATCATTCATGAGTGGATTAAGAAAATGTGTTATATATATACCATGAAATACTACTCAGCCATACAAAGAAATGAAATAATGTCTTTTGCAGCAACTTGGTTAGAACTGGAGACCATTATTCTAAGCAAAGTATCTCAGGAATGGAAAAACAAACACCACATATACTCTCTAGTAATTGGGAGCTAAATGATAGACATGAAGAGGTATAAGGGTAGTGGAAATCAAGAAAGACAGGGGGAACAGGATAGGGGTAAAACTTTCCTGTTCGGTGCAATGAACACTATTCATTCAGCTACTTAGCCAAATAAAAGCCCCAATTTAAGCATTATAAAAGGTACTGATGGAGTAAAACCATTTGAACCTCTGAAATTTTGAAATTAAAAAAATTAATATGTGAACTGATATCAAATTAAAGTTATAAAACTATGATATCCAAAGAAATATTTTGAAAACAACTGTGTAAAGGAATGTAACTGGTTATTGGTATTTTAGCATATACATTTTTTATTTGAAATCACAAGAAATTTTTAACAGCTGTTATCTTTGTAGACAGGCATGTGAAAAGGAAGAATCATTCCCCTTTTTTATTGTTTGAATTTTGTAACAGGTTCAATTAGTATTTTTTTCTTTATTCCATTAGGACTTATCTATATTGAACAATTGTCCATTTTATTTTTGCTTTTTAATAATTCCTTACATGCATGAAATTACAAGTAATAGATGCTATCTTTTAAATACATGAATTGAATTATAGCTGTTCTTGAGCATTTATTCATTCTAGCAATTAATCAATCTTGCTATACTTATAAATGTTTCTTTTGTTCCAGGGACTGTGCTGATTCCTTAGGTCAAAAAAAAAAAGATGAATAAGATATCATTTTTATGCCCAAACACTCCAATATCTATCTGAGGAGAAAAATGTGGAAACTAACATGTTTATCCAGAGTTGGAAAGCATAGGTTCTAATCTTAGACTCTTTGTTCCTTAAAAAATTTACATTAAAATTTAAATTTATTTAATCCATCATTTTTCCCAAGAGGATTTGAGTTATATAGGCATAAATAATATTAACAAAATAGAATGTGAAGACCATAGAAACAAAAATAAACAAAGATGCTAACCATGTAGACACATTTTTTATTCTTTTGAGAAACATTTCTTACATATCTACTTTGTGTCAGGCACTATGTTATGCACTGAAGATTCATAAGATGGAATGTTTATGAGTAAGGCAATTTCTGTCTACTAGGAGTAATAGACATCTAAGTCAATTTAAGAATAATAAATCCTTAAACTCCTGAGAATGAAATTTTAACAGGTTTCAAGGAGGACAAAGTTTATATGATTAAAAGAGGGTGTGTCCAATTTTCCTGGGAATACCATTTATTTTAATGTTTATCTAGTTAATTTTATTCCCTAGTTTTCAAAATAGTATATCTTGAAGACAGAAGAAAATTTGTGTTTGCATAATTCACAAGCAACCTCTATTGAACAGTTTTGAATATTTCTTTTGCTTTATTTTCCTTTCATAGTTGAGTTTATGTTTCATCAAAAATGTTTTGTAATGATATTTTTAGTTAATACATGAGAATTCTGATTGTTTTCTCACAGTGTTTTTTAAATGGCTAAGTAATATTCCGTCATAACTTCTCAATATATTTAACCACCTCAAAAATTTTTTTAAATTCATCTTTGACATAATACTCTTAAAAACCCTATTATGAGTGTCTTTGACAAGTATCTGCCTGTGTGTTTATATTTATTCTGTAGATATGGATTCAGGAGATTAAAAAGCATACACAGTTTTAAGGTTTTTGATACATATAGCTATATTGCCTTATAAAGCAAGGCACATTCTTAAATAAACAATTTTTGTCTACAAATCATATTAAATTATGAAATTGCTAATATCTGTCTTGAAATTATAAAATTAAGCAACTACATTAGTTTTTGAGAATAGAAAAGTGTTTTCTTAACATTAATGCTAGAATACATTTCATATATGGAGATTTATTAAAGAAAATACATATAAAAAACATGGAAAATATTCGTGACAGTAGTTTCACAGGAACTTAAGAATTAGTTCAACATTTTCTTCTAGGATTCTTAAGGTTCCATGCCTTAGGTTTAAATCTGTTATCCATCTTGAGTGGATTTTTGTGAGAGGTGAGAGGTAGGGATCCTGATTCAATCTTCTGCATGTAGCTATCCAGTTTTCCCAGCACCATTTATTGAAGAGAGATTCTTTTCCCCATTGTATATTTTTTTCTGCTTCATCAAAGATTAGGTTACCATATGCAGATGGTTTCATCTCTGGAATCTCAGTTCTATTCCAAATATTGATGCTTCTGTTCTTGTGCCAATCCCAGGCTAATTTAACTATTATTGCTTTATAGGACAGCTTGAAGTCAGGAAGACTGGTGTCTCCCAGTTTGTTCTTTTTACTTAAGATTGCTTTGGCTATATGAGATTTTTTTCTGGTTCCATACAAAGTGAAGAATTAATTTTTCTAATCTGTAAAGAATGCTGGTGGTACTTTGATGGGGATTACATGAATTCTGTAGATCACTTTAGGTAATATTGACATTTTAACCCTATCAGGCATTGGCCTAGGCACAGAATTCTTGAGGAAGACCCCCAAGGCAATCACCGCAGCATCAAAAATAAACAAATGGGATCTGACCAAATTATAAAGGTTCTGCACAGCCAGGGAAACTATCATTAGTGCAAATAGACAACCCACAGAATGGGAGAAAATATTTGCTTTCTACACTTCTGAT
>VBSM01000361.1:28401643-28427462 GCA_008086735.1 Cheirogaleus medius
AAATGCAAATCAAAACCACAATGAGATAGCACCTAACCCCAGTGAGAATGGCTTATGTCAAGAAATCCCAAAACAACAAATGCTGGCGAGGCTGTGGAGAGACAGAAACACTCTTACACTGCTGGTGGGACTGAAAATTAGTGCAACCTTTGTGGAAAAGAATTTGGAGATACCTCAAACAGCTGAAAATAGAAATACCATTCGAGCCAGCAATAGCATTTTTGGGCATCTACCCAAAAGAGCATAAGTCATTCTATTATAAAGACATCTGCACCCGAATGTTTATGGCAGCACAATTCACTATTGCAAGGATGTGGAAACAACCCAAGTGCCCGTCAATTCACAAGCGGATAATTAAAATTTGGTATATGTTCACAATGGAATATTACTCAATTCTAAGAAACGACAGCGAGCTAGCACCACTTATACTATCCTGGATTAAGCTTAAGCCCATTATCCAAAGTGAGGCAACACAAGATCAGGAAAATGGGCCCCACATGTACTTGCCATCAAATTGGTACTGACTGGTTAAAACTATGGTGCTCAAATGGTGGTAGTGTTCACCAGGTATAGGGGTGGTAGACCCACATCTTAGGAATGTGGTGAGCATTGTGAAGGGGAAGGGCATACCTCTAACCCTTCCTAGGGAGAGGCAAAGATATAAAATGTAACTAAAATGTCAAAAAAAAAGAAACATTTATCGGATGTGGGGCAGGTGGGATGGGTGTATATTTACGTAATGAGTGCGATGCACACCACCAGGAGGATGGACACGCTAGAAGCTCTGATTGGGGGTGGGCAGGGACAATATATGTAACCTTAACAATATTTGTACCCCCATAATATGATGAAATAATAATAAAATGAATTAGTTCATGTGGCAGTTACAATATAACACTGTTCTTACAAGGGTATAATTTGGAATCAGGATGCTAGGAATTAAGTTCCAATTCTGCCACCAAACGGCTATTCAATTTAGTAAATTATTGGATGTCCCTCAGTTTTTTACTTCATAAAGTAGGGTTAAATATAATTTTTTAAAAAGATATCTGAGAGGATTAAATGAAAAAATATTTATAATTATTCAGCAATAAGTGCAAGCATATGAAGAACTCAATAAAGGTTAACTATCACCATTATTAATGGCTTTTGGTAAATGTAGATGTCAGGTAAAATTATTTATTTTTCTTTGTCTCAGATTCTTTTTCATAAGGAAAGGTTTTTGTGAGCATATTTCTAAACCCTTGTGATAGGTAGCTTCTGAAATGACTCCCAATGATCTCTGCCTCCTCATATTCAGGTCTCTGTGCAATCCAATGTCCTTGAGCACACACTGGACCTAGTGACTTGCTTATAGTTAATAGATTATGGCAAAAGTGAAGGCATATCACTTCTGAAACTAGGTTACACAACTCTGTGACTTCCATCTTTCTCATACTCTCATGACCTCTCAGTTGCTTGCTCTAATGAAGCCAGCTGCCATGTTGTCAGCTGTCCTAGGGAGAGGTCCGCACAGAAAGGAACCAAGGGAAGCCTCTGAGAAATTGAGGCCCTCCATCTAATAGCCTGTGAGGAACCAAATCCTGCCAACAATCTCATTCTTGACCGTGGAAGCTGATCTTTCCCTGTAAAGATGTGAGATGACCACAGCCCCAGCTGACAAAATATCCTCGTGAAAGACCCTGAGTTAAGCCCTACTTGGATTACTGACTCCACAGAAACAGTGAGGTAATAAATGTCATTGTTTTAAACCACTAAATTATGGGGTAATTTGTTATACAGCAATAGGTAATTAATATAACTACTTCCAGCTCTAGAATGTAATGAATACTAATGATTAAGGACAATCTTTTCAACTTTTTTCTTTTCTGAATTACATGGATTTGAATGTCTAGATAAGAAACCTTTAATGGAAAAGAAGGAATTTTCCTGAGTTTATCACACAGATGTTTAGAAACATTTGTTAAAAACTTTGGTAGTTGTTTCTTCACATATTAGCACGAAGGGGTCAGAATATTTAATTATAACGATTACCTGAAGATACTTTATTAAAAAAATTTTTCTTTTTTATTTTCTCACTAATCTTTGTTAATGTATCATCCCAGTACCAATATTTAAGTTCTTCTGGGACAAAACCTATTGTTTTTCACCATTTTTTAAAAAGTTGCAAAATTCTAAAAAATATTTTAAAAATTACTTGACACTTATACTAATTTTAGAATGAAAATGAAAACTCAAAGCAGATAAAATTTAATGTGACATTGAAGCAGTTATTAAGTACCTGAATAATAATTTTAAACTATATATATAGCCATTAAATATTAAAAGGTATTCTCCTAATTTAATTTAGAAAATTCTTAAAATTGAATTTTATAATTTATAAATTTTATAATTTATTTCTATATCATAAAGAATACTTAATAGCAACAGAAATATAATCTTTCAATGGCTGAAAAATGCACACATAAATGCTTATTTAGTGAATTTTTTAAAATTTTACTAAGTTAATAAATATAGCCTTTAAACAATAGAAAATGGCCATTTTATAATTTTGGCCCAGGAAAAGATCCTTTAAAAAATCACAATTTTGGATGAATTTCAGTAGTATACCAAGTGAAACATATTAATAAACCATTTGGCAAAGGGAAACAAAGAATTTTGTGCCTTACTATTCTTAATACTGCTCCTTTTTGGCTCTTCTAACATGAGGGAAGAAGTTGCAATGGGAATTGTTTAATAATTTAGTGAGAGAGAGATTTTGGAAAGAACACTCAGAAACAGCATTTAATAGTTGGTAAGAAACATGGGAATGAGAATAGCTTGCAGAATGGATACTATAAATAAGAAGTAAGAAAGATTTCTGGATTGTCTTTTAAAACTGAATAAACAAACTCAAATTCACATGGTGTCAGAATTAGTTTGATTTGTTTTTCTATGGGAAAACAAAGACTCTAAAGAGTCAAAAATAAATAAGCATGTTTTTTTGCAGTACTGAACACTTTGTGATACATAAGAATAAAAGTTAATTCCTTCAAACTCTTAGATAACTACTCTTTTATGGTTGATTTAAAGACACATAAACTGTTAAACAACACTTTAGGACAACTGTTTATTCCACTTGCTAAATCCACCAAGTATAAACATAGGAATAAGTTGAAAATTTGGCTAGGCAGTAAGCCAAATTAGGTATTTTTGAGCCAAATAAACTTACTTTGTTCCCAGAATTATACAAATATGTTTGCTATATTGATCTAATTAATCAGATGGAGATATTCCCCAAATTAGAAATAGTCACTTTTTGTATATTCTATACATATGACCAATTGCCTTAGAGTTCAGGAAGTACCTGAGATAGGAGAGATCCCTGTTCAGTTAAGATGGGGTAAATGCCACTGCTCAGTTTTCAGCAAGTGTCCGCGAAAGTGGCAAGAGTTCCCAAACCTCAGTGCCTATACTGAATTATATGATAATTGAATTGCGTGGACTTTCCCAGAAATCTAACTATATTTTCTCACATTGTTTATATGAAATGGTATATTTTGAATTCCTGATAACAGATGATTAATTATAGATGATAGATAGATAGATAGATAGATGAATAAATGAATGAACAAATAGGTCTTGGAATGTAATTTGTTTGTTAGTTGGGACCTGTCTGTGATTGCCAAATCTATTCTTTGTTTTGATCTTTGTGAACACAGCCATTAACAGATAATCACATTATGGTCCCACTGGGATCTTAGAGAGCAAATGCACGCTCCTATGTCCCCGTAGCTGAGGAATCTGGATAATAGACAGAATATGGATCAATAAAGTATTAAAATAAGATAATTTGTAGGTTGAAATCTAAGGTTTATTTTCAATATTATTTTTAAAAATGCGGAATTCTGAGCCATTATTCACCCAGCATGTATAATACCAATATGTTTTTTCTTGAATGGTAAAATACCTTTCAGTGCATTTATTTTTCTATTAAGATTGAATTAAAAAAGAATATTGGGTAATTCAATTACAGCCATGTTCTCTGGAATAAAATGCATGCTTTCAGTGAGCATGGGTGTTAGGTACCTATAACCCATTGGAGCTAACTAAATGAGTCTTTCATGTCATAAAAGAATATGATACTTGAAGGACATCTTTTAAATATGTCAAAATGTATATTTCTAGGGACATCAGTTTGGTTTTTTCTGGCTAAATAGTCTAGTGAGGCACTAAACCTCTGGTTAAATAATATCTTCTCTTTCTCCTACATGTTTTTAAATATATGTTTTCAGCCCTCACATCAAAAATAAAACAGGTGTATTTCTTTTACAACAGGCTACTGTAAGGAGCCATTCGTATCATTTATCTGCTTGAATTCTATATGTGGGGAAACTACATGAAGCATTGATTGACTATGGGGTAAAATATACTTTTCATTAAGCCAACTCTTTTAAAATTATTGTCTCCTATCTCCTATTAGAGGCCAACACACCATTCTGAACTCTGATGTCTATATTCTTAAATAGCAACAAATATAACTCATGGTTTCCATCATTTATTCATCATTCATTTTCTTATCGTAAGTCAGCATTTGTTAAGAGTACAATATAGAAGGGCATATAAAAGGATTCCCTATCTCTCCAAACCAGATCTATGCCAAGAATTGGAATCTCAAGACATACTCAGCTTAAAACAAGAAAGAATGTTGGCTACAATTAAGTCAAAGAGAATGACATTTTTATAAATGTTCAGCTTTGATGAAGTGAGAGGGAGACTATAACTTGAGAAAGGTTAGTGTTGTTATAAGCCAGGACATTTCTTGAAGATATTTTTGGATCTATTGTATTATCTTGTATTTTTTCCCAAAAAGAGTCATAGTGAAGATAGAAATACTCTTCTGCTTGTCTAAATTCCCATAATAATTAACCAAATACATGCAACTCACCTAGCTTCATGATATGGTCCAAGATTCAGTTTAAGGGTAAAGGTTAGAATGTACTCTTTGTGATGTTATTTTTTAAATGTTGTCCAATTATTAATGCCTGAGGTTAAAAATAATGTAAGTTTTTAATTTGCATTCTTTCATTTAATAATGCAGCTAATATATTTCACAAATACACCTATACACAAATGTGTGTGTTCCAGTAAGATAAAAATAGAAATTTTAATTTGAAGTTATTTTCTATTATGCCTCCAATTTTTTTTTAATTTCTTGACTGACTTTTATGTAAAAAAGGTAGTTCATCTCTTCCCCAAACTTTTACTACTAAAAGACTTACCCAGATGCCACTGTTGACCTCCCATTCAGGTCTCCAGGGCTAGACATTGAGATATATGTCACTGATAAGGACATGATCTTTCTAGGAAAAAAGCAGGGACTGGTTGTAGGATCAGTATGTGGTCACTGGAGAGAAGGAATGACTAAGAAATATCTTCCAGGTAAGAAAAGCAAGCAAGCAAAACTTTTCTAGCAGCTGATGTGAAAGTAAAAACAAAACAAAAAAAATTACCAAGTTGCAAGGCTTTGACACAATGATAGGAACCATACCTGCAATGCTGTGAGGAGAGGTTAGCGTACTGGAGGGCTTGGCTGGAGATGAGTAAGAAAGGCTAGTTGGGCACATTTAAAGAAACATCCTGCAGGGGGAGTGTGAGGCACTCTGCTCCAGACCGTGCCACAGGCTGAACCAGCCTCCACAGGTTCCTGCTCAATGAGCAGCTCCTACTCAGGGTCAGGGCTGGAGGAGAACTATGCTGGAGCAGTATGATTCATGAACAAGAACAGTGGTGGGAATTATTCACGTACGTACTACCGGAATTCCAAGGGAAGATGCACTGCAGTTAGCAGGAAATTGTCACTGCCACAATCCAGAAGTAAGAAAAACCCTGAAGGAAGTTGGGAAATAGAAACAGAGAAACAGTATGGAACTTCCATGACATTTTTGTCCCAAAATGAGAAATATGGACAGTCAAAGGAAAAGAATAACATTGAGCCATTAATTTGCAACTGAGCTACATGAATCAAATCCTGGCCAAGTACTAAAGATGAGGAACAATTCTAATTTATATTTACCCCTTTGCAGTAAGTCCACCAACTCCTTTACTTTCTTAATGGAGTTGGGCTCCTTCACATCACATCTTTGAGAATGTATTGTAGCCCATTAGAGGAAGATGCAACTTGCTTTCGGTCTCCACACAGCATCACGTTCATCTGCTAAAACAATCCATTGCATGGCCCCTACCTCCACCCCTGTTCCATCAGTCCTTGTGTCAGAGCCTTTCTTGTGTATGGTCATGTTCCATCTCTCTCCTCTGACTGAAAGTTCCCATCCCCCATCATCTTTGACCATCACCAGGTTGAAGGACTGGCACTGTTGTCATTAGACCATCCCTGACAAGATCTCACTGGTTCTACTGGTTTTCCCCAAAACTCCACTAAGAGAGGATAATTCCCTCCTGACTTAAACATCCTGGAGTCTTAAGTCCTTGAACTCTCCTATTTCAATCACCTCATCCTTCATCCTACCACAGACATACACTCACATAAGCATATTTTATACCAGAGGTTGGCAAACTACAGTCTCTGGGCCAAATCCTGTATGCAACCTGGTTTAATACAGCTCATGAGCTAAGGATAAATTTTACATTTCCAAGTGGCTACATTTAAAATGGTTGTGTACGTACCCTCATTGTATCTTCAGTTTTGCTTCTTGGCCCACAAAGCCTAAAATATTTACTACTTGACCCTTCAAGAAAAAGTTGGTGACTCTACTCCAGATCTTATAATTTCCAATAACTATAGTTTCTTCATAGTCTTTCTCAATTGCAAACAAGTCATGCTGTGAAGACCACTGTCAACATTTCTAGTTTACTTTCTCTAGAGTCTTAATTTCCCAAATCCTTTCATTTTACCAGCACCACCACTACATTGATGCTACCATTCCATCATTTCAAAGTACCTAATTTATCTGCTACAAGTTACATGCATAATATATATTTGTCAGATGGATGAATTAAGGGAGTATATTCTGCCGACTTCCAAAGTTGCAAATCTCAGGAATCCTGTCGTCTGAGGTCTGCCTGAACCATTCTCATTGGCCCTTTTCCTCACTCCAAAGAAACATGCCTGGTGCTATTTGCTCTTCTAGATACAGGCAATCCATGTGTAGAGTATAAAAGCTGAAAAACAAACCTACACTACAAATGGCAGCTATCAGTTTTGGAATAACTATTATGTAACAGACACTTTAAAACATAATCTTATTTACTCCTCTCAACAACTCCACAAGTTAAGTACTATTCATATTTTAGAGATGAAGATACTAAGTCTGCAAGAGGTCATAGCATGTGTCAGAGTTCCAGCTCAAACCTTTAGAGATCTAAATCTCATGTTCTTTACACTGTGATATGTGCTGTCAATGTCAAAAAATGGCTCAGGGGCTGGGCATATCAGTAAATGAGGGAGAACTAGAGGCTACGTTAAGCTTGGGAAGGGGGTTTACATCCCATTAAGTAAAAGAGTTAACAGGGTGTTGCTCTGTCCCTTGAACAAACCTGTGAATTAGTAAATAATCCAGACTCATTCACCTGGCTTTTTCGTGCCATCGCCACAAGAGTTCTTTTAAACACAATAAATGTGGAGGCAATTTAAATTTTCTCAAATATTACTGTATACCAAGAAGCTCAGCTGTGTTCTATAACCTTCTAATTTTCTAGCTGGGAAAGCATGAAGACTTGATGGGAAGATCTTCCCACTGAACCACGGAGGGGCTGTTTCTTACTTTCTTCCAAAAATAGTGAGCGTTAAGCTTATAGAAAAAAAAAGTCACTTAACATTATAACTCAACTGAGGTTAAAATTATTTTTAATTAATGGCTCAATAAATTTTCTTGCCCTCCCCTCATCAAGAACAATTAACTTGGCTCTTGCTTCTTCTAGCCTAAGGTTTTCTAATAGGATTAACCATTTCCAGTAAAGAAATTCATATCTGAAAGAAAGAAGGCAATTCTGGTGTGTAGTTTAAAAAATATTGAGCATGACCTATAAAATTTATTATTCATATCACTGCTCCTTTTAAGACTCTAGCTTTAAAAAAAGGCTCTGCCTACTTTTCAATACTTCTACAATACAGTCTGTCATGCCTCAACCCTCTTTAAGGGTATCTAAATTCCCTTCAAATGCTATGTGTATCCTATGCCAGCGACATTCTCCTGCTTCCTTGGTCTGTGCCATGCCCAGTTAGGTATTTAGATTCTGCGACCCTTTTTCCTCACTGAGCTTCATCTGACATGTATTGTTCTGTGGCTTTAAATTGGATAGTCCACTACTAATTTCTAACTTTGAAATAAAGATTATTTCTCTATAATTTTAAGTCTTACCTAAGGCTTACTCAAGCCAACTTTCCCTTGTAAAATCAGAGCAACGAACTCTTTACAAACAGATGCCCTCTGCAGACAGAGGATTGAAGGCTGAAGGAATCAGAATGTTCTCAGAGAATTCCTTTTTACATTAGCATTCATTGAATACTTACTGTGCCAGGCACTATATTTAACATGCATTAATTCATTTACTACTCAAAATAACTCTATTAAGTAAATATTACTGTCCTTATCTGTACAAATGAAGAATCAACTAAAGGACAAAAAGATTGAATAACTTGCTTAACCTCACACAGCTGATATGCCTGAGATCAGAGATTTAAATTCAGCCACTCTGACTACTAAGATTGCTTAACTATAAAAGTATATTTTGCTTTAGAAAATTAATTGGTGCCAGGCTTCAAGAAACTTTGCCTCACTTCTTTTGAAGTGAGCATAGTGCCTTCATGAACAGTGGCATCATTAAATTATGATTTATTTTTCTTCTCCCCTAAGTGACTGTACAGAGTCACAGAATGGCTGGAGACAAGTTTTCTAACTGACTGGGAAAACTTTTGTTGCTACCCAAAGATTCTTCTCCAACCTTCATGCTAATTTTTCCATCTGGCCTTATTGCTTTAACTTATGGCTTTGACATATGCAAAAGTACTAGTGTGCACTTCTATACTAATATCTTTCCCTGTTATGTCTCCTAACCATCCCTAGAACAATGTCTGGGGCATAAAAAGCCCTAAATAGTACTTTAATATGAAAGAAGTATTTGTGAAGAAATTTTCATAGAGGAAAGAGGCTAGTGTGGATGGTACTAACCCCAACTTCAACCTAATGGGTACTGCAAAATATTTATAAATATTTATATTTATAACATTTGTTAACTTATATATTCAAAATTCATTTTGTTAATAAATTAATTTTATAATTAATTTCATATTTTATATAATATATTATACATTTTTGTGTCTATGATACTTAGCCTATTCTTCTTCATAGAAGATATTTTTGTTGATGATATTGACCTATGTGATGTCTTCCAGCTTTTATTAATCCAAAGGATATGGAGGACAGAGGCAGAATTGAGAGGAAGTTCATTACCCACAGCAATGAATAAAAAAATAAATAAATGTTTGCTCAATATATAGTTCAATATCACAGGCTTTATACATATTGCCACGTATAAGAAAATGTGGTTTTTGCAAGTTAGAAGTGTTTCAAAATCTTGAAATTGTTAATTGGCTAAAATTTGAATCTTATATTTTTGGAGAAAGACTTTCACTCCAATGCAACCATCTTCTATAAACAAGTAAGGTAATCATCACTTTCCTCCATTTGTTCAAGTCTTCCAAAGTTCCTCATCTCTTTTGGCTGGACAGTGTCTGTATTCCTTAGTCCTCATTATTGAGGAAAGAAGAAAGTGCCACAAAGTGGATGTTTCTGTGAATCAGTCTGAGTTCAGGGTATACACACACTCACACACACACACACAGAACCTTGGGGAATTGTTTTTATTTTGTGGAAAACATACTTAATTGTAATGTTGTTTGCTTTGCCAACTGCCGTGTCCAATCATCCTCAAAGAAATCTTTCAGCTGCCGCTGGAAAGAGGACTTGCTTATATAGGTGCTACTTTATTGCTGCTAGAAATAAACCCAATTTACCTTGTCAGTACATAACTCCTATGCCTATACTTGAAATTTCTTATGAGACAGAGATATCCCTCATTTATTTGTGAGTGGAGTCTTTGTGTTTGTTTGCGTTTGTGTCTGTGTTTCCTTGACCTACTTCAACTCTTAGGGAAATCAACAACCACTTAAAACATCCAAACATTTTTTTCTCTCCAACTTGTCTTTCTTAGAGAGAAAATTCAGCTGCAGCTGCTTTAATTCTGCAAAGCTCTATTATACTTAAAGTACACAGTTGAATAAGCAAATGCATCTCTCGAAAGAGTTAATTTGTTTCTTAGAATTTTTGTGCAATACTAGTACACTGAAATATTATTATTTTGCTGTATGCATGCATATCTATAAGGGAAAATATTTCATCAGTTTAAATGTTTATGCTTTCATATTTTTAATCACATGGAGGAACTGGAGCTACAATTACAACATGCTGTGTCTAAGTAATAGTAGTTGTCTTTATTATATGGTCTATATTAATGATTCCCAACTCCATAAAATTCCAAAAACATTTTTTTGTCCAGATTTATTCCTCTGACTTAAAAAAAAAATCAAGACTCACACACACACATACACACACACACACACATGCACACACATACAAGCACATGTATAGAGTGTCTGGTCCTAAGACAGACATTTGGAAACATCAAAACCAAGCCACCAGACTTAAGTAAACCCATATAAGGAACAATTCATTTCCAAGGAATCTTTAAAATCTCTAAAGTTAAGTGAAATTTATAATTTAAAATTTTTGTGTTTGTTTATTTTTCCAGTCCTATTGACTTTTTTAAATTTAATAAGTATAAAGTCCAGTGACAGGAAAGCAATTGAGATTATCTTTTAAAATAACAGAATTGAATCTATGTAGGTCTATAGGATCATGGGGTCCACTTTCTTTGGTGCATTGATAACAACCTGAAATGCAAAATTGTGTGACTTTTTTATAGGTGTGTTTGAAAAAGATCGTGTCTGTCTATTTCTATCATCTACCTATCTATTTCAAATTTTCAAAAGGTTCTATGACCCAATATTTTAAAAAGCCATTGTTACTAGTGGGTAGACAACTATTAGGGCAAGGACTGTATTATATTCTCTTGTATGTCATTATATATCCTGGGCATAAGTGCTGAATGAATATTTATTGAAGGAAAGAAGGAGAAAGAAAGGACGTAGTGAAGAATGGGAAGGAGAGTAGGAAGTAGGAGAGAAATAAATAAGTTAACCATTGTTCTTCTTTTCCTAGATGACTTATCAGTAGACAATATAAAATGGCTTCTACAGATCAGGTACTAGGCAACACAAGGTTTTTCAGTTTGTGTACTCCAGGACGCAAACACTGAGACAGAGTTGAATGTACAACTTCTTTTGTTGGGAAGTATTACCAATGAAAGGCAAAGGGGAAAAGAAGGAATGGTTAGATCTGACAAAGAATCTATCCCGACAAGGAGCTCTAAAGTAAGTGTTGCCTGTTAGAGGAGTCCGATCTCAGGCCAAGCCCTTGGACCCCCACCTTGTTCAGTCACTGGCTGACAGCCACTCCCAGAAGGATATTACTTCAGCCTGAAATCTGAGGCTGAACCTAAAGAAACTAATAGCTGGAGGCTGTTGGATAACCATAGTCCACAAAGTTAGCATGTCCTTTCTTGAAGGGGGATCTGGGAGGCACATCTCTGTATCTCCTACACAGGTAAGAACTAGTTTCTTTCATCATAGACAGCACTCTAAAAAATATCAACTTCTTCCTATCAAATCACTGACTCCAAATTAGAAGAGAATGTAATTATTTCTTTATAAAAGGATACCCTATTAGAGGAGTTTATGAGTTCAGGTATACACACTACATTTCTGCATGTCTCTACCTTGCTTATTAGGGGGTTTCACAACAAATGCATCTCTGATTTTTTTAGGATAGAAAGCATAACATTGATCAAAATTAAAGAAAACCCATATTTCTTATTCATAAAGAATAAATTATTCAGATGAATATAATTTGGTAAATCTAAAAGTAGTTAATATCTTTGTTTCTCTTTTTGCCTTTCTTTTTATGGGTTTCCATGGGAATCTTTGTGGAGCAACAGAATATAGCTAAATCTATATGTGCTTTAACAGGATTGGTTTCAATTAAAGATTTGATGCATCTGCTCCTTGTGGCTCATAAAAAATTAACATACATTTATTGAATGATTAATATATATCCAAGATTATGCAAAATCTCTATGAGAAATTCAAAACCCAAGGAAGCTTTTACCTGTGTTCCCTAATGGCAATAAGAAATGAAACTAGACACACGTTCATCAAGATGATGCAGGAGAGAAAAGATTTCTTATTCATCACAAGATTCATGGCTGAGGCCCCTGTAACAAAAGATGGATTAATAAGAGAAAAGCATAACCAAGGTTTATTTAATATAAGTTTTATGTGACACAAATGCTTCAAAAATGAACACCCAAAGACACAAGGAAAACTATACTTTTATGTAGAGTAATGCAGAAATATGATTGGAGAACAAATGGGTATGATCTATTGGTAATAAACTATCCCTGACAAGAAGCTCTAGATTAGGGGGAACATAGCAAGAACTGTCTGTTCAGATTCTTTTAAGCCTCTCTCTGTTATATTCCTTCCTTCTGGGACAGAACAACACACCTGTTACATAAGGCTCTTCAGGAGTGAAGAAAAGGAGAAGGTCAGAGAGATCTTCTTATTTCTGTAGTTTTCTCAATTTACTTCAGCTTAAAATACTCAATATTCCATATTTTGGAGGTAGCATTTCCTGCACCCCATTGATGACAAATGTGAGTATCTTAGTTTATCTTTTCCATACCTCTATTCTCATACTCTCCACCCCCAACCCAACTGAAATGGATTTCTTTAATCCTAGGAAACTTCCAGGTGTGAGGCAGGTGCAAATATAAGTTAAAATAATAGCATTTTTGACAGTCAGCCAGCAAGTCATTCGGTATCTCAATCAGTCAATAAATATAAATTGAGTATCTACAAATTGCCAGTCATTATGAATCCCAGGGCACAGAAATTAACAAGATAGACAATATCATTCTCTTCAATAAACTTATGCATGACCAAAAAATAATTATAATAATAATTTCAAAGAATAATAAGAGTTAAAATGAAAAGAAATAAATATTATAAAGAGTAAATATAGTGGAGTTGGGGAGCTGGTAAAATTTATGTAGACAGATCAAGCAGGGACAATCTGAGGAGTTGTAACTTGAACTGGGATCTGAGAGGGGATAAAACAATAAAGTGAACTTCTATTGGGAGAATATTAAAAGGAAAATATAGCTAGAAAGAAAAACCACAAAGTTACTAAGATGGAAGTAAGTTTAGTCTGTTCTAGAAATATGTGTTCCTCTAGAAATATAATGCAAGACGCATTTTAAGTTCCTAGGAGACACATTTAAAAAGTAAAAATAAAGTGGTTAAATTACATTAATATTTAATTTTGATTTCTTTTATCTAATATACACAAAATAGTATCATTTCTACATGTAATCAATTTAAAAATAATGAAATATTTGACGTTAAGTTTTACACTAAGTCTTTGAAGTATGGTGCGTACTTTACACTTAAAGAACAAATGGAGTAGAATATTTAAATGTGGTGATTGTAATTTAAGTGTTCAATGGTCATTTGTAATTAGTAGCTACCATATTGGACAGTATAGTTACAGGGACAGAAATAAGGCCACTCTTTCTGGAAGGTGCTTAACAAAGAAAGTGTATCAAGGTGAATTTGGAGCTAAAGATAATGCACAGGTCAGGCAGGGCTTCCTAGGCAGCGACAATACATTTGTACCATATTAAAATTACAAGAGGAGTTCACAGAGGATTTTAAGCAGGAGATTGACATGGTATGATCACTGTTGTAAAGATAGTCTCTCTGTGTGCTGTATATAGAATGGGCTGGAGAGGGTGCAAAAGTAGATGCAGGAAAACCAGTTGGGAGTCTGTTGCATTCTTCTTTGTGATGCATCATCTCATGGACAGGGTTGTAGCAGTGGACCTAAGTGGAAAAAATATGGATATGTGTTTTTATGGTAAAAGACTATCAGATTGAATTCTACTAGAAAGTCCAGACATAGGGTAGGTATAGAGATAGGAATTACGAATGACTCTTGTTTTTCTTTGTTTTATTATTGATTTTATTTATTTATTTATTTTTTGGTTGGGAAAGTAAGTGGATAGTAGTAACATACATTGAAATGGGAAAGATTTGAGGTTTTGGAGGATAAAAATAAAGATCCTCATTCGGTTATGCAAAGTCTGAAAAGGCAGATAGAACTGAAAATGATGAATACACAATTTGTGTCATTAACATGGAATCCAGAGTTTGAAGGTGTCAGTGTATCAGTATTATTTAAAGTTAAGAGACAGATGAGATGACCTAGAGAAGGGAAAGGAAGGGACAAAAGGGGAGAAAAGAGGGGAGAACAAAAAAAAGGAGAGGAGAGAAGGAGAAGGAGGAGAGGGATTAACATTGACTATGATGAAATTAGTTAGGAGGATAAATGCAGTTTTCAACAGACAGTGGCAAGACCCTAGCTGGAATTCTATAGAGAGAAATGAGAAGTGAAGAAATGGAAACAGCAAGTACAAATAACATTTTCAAGGAGTCTCCACGAAAAAAAAGCAGAGAAATGATGCAGGAACTAGAGGACAGATGTGAGATCAATGGAGAAGGTTTTTTTCTTTGTTAATTTATTTCTTTTAGGTTGAAGGTATTAAAGTCCATTTTTATACAAATGGATCATCCATTACCTAAGAACTTATGATTCAAGAGAAGTTGTTAATTACAAGGGGTAAATTCAGGAAGAATCTGAGACTAAGCCAGGTTAATCAATTTACTCCAATTCCCATAGCACATAGTGAAACCATGATGCAAACAAACACAGATATTCCTGACACCAAGGACCGGGTCCTGGTGCATGTTGTACTGATGTTACACTGCCTCTCAGGGAGGAAAGCTCAATTTTGGAAAGCTAATCTCTTGCAATATACGTAACCTTAACATTTGTACCCCCATAATATGCTGAAATAAAAAAATAAAATAAAATAAAATAAAATGCAATAAAAAATGAAATTAAATTTAAAAAAATGAATGGTATCAAGTAAGAGGTACTTGATTAGTCTAGATATGAACTGATAAGAGGCCAAACTAAGACTGGAACTATGAGGAGAAGCAGAAAAGGGCTGATCAAAAAGGTATTAACAATCAAACCTCATTCATATGGGAATAAGAAAGAGTCAAGATGACTCAGGGCTCATAAATTCCTGTACATATGAGAATATGGTGGGTAGTCTGCATCTATCAGGAAGTTTACTTTCACATGATGCTCATGCTCAGTTTAATACATTCCGTCACCAATTCTCTTCTGTTTTTTGGGTCCGAATTGTTTTTCACACCTCAGCTGACTAAAGATGATTTGAGCTATCACTAGGCAGCACTGCCCCCTAGTTGCTTCAGTATCTTTTGTAAAAATATGCTTGTCTATCTAACGCATTTTTCAGAAATGCCTTATGTATGAAAGTAAGTTGGTCCCTTTAAGTAAAATACTACCAAACACAATGATGAGAGAAAAGGCCAAGTTCAGGAAGGAAAAAATAAATAAATAAGCTTAGTTTTGGACAACTGTATTCTGATAAGACAGCAGAAAATTTAATTTGAAATTTATTGTCATCTTCATGTAGCACTATGAGTAATTTTCCATCCTCCCTTTGGAACCTGAGTAATGATTGCAGCCTGCTGACTGAGCTCAGAAGCCAGCCTCGCCAGGTTTTTCCAAAGGATCTGGAGGGTCTGTGTCCAGCCAGTTAGCAACACACCTCTCAAGATGGCCAGGAGAGCACAAGATATGTCAGGACCTTGAACACTAGCCAGGGAATCTTTTAAATTTTAAAAGCTTTTATTGAAAAATTTCTAAGTAGTAGATGTTTTTGTCTCATTTCATAGACAAGGAGACTAAGGCATCTGTAAGTGATTTGGCCTAGACCTCATTGCTAGTAAGTGGCAGAGCTGGGATTCAACTCAGTTAAGGTTTATTACAAAGCAGACACCCCTAGCAATAGTATGGACGTGGCTTCTGAGAAACTACTTGGGAAGTACAATGCAGTGATCAGTTGTGCAGCTTCTCCATGGTAGTCATTGTTATATCTCTGTGGTGTGCAGATTCTGTTGGAGGGCACATTTCTACTACTTTTCAGTGGCCAGAGGAGTGGAAGACTGTAGTGGTTATGATAAAGTAGAAGTAGTTATAATTAAGAGCAATAGAAGAGAGGAAACAAGAGTATTAATTCTCTACAGATCAGTGACATTTTCTAGAGGTCTATAAATATGTATCATGCAAAAATATTTTCTATCCAACAAGAAGAGCTGCAGTCTTTTCCCCCTGAGTTTAATCATCACTAATTGCTTTCTTTGTTGTTTGCTTTAATTTTGGTACTGCAATTTTGCAATTTCCTGCCAATCCTTCCTCTGTGTGTGTGGTTTTCTTAATTTATTTTATTTTTTTTTTTAGTCTTCTTTAATGTTGCTGAATCCAATTATGTGACATAATCAAACAGGTCCATGCAGCATGTAAGGACTCAAACTATGCTCTAAAGCCTTTGGACTAATTGATCAATCATGTTAATGATAAGTTTGGGCAAAGTCAATGCAAATTTTCTGTACCCTAAACAAATTTTTTGAGTATCTAATTTTACAAACTATTTTTTAAAGCTTCATTAGGACATAGTACTTCTTGCTGTTCATGCATGTTGGAAAACCACACATTTTTAGATGCATCACCTTTATAGACACAAGGCGATAGTTGGAATTGCTAAATTCTAGTTAAACATCAAGCACCTGTTAGAGTCAACACATTTAGCAATAATGCCCACATTAGCAGTTCTGAATATATCTTCAGAGAAAGTCCACAGATCAAATTCTACAAATCGAATGTAAGGTTTCAGTAACCGAAGCCATTCATTCATTCATTCATTCATTCATCTAATGAATAAGCATTTACCTCAAGCCTCCTGTGGTCATAATCAACAGCCCTTTTGGGGAGTGTAGTGAAGAGAGATGGACACGTACTCTAAGAACTAGTATGTATTATGAATATACATATGCTAGAAATATGCATAGAGTATTATAAAAACAATGTGTAAAATCATGTGCTTGGTTTTACTCAAATATATATATACCTTGAATGGGAAGTATCCCTATGAAAAAATAAAAAGCCAAAATGATATTTTATAATATGGGAAAAATTTTCTTAGACTCCATATAGATTATCATGGGTAATTTAGAAAAATACTACTTTCCCAGACTGGAGAGAAATTGAAAGCATCTCTTTAACAGTGACAGATATAGGTAGATATAGATATAGCTGTAGATATAGATACAGAAAAAACATACACCCATTAGCTAGATGTACAGTGCATCATTTAGAAAATTTCATAGGAACTGATAAAAACATAATTACATATTAGAATGTTTACATATTATCATTTTAGTTAACTAGCAGCACTGTGCTGCTTAAACTTGTGCTATTTATAATCCCATGAATAACTTAAGATAAAAAAGTCTGAATGTGTCCAGACTGTTTTAGATTAATTTACAATTACAACTTATATTTATCTGGGGATATTCATCTAATATTAACTAAATTCAGAGACCTTGTAAAATAATATTTATGTAAATTAAAAATAATTAAAAAATCACTTGTATATTTTCCAGTATCTGCAAACATGGGTGACAGTCAAAAATTTAATTGAACCAGCATGGATAAGAAGAGATATCAGCTGCAAACAATCAATATGAGTACGCTAATGGGCATTGCTTAAATGTTAGATACACTGGACCAAATTGCTTTTTTACCCATATATTTCCAAAATTATTTCATAAATGCTGAGCAATGCAATAAAGCCAGTGTTCCTAATCTATTGGCACAACTTTAAAGATCAATTATTGAATATTTTTTGTTTCCATCGGCTTGGGAGTAAAGATTATTAGTGTTCAAGATAATCCATATGTGATTTGCCTAAGCAGTTAAGGCAAGGTCACATTTTCTAGGCCTTAATGCTGAGAGTTTAGTAAAACAGAGGGTGCAGAATTGGCATTTCAAATATCCATAAAAACAAAACAAAAAATAAGAAAATCATAATGCAGGCACATACATATAACTGGCTTGTGGCAGTGATAGGATCCTTCATAACATAGCACTTATAGTTCTCTTCATATTTTATTTGCTGTCCTGAAGCAAAATTTTATATTTTGAAATTGGTACAAAAAGTATGAAACAAATTTGGGTGCATGCATTTTCAATGGTCGTATAATATTTCCCAAATTCATGTTCATCCTGCCTTACCCACCATACACTCTGGGAACTAGCACCATCGTTATACTGGATATGTAATGTCAAGGCATTAGTTTAGGAGGTATTTCCCAACACTAAGTTGTGTAGGAAAAAGGTAAAAGTTAAAAAATTTTAAAGATTTTCAAATAGTTAATATTTGGGATGGTAAAAGCTGTGTCTCACTATCACGCATTTGAGATGTAACAGTGAAGGGGTAGCTGCGTGGTGTGATAGACGGGCAATACTAAGGGAATTTATGTTTCTTCTATCTTCAGTAGAGATAAGAAAAACAAAATACTTTGATATTTTTCCTCTCTTTTCGAGGTTTAAAGTCCGATGATTCTGTCTTCCTAACCATCATATTCCACAGAACTCCAGCCAAATGTGTGTTTAATGTGGGAAATAGTCATGGCCTTTATATTTCTCTAAGTATTTTCATATCCATGTATTTGTGGTTTGCACTATTCTCTTAACCCAGATGTCCTTCAGAGTTACTGTCTCTGCCTCATCCTCTTAGAGTTGGCATGGTACATTTTAATCAGACAAAAAAACAAACAAACGCTGGAATGTTGTTGGAAAAAAACTAGTGGGTTCCCAACTGATAAAAAAAGGTTACTTTAAATAGTAAACACCATGTAAATAAGTGTGCTATCCTAAGTTATTAAAACATTCACATGAGGCTATTAACAATATATGTGAAATACTTGATTTAATCAAAAAGTAATGGAGATGATTTTGTTTCATTATTGGGCATGTATCATACAGTGGACCAGAATTTAAAAAGCACATATATAGCTTGTACATGACAGTATTTAATGGGCATGGAAAGACCCAAAAAACCAAAATTATCTTTCACACACCTGCTAGATCATCTGAACCATCTCCTATCAGATTTATTGTTTCTTTAGAATAAGATATTGCTCACTGAAGTTGAGTGTGAAAATAAAATTTCTTATCCAGGAAAGTTATACAACCAAACAGCTGCTCAATTATAGCAGTTTTGCCCAAAGAGCCCTATATCTGAGATGTGGCAAGAATCTTTAGGGAACAGGATAAGTGACAGATAAGGGTTAATAACAGGCAAAGATAGAGATATGGGGCATTGCCTAGACAGACTGCTGTAAGAAAAATTCTGAATTGGAAGGTCTTGAGATGAGACGGGGAACAAAAATGCTTTATTATGATACCTTGGTAGGGGGAAAGGAAGTTGAGCATCCATTTTGAGCTATGCTAGGGGCCCTGCACATCATCCATCTATTGCTCTCAACTACTCTATGAGTCAGAAACTATCATCTCCAAGGTCTAGGTTAGGACAGTGAGGTGAAGGGAAATTAATGCAGCAAATAAGTAACAGATGCAAAAATAGAGGTAGGGATGACAAACTTCCCTTGGAAAAATGTGCATGTCTACTTAAGACTTAGAAGAATAACCCTGATTATTAATAAAAGAAAGAAAAAAGAAGGAAAAGATAAAGAAAGAGGATAGAGGGAAGGAGAATGAAAGGAAAGGGGGGAAAAAAGAAAAGAAAGTAGAAAAAAGAAGTAAGGGAAAAAGACTTTTTAAAGAAACAGATGAAGTAAGAAACAAATTATTAGTTATGTACACCCAGCCTTATAAAATTTGGAGATTGTCCATGAATGCTTCCAAAGTCATCCGTAAACATGCTGATTATAATCATGATCATAAGCAAAGGGCATCAAAACTAGACTTGACAGAGTAAATCTGAGTAGTAAGCTGGCCTATGATTTACCTAATATTCCTTGAAATTAGGAAATGTGTTATTCGCCATCCTCTAAACCTTCTCATGAGAAAATAAATAATTTTCCCCAGTGGTGCTTAAACTGTCTCAAATCTTTATTTTTAGCCTTAACTAAATTCATGGAATCTACTAATTTTCAATTATGTTTCTGGAGCCAAACTTTTTAAAGTGAATTTTCATTTTTGGGGTTCTCAATAATGCCTTAAAATTTGCTTCTTCATTGGAAGTAGTTATAAATGATTGACAGGTATGGAAACACTACACCAATTCCCACAGAATCATTTCTTTTTATAGGAAATACAATAAATGCCTGTTTATATAACATGGTTAGGAATTGGAATGGCTTGGTTAATTGCATGCTCTAGTTAGCTGAGGAGTTGTATGGCCAGAGAGAATTAACAGATGGTTATGAAACTGTACTGTGTGTGTTAAATCTACTAGTCTGGGACTTACCACTTTTTCATTCATTCTTATTATATTCATGGAAATATTTCTTGATACTATGTAAATTATCTAGCATCAGAAATCGTTTATAAAGTAGACAAGATGGACGGTGCAACTTATACCTGATTGCATTTCTGAGAGTGTTAACGTTTTAAGATTTTCATGTTTATTAAGGTGCTATGATTACTGATTTCTTATCCATGAAATAAATCAGTTGCTATTGTGTACATTGGCCAAAGCTGTGATTTATTCAGAAGATTTGAGGCAGTGACATACAAGGTAAGTCTACAGGAGCTACTTTCACTTTTAATAATATCATATAATTTGCCTCCCAAATACCATATCTAACCACATCTATAATGAAGCTGTGAATAAAATTCTGTGTGTCATTTTCTTTACTTCAGCAACAATTATGCAGAACTGCATGTCAAATACAATCAGCATTCTGTGTGGCTTTCATTTCATTATTTGACTGTATAATACACACATATATAGAGTGAGTAATGTTCAGTTACCTGGGATCATTTTCATTCATGGGTATTTCACAGGCCAAACTTCTTTAAATGCCTGAGGTCGTTGGAAACTCAAGTATAAACTGTTCATTAAAATTTCAATCATTTCACACCTAGTAGCATATACCATATGTTAGATATCCAGTGAAGAAATTGCATAACACTCTAAAATTCCAATGTAGTCAGCTCTGGGCAACCCTTTGAGCAGAGGCTAACCTACACTGCCTGCTCTCCTTCAGGGATTAGGGAGAACACAACTATGAGCCTATTCATTTCCTACTCCTGTAAAGGAGGAGAAGTACCGCAGTGTAGCTCTTGGGGTATTTGAGAGCTGGAATGTCTTCAACAGCCATGTCCCTTCACAGTGTTGTGCAAAGTATACTCAAGAGACTGGAGAATTATCACAATATTACATTATTGAATTTTGGGCTTATTTCTTACAATAGGGGATTTATGAACAAGAAGATATCCACTTCCCAGTCACAACACTCTACAGGTAGGTATAGAAATGGTATAGCAGATGGAGGAGTATTATTTTCTGAAGAAATTTAGGTACAGGTTTCTCACATTTTTATTTGATGCCTCAAACAGTAGGGACTCAAGCATCTTCCCTAATGTGTTATATAAACATCTTTTCAGAACGACTCTAAATGAGTCGTTCTTATTCTTTCTTGGATTCGTTCCAGAATATTCCATAACAATGCATAAGTCCTCTCATTAGAGAAATGTGCATACAAACGTATATGTATAATATTGCTTCCATTTCAAGGGTTCTGGGAACAAATGATTACTTTATATGTGTCCACAAACTCGGGATTTACAATCACTCAAAGGGGAAAAGAAGGTGTTGGCATCAAGGAAGAATTAAAGCTATAATCACCCATGAAGGAGTTGCGCGTTGAAAAGCCCCTAAGATAATTTAACTTTCAAATGACTTCTCTCCTCTCCCCAGTTTAAGCTAGGGCATTCCTCTGTTGATTTTCTGAAACCCAGGGAAGAAACAGTCCTCACTTGTGCTGTATGGAGGAGTAAGATGCCTTATATGCCCTTGAGACAGCTTGTTCCCCCCACATACAGAAGGAGAAGAGGCCAGCTTATGTAACCACTTCTTAAACATTTGTTTCATTTCCGTACTAAATGTACTTATACATGTTGAAGGAATTTAAAGTACTCAAGTGAAATCTGCTAAAGAATATCCATTTAAAACAGTTTTATTCAGTGCCCAGAATTTTCCCTAGCTAATGATTCAAAATTACTGATTTATATTATTTGTGAGCAGAGTATTTTGAACAGCAAGAAGATTTCTAAAATTTTTAAGGTAATACTAAGAACATACCAGAGGTCATTGTACCTGATCAATGAAAAACTGTAAAGAACAATTTAGTCTGTAAAAACATATCTGCATAATGCATTTATTTCACTGTGTGCCCTGTCTCCTAATTACAGCACAGGAGGGGAGAGCTTCTTTAATGCATTGTCCTCTCCTCCCTCCTCAACACAAATAGCACACATTTCACACACTCTATTGAGACTGTTTCACTGCAGGGAGAAAATTGCCATCCTAAAAAAGGAAGACCTGGAATATCTTTAAGCTGAGCCAAGCAAGGTGGGGAAAAGGATATTCTAAGAGATCATGTCTTTTTTTTTTTTTTTTTTGCCTCAAGGAAGACCGGAGCATCTGATCACCTCATTCTCAGCCCTCCTTCCCCAGAGCTTTGAGATGTAACCCTACTGCCTCTCCCCTCCCGGAGCATAGGGGTCACATTAAAATATATCACTCTTCTTTGTCTCCTCTGTGTTCCATCTTTTGAGGAACCACCCCTTCATCACTTCATAGTAATCCTACACTATCATCATGTTTGTAGTAGGACAAACTCACACTCTCTGATCATGAGTGAGTCTGCGAACAAAACGTTCCAATTAACAGAGTACAGTGTTTTCTTGGTCATAGAAGTCATTTTAGAGAAGGGTACATGACCCAAGCCATGTTAACCAGAGTATCTCCCATAATTTTGTCACTATTGGGAGAAAAGTTTTCTGTTCAGTGGGATCTGGATATACATAGATGATATAAACTACAAGGGTGGGCAATTTCCCACCATAGAATAATAACTTGTTGGGAATGTGGTCAAGCAGAGGAAAGCAGATTAGGATATGCCGAGAAAGAGACCTTATGGCATTGTTTGAAAATATGGATCTAGCTGCCCCTAAGGCAGTCCTCTCTTCTTCCCTAGCTGTTTTAGTCCATTTTCTTGCATAAATTACTTTGAATTTTTAACACCTTTAATTTAGAGAGTTCTGACTAACACAAAAATTGGTACATGAAAGTGGAATATTACACAAGAGAACAATTCGAATATGGATGTAGCTAGGTCAAAACTAGCAGTAGTACAGAAGTGATTTCTCATCTCTTACTGGGAAGGATATCAACCTGTTTATGTGATAGTAAAGGATAAGGTTAAGTTCTTACCTGTTGTTATCTTGGGAATCAGACAATGTAAATAAAATATCTGGAGCTTTAGGATGAATTAAAAAAGAAACAAAAAAAACAAAACAAAAATATCTGTTGGAATCTTGAAGTTTGCTGACTGCTTCCTGCAGCCTTTAGTAAGGTCATAAAATAAAGACTCCGGCTTTGGCTCAGACTAACTCTTCTCAAAGCAGAGAGTGACAGCCTTTACTTCCTTGCTAAGGTGACATTTAAGAAATGAAGGTGGCTGAGATTTATATGAGCATCCCTTACAGGCTGAAGAAACCAAATTATAAAACTCCAAGCCAATTAGAGACAGTAAAGACAAGAATGTAGGGAAATCAGCAAATTTTGTATTAGAACTCAGCAGCCAGACACCAAGAGGAGGCTTCATCCTGCAGGGCCAAGATTAGTATGAGATGATTGAGGCACTAATTTCAGGCACAGAATTGAAGGAGGCACTAAAAAACCTTGGTAATCAAGAAAAGTATTTTGATGTGATATTTTTAAAAATCAAAATTAATGTAAAAATTCATACTTAACAAAGTATCAAAATTGTAAATCAAGACAGGGCTGAACTCAAGCAACCACTGCGCATTTCCTGTCCTCCCCCAACAAAAATAATAGTAAGCCTGTTATAAAAAATCATGTATTCTAATGCAGACAAAAGTTAAGGGACAGATTAGTGTTCTCCCTGCCCCAGGCAGAAATGTTGGGATGGGTTGCTAAGAGACAGAAACTACCAGAATGAAATTGAGATTTAAGACTAGAGTCATCAAGCCTGGGCACTGGTTACCAGTCTAGGGAGGAAGCAAGCAGCAAACAAAAGTCAACTGAGGTTTTAAGAGCATTATTTTGTCAGAAAACCTTCAACCCTGGCAACTTTTCAATGCCTAAAACAATTCACACATCTCTGAGTTTATACAAAAAGGAAGCTGTGTACCAGAGCAGTGTTGCTCCAGAAATGGAACCCCTCCAATAATCTCAGATACAGCCATGAAGGAAAATGCCAAAGGACTTTCTATAAGAGGGCAGAAGGAGGCAGGCCGATCAAGACATTGACTCATCTGCCACTAAGCAATGGCCTCTCATTCCTGCCCAGCAGAAGTGACACGTGCTCTAGTTCAAAGGCCATCATATTCTATTTACTCTTCTCTACTTTGTCATGTGAAAATGTTTATTCTATGTGTTTATCCTATTTTATCTGCTTAATTTTGGATTTGATATTTTGGGGCTGTTTAGATTTATCATGTAGCTGCAAATTACACATTTATTTAGAGAAATATTCAAACTGAAAAAGAGTGAGTTACATCATCCAAAGATCCTAATCTTGAAACTATATGCAGAAAATAAATAAGACTTTGGATTACCAGCCTTTGGGGAAAAGTTACATGCATTTTCAGCATTATATGAAAGTAGTCATGTTATGGTAGAACTGATATTTTTTTCTAAATAATATATGTAAGAGAAGTAAATTGTTTATGGACTACTATGAGGTAAACGTAGTAGTGGGCATTTATGTTTTTCTATTTAGATTCTCTTTCATTAGGAATGAATTGTCCTTCTTTGCATAATAAGTCAATTCAACCCAGGTGTTCTTTGAGCCCAACCTTACTACTCCTTATGCCTCTTCATTATACTGCTCTCCCAGAACTGACCCTTGGACCCAAACCTGGACAATCAAAATACTCGCTCCCCTTGTGACATTCCCCTCTCTCCCAAATCTCCAGTGTAAGCTATGTTTCAGTCCTGACTAGCAATTCATATTACATTATCTTCCATATTCTTTGGCCTCCTCTTGAGACAACTGACTGATTTAATATATTCAACTCCTAAAAAAAAGAAAACTAACTAAAGAAGTGAATTTTCTGTGCTCATTCTATTTCTACAAGATATCTCCATTTTCAGTGACCAGAAAGACAATTTTCTATTTTTTCCAAATAAAAATGTTAATTTATTAAAATACAGAATAACCATACAAAGAAATAGAGAAAAGCAGTCTCAATGATTTCTTATACATAGGACAAATAGTTCATAACTATTGAGTGTTTACTTTGTTTCAGAAACTATAATATTTTAAATATTTTACAAGTATTTCATCCTTTTATTTTTTTTTTATTTTTTTTTTAAAGATTAACAACCATTTTATTTAAAGAATTTCTATAAATAAATAAGGAAAATACAGCCACACAGAAAAATGACTAAATATTATATATCAGCAATTCACAGTAGAATTATATAT
>VBSM01000361.1:28427562-28456896 GCA_008086735.1 Cheirogaleus medius
AGAGACGCTCTATCTGGCGGTGTTTCTCGTCCGCCATCTTGCTCCGCCCCTCATCCTTTTATAAGAGCTATTATAATCATTATTTTTATAGATGACAATAATGAAACATGGATTATTTATGTTATTTGTTCAACATTACTTAACATTTAAATGATAGACCTGGAATTCTAAGCCAGATAGCCTAGATACAGAGTCCAGGCACCTAACCCTTTCATCAACACCATCTATTCATAGTAAAGGTGAGTAAAACATCGTGGAAGGGATGAATGGACTGATTCAAACCCATTTCAGGCCAGACTAAAGGCAAACAATGTGCCTGGACATATAAGGAATGGAGTTCTTAGTGGAAGGGCCAAATGCCATATTGTAAGTCACGCTACACAGAGAAGCATACATATTGTTTGCATCTAGAAGAGCCCTGTCCTCATATAAATGATTGAGCACTGACCATGTTTAAACAAGTTCTACATCCATATCAAAAAGAGTGGAATTAATCCTAGTCTCTGTGTTAGTATCCTTCCTCCTTCCCGTATCCTACCACAAACACGCACACAAATACCACCCTCAGCACATTTAGGCAAATATTGCCTCTGACTCACCTCTGCTGCCATTTGCTATTTGAATATTCAACAATGTGCTTATTTTATAGACCTTGTTTTTTTGTTACTTGCCACATGAAAGCTACTTACCATAAGTGCTTTATTTTCACTATGCTCCCAGCTAAATCCTGCATAGTAAAACAAATTAAGCAGATGGCAGACTTAAATGTTAAAGATTAGGAAAAAATATGTACGAAGAAATCTTACGATAAATTAGAATATAGGGTAGAATATATCGAAGTGAGATGAATCAGAGGTTAAAGTAGCAGAGAATTTTAAACCATTTTGCTTCACTGAAGATATATGAATGATTCAGGACAATAACTGAAAGTGTCCTCCCATGACAAGTGTGCCTTCATAATGGTTAGCTCCCAAATTAGTCAAATGCCTTATTATGTGGCTTTCTTGCCTCATGAGGGCATGCACAAATAAATACGGCATTCCACTGCCATATTTATTTCTTTTCAGAGTGAAATGTTCATGGTCTCAATCAGCAAGGATTATCAACAGGGGTTTATGAATGATGCTTATGGAGAGTACACATTAAAAATAAAATAAATTTTCATCATCTGCTATCCATTACAAGTTTTCCTGAATTCTACTACTAGGGAACATATACTCACTGTAAAATTTTGAGCTCTGTTAAAATGCAAATTTCCCAGAGCATTCAATCTCATGAGTCATTTTCAAATATGAGTAAATGAAACCAGCAAGTCATTTCATAAAAACAGGTTTGAGTATGGAGAAGGGAAGAGTAGACATAAGGCTGCCTAGGATCTGGATTAAGGAAGAAAAAGGCTCAAAACTCAAGTTCTTAAGATGAGAAAGTTCTTAAGTCAAAATATGTCCATAAAACATTATCCCAGGGCTGGTCATGATTTTTACCTATTTAAAGATGTTTTGTTTAAAGAGAAGTAATAATATTTTGATTCACCTCAAAGAGAAAAGATACAAATGGAAGGTGAAAAAAAAAAAAGAAATTAAGATTTATTAAGTGCCTGTTATGGACCCAGTATTTTATCATCTCTAACCATTGCAACTCTCTGAGATATTTTCATGAACCCCACTTTATATATGAGGACAATGAGCCTCAGAAATGTTATTTAACTTGACAGAAGTCACACATCTGTTATATAGCATTGAGGAAGGAGTCTGTTTCCAACCTCTCTGCAATGCATGGGTCCTCTCCACACACCGAATGGTAACGGCTTTCTGTTTTCAAATCACCTAACTGCATGCTAACATTTTAAAATCATTAAACAGGCAATAATACATAATTTCATTGCATAAGTAAAGGCATTAAACATATTAATGCCAATACAATATAATTAATATCTTTGGCTGTTATTAGGAAGAAGTAATGAGAAAGATGGAAGGATTGCTGGAAGAAGGGAAAGAGAACAATCCAAGGGGACACAGAGGCAACTTGAACTAATTCACAGTAGCCATTAAGATCCACTTGAGTGCTCATGTAATCTCCATAGACCCGAGACTCGCTTATTCCTGACACAGCATATTAATCTAAAGACATAAAATGAAGGGATTGAAGAAAGATTTTCAAAACCCTCTCAAGACAATTTAATTCTGTAAACAAAGAAAAAATATTCCCGTAAGGTACTTTAAGAAAATATCTGCTAGAAGTATTACATTTTTATAATACTGAAATTCAGGCATGTCATACCCAGTCACACTTCTCTGTAGTTAAAGTTTCCTGACATTCTGTGAGCCAGAGCAAGTAACAATATGCAATTAGACTGGTCGCCTTTTGTGCCTCAGACTTTCGGTAGAGCAAGAAGCATTATCTCTGAAGTATAAATTGCAAAGCAAGTCTGTGTGGGCATGCTCAGGTAAACGGAAAGCTATGTTTTCAGTGTTTATATTATAGAAAAAAGGGCTCTAATAATTTAGATTAACTGCAAAAAATGCCTCCAGAAGATTAGAATAAAAGAAAACCATTTATAAGATCCAGGAGGGAAGAGCTATATGAATAGTTATGCAGAACAGAGACTATTTCCTTGGGGAGTTTGTGGAGGAACACATTTTAAATAAACTTATGACAAAAATGTAATTTCTTAGTTTATGTGAGAATGTTTGAATAGTCAAAGACATGAATACACAGAAACTATGTTTTGTATATAATGATACAAATTAACATATGTATCATCTATAGCATTTGAAGTCATGGGCTTTCTTATAGAGTTTCTTATTTTGTTACAGATTTTATATTCTTGGTAGTGGTGATATATTTCTTTTTGAAATACAATTATATTTCTGAATTTTTTATCTAATAAAATATTAAGGTTTTTGTAAACAATTAAATTTTCTTCTCAGAAAGAACAGTAATTTTACCTCAGAAGTGTATAATGAACAATATTTCCAGAGCCAATTAAGAGGAAAAATCCCTTCTGTAGACAATGTTTCTCCAACTTCTTTAGTCTCCTCTAACTCTTCTCCTTCCCAATTCTCACCCACCCACTTTGGAACATAGGCACAAATATACTCAGGATCACATGTAGAAGTGTGCAGTTAAGACCACCTGTTCTAAAGCCCACTGACTCTGCCAATTAACAATGTTTCCCATAAACCTGAGTGCATTTCTGAGCAGAAATCAGGAGAGGCTGCTAAGTATACTGAAGAATGGACCCTAGTTCTTAAGGTCTGCCTCAGGTAAAGCCACAAACAGGGCCAGGTGAGTTCAATTATTTGTGAATGGAGAATGGGTGTGTGAATTGTCTCTTCCAACTTTGACAAAAACCACTGGATACATCATGTAATTAAAAATGTAAAGGTAGTTTAGTTTTAGTCTACTAATAATACAAGTTCAGTGCAACATTTCACATGTTATAGTTACTCAATTAATTTTTAGCTTCCTCCCTTCATCATTTTTACCATGAGAACATAGAGAAAATAAGGAAGGAATGACTTTAATTTAAACTTAATTTGGAGCAACACGAAGGAACTAGTTGGTAATTAGAAATAACAGGAAAGTATAGACAAAGTTCTAGTGTCTGCCCATAGTTAAATCTAGTATGTATTTTTCAAACAAATAACTTTTGGCTATTTTAAATATTTATCTTCTTCTTGAAAAAGACAAAAACCTCAACATAGTTTAACTCCTCACTGAATATCTAGTACCTCCTTTCCTATCTTTCTTCCTTTAATTGTTTGGAAATATATTTCTACATTTTTTAACATAAGAGAAATGGTTTTATTAATATTATGGCCAATATTTAATTACATGTTTGCTCATCACATGTTTGGTTTTGCTTTATTATTTCTTTAACAATCTGATTTATTTCTCTGTGTTCACATTTCTGATTGCTAAAATTCATCCCTTAGAAATTATTTTTGTGATGATCTGTGAATCATAAACTTTCATATTTTTGTCTAAAATTGTATTTATTTCTACTAGCTCTTTGATGCTATTTAGCTAGGTATAGAACTATAAGTTGTGAATTACTGTGCCTCAGCACTGTCTTTGAGAATATATTATTAGTAGTATAACAAGAAGTTTTTTACAAATTTAATTTTAATATTTTGAGGATAATAATATATTTTTATCTATTTTTTAAGATTTTCTTTTTGCAATGCTTAAAGTTTCTCTATAATACATATCCTTGTCTCCAATGTCATAATATTCTGCACAAATGATCTATCTAAAATGCATTGTCATAATATTGCTTTATATCATGATATTGCTTAAGATCCTGCACCGAACTTCCGCTATCTATAGAATAAAATCTAAATTTCTCAGGAAAGCATGATGGTGCCTGCCAGTCTATATAGCCTTATCTCTCACCATACTGGGCCTCACACTTTATGTGTCAGACACATAAAAATACTTTTAATTCACTGAACACACTATGTTGTTTTTAGGTTCTAAGCCCTTGTTCATTCTTAACTCTCTGTTGAAACGACCCCACTATCATTCCCAATTTTATTTTTAACTAAATAATTCTCTTTTAATACTTAAGATTTAATTAAAGCCTTGTCTTTCCTAAGAAGCCTACCCTAACACCACCAGTGTGAGATAGATGTGCTTCCTCTGTGCTCCCAAATACTCCATTTATGTGCTTGATTCTCCCATTGGATCTTAAGTTCCTTGATATCAGGAACTGTCTCTTACACATGTCTAGTCCCTGTCATGTCATACAGTGCCTGGTACTTAGAAGATACTTAGTATGTATTTGCTGAATATTGGAAATAATTAAAACAAAGAAGGAAGACAATATAGGAAGAATAATATTGTAATTTCATGGATCCATACATAGTATTTAATATTCAAATTTCAACTGACATCCTCTCTTTTTAATTAATTTGCCCATACTGTAGGATGTTCACAAGAGTCTAAACGTCTAAAGATTGGATAAGGTCAATAATACGGGTTTAGTCAAAAGAAAAGCAAGACTCTTCTCTCCTCAGTTCTAACAGACAAAGGACTAGTGTGTGAATGTATACATTGAAATTTCTTTATTTCAGGATAGTGAGAGAACTCATAGTCATTGTCTGCAAAGAATTTAAAATACCCAGTACTACTGAAATTCTCAAAAGCACAACAAGGTAAAAAAAACTTTAAAAAGCTGTCCATATTACTTTTTTCAATTTTTTAAAAAATGTCTGGGTTTTAGACAAGATGCTTTAACTTCATCAGACTCAAAATATAATCATGAAAGTATGTAGGTGAGTGAAATAAGTGATAGTAAATTAGCATATAAATTGGCATTGCTAATTTCAAATAAAATAGCTAAATTGAAAGTTTGTGAGCATTTTTTGAAGTTGTTTATATGGGCACCAATATATTCATGTTTTAAAAATAGATATAATTTTTAACATTTCTATAATTAGGAAAATTTTAACATTTTCCCTAATCACCGTGGGACATAAAATCACTTTTTTTAGATTCATTTCATTCATTCTTTTGTTCATTCACTTTTCAGAAAACACTTAATAAGTGCCTATTAGATCCTAAGTCAATATTAGACACTGTAAATACAATGGTAAGCTAATGAGACAACAAAACTAATCCTTAAAGGTATAGCCTAGACATACAGATGAATATGCCATAAAAATAGTGTCTAATGATCTGATAGAAAAGGTACAAGGATTATGAGAATGGTTTTTCAACAGGAGTTTATTGCCAGTCTAATAAGGGCCAAATAAAATGATGAATACCAAAAAAAAAAAAAAAACACCTAACGTAGTCTCATGGTTACGACGAATGAATTCTTTGAGAAATGTGAAAAATTGTTTAAAGGTCAAGTAGGAAATACCCAGACAGAAGTTAAACGAGTGTTTCAGGAAGAAGGAACAGCAAGGGCAGGCATAGGTGAGAAGGGGCATCATAAAGTCAAGAAACTGACTTCGGAAAGGCTGGAGTTCACATCGTGGGTGAGAAAGGGGATGCTTTCTAGGGGAGAAAGGGTAGAATGTAGCTACAGAAGGAGGAAATAAATCTACTTTCTGAGGACAATAAAAGAAAGCGAGGTTAAGAAACAAGTGACTTGTCCAAGGTCAAGGATGAGTTGATGGAGTGCCTATTATAATCTTTGTCACCTGTCTCTCTGTCTAAATATATTAGAGAGTCAAATAGGAGAGCGACTAAGGGTCATCATTTGTGGTTAGGCTACACAGTTTTAAAAGTGGCTTATACAATTACTATTGTTTAACCCTAGAAAGGACAAACTCTCTATACCTCAGTTTTAGCACCTCTAAATTGTATACTGATAGTAAGTGCTATTACTATGCATTAGAATTGTGGTACCTAGTTTCCAAAGATGCCCCTTTCCCCACCAATGAACTACCCTCCAGCTATTTGTACACTCCCATAGCACCCTCCTTGCAAATCTGGGTTGGCCCTGTGATTTAATTTTTGGCCAATCACATGTGGCAAAAGTAAGCTGCTTTATTTCATAAGCAGATTATAAGAAACTTCAAGTTTTTGTTTGAATACTTGAAATGCTCACTTTTAGGACACTCCCATTGTTCAATCCATTTGCCAGCGTGAGAGAAACCAGAGTTACATAGAGAAGCCATGTGTGGGCACTCTGGTCCGACAGCCACAGAGTAGCCCCTATCAGACAGCTAGCATCGACAGCCAGCCGTGAGAGAGCCATCTTGGAAAGCCAGTCCAGTCACATGGAAGTCCCTAAGTAAAAACCTCCCAGCTGAATCTAGTTAACCTAAAGGAGCATGAGAGATCTTAAATAATTGGTCATCCCTGCCAATTCTTAAAATATTTGTACATATGTCTTTTAGATAGTAAAACAAATCTTAGAGTAAAATGTTTGTTGCTGTTATAAAGTAACTATTTGTTAACTCTCACTCATTATCCTTCCTTCTTACAGAATCACCTCTCTTAGGTTCCAATAAAAGTAGTTTCCATTTAGTGTTGAGACATTAAATAACCTAAGGCTATTTATTCCAATTTGTAAAAAGGTTTTATCCTTTCTAGCAGAGGGAAAATTACTGCATGTCTTATCTCATACTAATTTATTTTATATTCGTATTTTATTTATGATTTTCACCATAGCATTTTGACAATTCAAATATTAACTCATGTTCATTGTAGAAAAATGAAAAAAAAATAACCCTACCATAAATACTATCTCATCAAGATAAAAGTATTGACAATTTGTTATATGTCCTTTGGTTACATTTATATAATTTTTTTTTTTTTTTACAAAATGTTACACTGTACTGTTTTGTAGCTTGCTTTATTTGACCTTATAACATGTAGTGAACTTTTATTATGCTATTTTTACCTGTTTCATAATATCATTTTCTTGACATAGAATTGTTACCTCAATAATTCATATTCTTAGACATTTAGTTACTTCTAAAACATGATATTTGTAATGTTTTTGTTTTATATTGGTAAATAATCTTACATTTGTGATAGTATTATATGAAGCAACCATTTTCCTAAATCTTCACAAACACTAAGGCAATATTTTAAATTACTAATGCGTGAAACCTCTTACTATGATTATTGGCCCCTTTAATTTAAACATCTCTCCATGTCCTTGGTAATTATTTCTATAGGTCTGTTCATATCTTTCTGGATAATTTTTAAAGTTCTAACAAATTGGTGATGTTATTTTTTTGTCATAAATATTTTAATTTTTTCAGTATTTGCTTTTATTTTTGATTATGGTCATTTTTGACATACACATGTTCAATTTTAGGTAGTGAAACATATTCATCTTTTGTTAACCTTATTAATTTCTTACCTATACAGCCAGTTTTAGCTATCTGAATTTTAATTATTTTGATGGACCCAATTTCAATATAGAAGATAATAAAAGTACTAACCTTATAGATCCAGAGGAATTTGGATTTTCAGTATATGGATGAGAATCCTATCATTTCACATCCAAATAAAACAATTCAAGTTTCCCATTTACAATGTTATACAAAATTAGTCCCTTTTCAAGCTTTGATCAAAGTCTTCCAAAAATTTACACATCTGATTTGTGGCTTGTTCTATTTTGCATTGAACACATGAAAATTCTTTATTTTTATCTTTACTGTAGACATCTTTTATATTAATTCATTCCAAAATACGGATAATAGTCCTTCTCTTTACTTGCCAAAGCAGTATTAAACAAGGCTGCTTATTTAGAGAAACTTTAGTAAAATAGAACAAGGACATTTAATACTGGTATCATTTACCTCATTGTCTATAGGCTAGTGTTGTTTTTCTGGGAACTACTATGAGAGCTGTCTCCCTTCTGCGCTCAAGATTGACATAATGTGATTAGAGAATCCTCCTTTCACAGATAAAATTCCTCTCTCCCTTCCTCTCTTCCTTGCTCTCTTTCCCCTAGGTTCAGAGATTCACTCATACCTCCTGCTTTTAAAGAATAGCCCAGATTTGTTAATCTCTGCATCATAAGCTCTGAAAAGATTTTGCCCAATTCTTAGTGAAGACTAATTATGCATAATATTAAAGCCATGTTTAAACTATCAGTAGGTATTCTTATTTGTAAATAGCAGAAGCAAAAATCTCATACTAGGTTTTGTATAAAAGGTAATTCATACTTAAAGCTCAAGGAACTGGAAAGACTAAGGATCTTTGGAGCAGTTGAACATAAGGAATGAAACACTGCTAAGATTCTCACTCCGCCTCATCTTCCTTTCCCTTCACATGCAGACCGCTTTATTTCTCCATTTCCTAACATGTTGGCTGCAGTTTTTCTTATAGTGGACCAGCCTTCTTTACATAGTAAACATGGAGCTACTAGGAGATTCTATGCTTCCCACATCAAACTTTTGCCAACAGAAAGGAATGGAAACAGATTTCTACAATTGAATCCTCCCTCTACAGTTTGTAAATAACCATTTTGTCCCTACTCAACAACCATGTGCTTAGATATATGAAGTAGACTCTTTGATCACCAGATAAATCCACTGCAAATAAAATATATATACATATAAATTGTACAATTGGATCAATCATAGAGAAAATTTTAAGAACTTAGGAGATCCTAAAGATCCTCCCAATTCTAATTTTCTAGGCACACCAGCAATGTCTTCCATCTTAGACCTTCTTCAGAACGTTATTCCTACTCATCTTAAGATTCTATAAACGTTTTTAAACCTAGATTTTATTTTATGTGCCTAGAATGTATAATGAGTATCATGGTAATTTAGTACAAGAAGAGAGAACACATGCTAGTGGCTAAGAGTGGAGACTCTGGAGGCAGTCTGCCTAGGTCCAAATCCTAGCTTTACCATTTACGAGCTATGTGACTTGGATGATTACTGAATTTCTGTAGCCTCAGATTTCTCACCTGTAACATGGAGGTAATAATAGTATTTTGCATGCAGGGTTCTTTTGATTCTTAAATAAATTAAAATATGTAAAGCACTTAGAAAATTGTCTGACATATATTAAGCATTTAAAAAATAAGTGTATTACTTTTAGTTATCAAATCTTACAGGTCTCAAAAATATCAAGATATTTTTCTCTACAAGTTTACAGATTTCAAATTGTAACACTTAAAAGTTGATGATAATTTGTTTTATTCCATTTGGTTTTCTTTTTGAAGCATAAATTTAACATGTTTAATAACAAATCTTTATTCCAATATCTAATTGGAATAGTTTCAGAACATATAAGCAAAAGAATTTCTCATAAATTCTTCCTTCATCTCCCACTCCCCAGTCAAGCATAAAAATTGTCATAGGTATAAATTACTTCATTATGGGAAACCACTTAGAAATAATTTAAATTAGTGGTTTGAAAACTAACTGACTTGAAGTTTGATATCTTTATATCTGTATCATGGTGACTCTGATCCTTAAAATGAAAAAAAAATTTTAAGTATTTATCTAAGCATCGTTAAATATGAAGAATCTATATGTTTATGACCATGGCCTAAACACTATGCTGCCAACACCTATAGGAAGGCACTGTGGGGGGATTTTAGAATTCTTAGACCTTGAACTGGTTTCTGTTCTCCAGTAGAAATGCTGAGACTGTTAGCATCAATACAGCCTGGGAGCTTTTGAAAAGGTAAATTCATATGTTCCACTCAAACATGCAGATGCAGAATGTCTGAGGGTAGTCCCAAGAATTTGTGTTTCAGTATTTACATTAACAAGTTATCAGAACAGTTTATGGTCAAATAAACACCATCTTCTATTCCTCCCTTTTACCTGACACAATAATATTCTGGGATGATAATGTTAAGATACTTCAGCATTTGCGAGAATAAGAACAGTCCATTAAACTTCCTGGCAGGTTACTAACTAGAATAAAGCATATTGTTCCTACTTTCACATCTCATCAAGAAAACAGAGAGTGAAGTACTGATTAGAAGTGGACACCACCTGAGGTGGCTATATTTTCTGAGAAGGCAGTTAAGGGTCCGACTGATTCATTGTAGCTAGCTCTGATTGGATGTGGTACTAACGATTCTGGGCAGTGACATAAGAAAGAAATATGTATGAAGAGTCTGGCTCTATCTCTGTAGTGATGGTAGCAAAAAATAAACTGTTTAGCAAATCTTTCCTTTCCTTTCGTTTATCCTCAAGATACAATTCTTCTCCGTCACTTTTAGAGAACCGATTTTCTCTTGTCTTCTATCTGCTATGAATAGATTTAAGGAATACAATGTTTTTAGCCTAAATACTCTATTCAATTTGACACAGTGAATTTGCTGTATTATTTCCTATCTTAACTCACATTTGCTTACTCTTCCAAATCAGTTTCTTAACTTTGAACAATCTAGGGAAGCTTTCTGTCTAGTACTTACGTTGCTCATTGAATCATTTCATTAGCTTCAATGCTGTGCACATCTTTTCTTGGTAGTTGCACCCATAATAACATTAAATAATAGTTTCGGCATTCCAGTGTGCATTGACTTTGATACAAACACAATAATATAGCTTATCAATTAGTAATTTCCTCTTTAGGCTGAACAAAAATTATGTAATTAAAAAAATTAGAAATATATCCAATAAAAATATGTAATAACTTTGCTGTCAGTAGCCTCAAGTTTAGATATCTTCATACTTCATTAAACTATTATACTTTGTATAAAAACTACAACAAGCAGAGACAGAGGAAACTGTATATTCACATTTCTATTTTACAGAAAAATAAACAGCAGAGTGTGGGTTTTATGTAAATTAACAGTATATATAACTTATTGAAAATCAAACAAATATATATTTTGCACAAATTTCAAAACAGCAAGTATATTATATAGCAGACATGCTATCAAAGTTGTTGATGGAAAAAAATAAAGAAAATATGTAAATATTCTTACATACCTTCTTAAAAATGCCTAGTAAAAATTGAATATATAAACCAGATTAGAAGTTCTATAGTCTCATTTTGGAAATTCCCAGTAAATTCCCCCTTTGTTCAGTTTCTGGTTTTCAAAGAAAGGACACCTAGAAGGAGGAAGCCCATTTAGGTAGCATGCACCATTGCACCATCCAGAAAATAAACTTTAGAAGAGTGTTTATGAATGACAGCCTGAAGCTTTGAGAGGAGAAACAAAATAATTATGTAGAGAATCTGAGTTACATGTAGCAAAGCTTCACAAGGGCTTCTATGGCTCAAACTGGAGAAGCAAGGAGAAGAAAATAGTAGAAACAGAGTAACTAGTCCTGAAGCCACTGGGATATAGGTAAGTATCAATGTGCTTAAGGACCAAAGGGAAGAAAAATTCAAAATTAGAACCCTACCGGGGTCCTCAAACTATGGCCCGCAGGCCACAGGCAGCCTGCTGAGGACATTTATCCGGCCCGCCGGGTGTTTTTGCCCATTTTGTTTTTTTACTTCAAAATAAGATATTTGCAGTGTGCATAGGAATTTGTTCATAGTTTTTTTTTTTTTTTTTTAACTATAGTCCGGCCCTCCAATGGTCTGAGGGACAGTGAACTGGCCCCCTGTTTAAAAAGTTTGAGGACTCCTGCAACAGTATGTACTGAACTCTCCTTTTAAGTATTTCTTGGATATAACATAAGGATGGAAGAAAAAAAAACTGACAGTGCTATAGAGACTATACGAAAGGATACGTGGCGGAGGTTATGAGGATGCTTCGAAGAAACAGATAAGACAAAGGAATGGCTCTGTGAAATTACAAGGCATTAAATTTCTGTGTAAGATGTGTTATAATTTTGTTATAAAACACTTTGTTCTGGTAGGAATTAATAGGATTTTAGGAATCAGTTCTAGGAATTCCATTTGTTAATGCTATCTGTGTCAAAGAGAGTTTGTAAATTTACAGCTCACTAGAAGAAATCTCTCAAGCTAAAAGATATATAGTGATATTTGGAAATTGACCAAGCCCAGGCCATTTGTTTATACAGATTTCTTTCAGTGAAATAAATTTTAATCTGTACCTTTTATAGACTACTGTCCTTTCGACCCCTAATACAATCTGTTGCATGTAGAAAGACTTCAATTAATTGTGTAAAGTTGAATTAAAGGGTGTGAAAAATTGTTTAATCTCTGGATCCTTTACCACATGGCAGGTGACATTGATCTTGAGATCTTGAGTGCAGGATCACCTGTCAATTATCTCTGATGTCTAGTTGTACCTGGCTGCCAACAAATGCAAATTCAATGCGTAATTCTAATTGGAAAAATGTAGTCATGTGATTTTCACATTTTTCACACTGTTGTCCTCCCTATTCCTTGTATATTTGCTGTATACAAAGGAGTCAAGGAAATATTTAAAAAGGAAAAGGAAACCAAAGGTAAGGTACTCCTCTCTTTCTCTAAATAGTTTTCTTTTTTTTTTCAGATAGTTAATCAACAGAGAGAACAACATTGCATGTATAGACTTTTTTCCATAAAATAATGTATGCACATGGAAACAAAAATCTCAATGGGCCAATGAATTTAGGATAAAGAGGTTTTTCTCTCACCCCTTTCCAGTCCACCAGGTTCTTCTTCCAAGAAACAATGATTGGTAACAATCTCTTGCCTATATTAATCACAATCATAAAGTCCTATCTCATTTTTAAATGACTATATAGTGTTCAACTGTATAATTATTATAACTTACCAAGTCCTCTATTGATTGTTCAATGAATATTCCTTTATATAGATTTTATTTCATACAAGTGAGTTTATGTATAAGGTATTAATAGGTTTCTAGAAATGTAATTTCACAGATATTGCCAAATTACCTTGCAAAATGGTAGTTCCAATTTATACTCTCATAAGGAATGTATAGGCATACTGTGCTATATTAAATTATTAAGTTTTAGCCATGTATATAGGAGAAAAATGGCATCTAGATGTGTTTATAGTTTGTGTGTGTAGTTGTGATAAAGTTGAGCATCTTTTCATATTTTAAAAGTATTTCTTTCATGTAGTCTGTCATATCGCTTGTCATCTTATTACTTATGATATCAACCTTTTCTTCCCATAGATTTAATAGTTTTATATAAAGGAAATTATGTCTTTGAAATATGACTTGTAAGTATTTGTTTTCAATTTGTCTTTGGACTTGTTTACAGTATTTTTGCCACAAAGAATTTTTTTGTCTTTATACATTTAAAAAGATCATATTATTATTTTTAATTTTAAGGCTTCTGAATTTTGTGTCTTGTCTAGAAGGGCTTTCACTAGAGGAATATTAAATATAAATAAATCTATCAGTCTGGAAGCTCTGTAAAATTTTGAAAATTATATGAGTAAATAAATAGAGTACTAAATTTATATTTTTTGATAAAGAAATTAAAAAATCACAATGGTTCCGGATTATGAATAAATATACTCAATTTTTTTCTAGGTCAACATTTCCCTAGGTTTCATACAGAGAACTCTAGCTGGTCAGTATTTAAATAAGTACAGGATCTGAACCTCTAACCTCTCACAAAAATCAACCCATGATGGATAACAGATTTAAATCTAAGGTATGAAACCACAAGAATTCTAGAAGAAAACGTTGGAAAAACTATTATTGACAATGACCTAGGCAAAGAATTTATGAAGAAGACCCCAAAAGCAATCACAGCATAAACAAAAATAAATAAATGGGACCTGATCAAATTAAAAAGCTTCTGCATAGTCAAAGAAACTATCACTAGAGCTTTTATCAAAAAGTCCCAAAACAACAAATGTTGGTGTAGATGTGGAGAGATAGAAACACTCATACACTGCTGGTGAGACTGCAAACTAATACAACCTTCGTGGAAAGTAATATGGAGATTCCTCAAAGAACTAAAAGTAGAACTACCATTTGATCCAGCAATCTGACTACTGGCATCTACCCTAAGGAAAAAAGACATCTGCACTCTAGTGTTTATAGCAGCACAATTCACAATTGCAAAGATGTGGAAACAACCCAAGAGTCCATCAAAACATGAGCGGATTAATAAAATGTGGTATATGTATACCATGGAGTGCTATTCAGCCAGAAAAAATAATGGTGAACTAACATGCTTGTATTATCCTGAATGGAGCTGGAGCCCATTCTCTGAAGTGAGGTATCACAAGAATGGAAAAACAAGCACCACATGTACTCACCATCAGATTGGTACTAATTGATCAACTCTTATGTCACATATGAAAGTAACATTCATCAGGTGTCAGGTAGGTGGGGAGGAGAGGGATGTGTATATTCACATCTAATTGATGTGGTATGCATTGTCTGGGGGATGGGCAGGCATGTAGCTCTGACTTGGACGGTGCAAAGGCAATATATGTAACCTAAACATTTGTACCCCAGTAATATTCTGAAATTAAAAAAAATGTATTTCATGATCAAATAAATTTAGATTATGTTGATTTATACAGGGAAAAAGTTTTTTTATTGTAACAATTTTCATAGTTTTTGAGAAGACGATGTAAACAATTTATATGCATTTGTTTTAGTTTTAGATCCCACCCACAAGCACCCTCCCCAAAGCAGAGTCTGAGTCAGGGGTTTCAACTGCAAGTGGTTTATGTGGTAGGTGATCCCAGGAAGCACCAGTAGGAAAGTGGGGAAGTAACATACAAAGGAGAGTAAATCAGTACAGATTGTAGCAATGGGGAGGTGATCCCTGTGGGCAAATGGGGCTTGATTCCACTGGTGAGCTCTGGAAGATTTGGCAGAATATACCAAAGAGTTGTCCCACACAGAGATGAAGAACCTGAGGGATTTCTCTACCAGCCTCTAACCATCATTACTTGAGAGCTGTTCCCTGTGATCTTAACTGTCTGGCACTTCCTTAGAAAACTGTTGGCATGATTAGGAATGATGAATGCTAAGGGGATTGGGGCAGAGTATCAACAGTCTCTGCTAGAGCTGTCTCTCTTTTTTTTTTTTTTTTTTCTGGTGGATTTCCCGAAAGGCCTATGGAAAGTAAAGAAAAGCTTCCACTCCCGTCTAACTCTCTGTCCGTTAGATCCTCCTGTCTTCTCTCTAAGGGAGGAGGGTAGTATTAATAAGATCAGCTTCAGAAATATTAGCAGAAAAATTGGGACTATCATACATAATTATAGGAAATTGTGTGTCTATGCTATTCAATAGAAAAAGCTGGAAGGAAACTCATTAAGTCTTTTCGTGATGTAAGTTTGGCTTTTAACAAATGAGATAACTATATAGGTTGATACAGGTAACATTGATTAAGATATGTCTTCATTTGTTAGGAGCAACTACAATCATTTTGTTGTTTGCAAAAACTAAATATCCTGTCCTTAGGAAGTATGTCTTCAAGTTGTCTATTAAATCATGAATATTTTAGAAGATTTTACAGTTAAAATATATTCTCATGAAATTTAAATAAGCATCTGGCTAATATATTTTAACAGAAGGTGGGATAATCTACCACAATAGATAATGATGTGGTAACACACAGTCAGAAAATCCCAGTGACTTAACAAAGACTTGCCATTTGTCAAAGACTTTTGTGGGTCTGCAAGTCTTGCCAGAATAACTGTACTCCATGTGGCTTCTCAGAATTCTAGGTTGATGGAGGCTCCACCATACCGCTGCCTCACTATCTACAATATGCAGTGTCTTCTGGCTGCAGGTAAAGGAATGCAGCAGGTAAAGGAATTTGCAGGGTCTCAAGCCATCAACTAAATGCTTTGTAGAGGAAGTGATGCATGTTACTGCTGCTCAAAACACTTATGCTAGAAAAAGTCATATGTTTCCACCTAATTATAAAAGAGCATGGAAATGTAATCTTTTCCCTTACCTAGAAGGAAAGAAGAATTGAATGTGCAAAAGTATAAATCTCTACCCCAAACTAGAAGACTTTAAATTAAAGCTCCATGCAGAATTTACAATATGCAGTGAGCCTAGTAATTATTCCATGTTGCCTAAGATATAAGATTTGAATTACTAAATGTTCTGTGTTACATATTGTTGTAAATATAACTTTTCAGTAATGGATGTGGTATTCTCTGTATCTGAAAAGCATCATATACAACAATTTTTGGAGTGATGTCAGACAATGTAAGGACAGCAATAACAAAAACAACAAAAGCATACATCAGAGATATAAAATTTCCCTTATATTATTTTAATGTCTAATGAGAAAAAATATTACTTAAAGACATCTGTAAATGTTAAGAACATAAATAAAACTCTAACTTTTGCCACATATGCCCCACATTATAGAATGGGTTAACATTTCTGCTCAGTGTTAGCCCATGGTAATTCTACAGGGCCTTTTCTTTTCCCAAGGTAGTTTCCTCCAGAGAAAAGACCTCACAGTTGCTGCATCTGTTCCTGCTGAATGAGAATGTTATTATATTCATCGTAACAGATGTCGCACCTGGTGGTTCATTTTTTACTTTTAGGAAAATTTTACCCCAAAACAGGAACTTTTATGAAACATCAATAATTTTACAAAATAAATGTTCAATCCCAACTCAAACCATTTTATAAGAAAACATGACATGCTTTAATTTCACAAAGTTAATGAGATTATTATAAGTTGGCCATCATTTCAAAAACTTTAAAATATCACTATCAGAAAATGCTCATTACTTATTTCAAATCTGGAATTATTTGCATGTAGCATTCCTTTTTTTTCTTCTTCTTCTAATGAAGTATAACTTGATCTTGAGTTCTAATAGTAATTAAAATAGGGTTAATCATAGTCTCATGTTTAATCGTTTTATTCCTGGGTGAGACTGAGGTGCTCAAACTTTCCCACTTCATTATAATCAGGGGATAAATCTTTCTTTAGCTAAACCTTCAAAAGAAAGGAGAGCCAACATATATTGATTAAAATTAATCTTGTCACATCAAACCGTATTATCTATCTGAAATCTTTGATGAACTTTTAGAGAAAGTCAAAATTAAAATTATTCAGATCCTAAAGATCACTCATGTACAATATGCATTCACTATACTTTATTAAGCAAGTATTTACTGATCACCCGACATGTGCTTTTTCCTACTCTCAGTTCTGGGCATAGAGTGGTATTGCAGATCAACTTCACTGGAAAGCAGACTCTAAGAAGTAGTTAGACCTCTGATAGGCACAGAGGCTTGACTTTATTATGCACTGTCCAATCTTTAAATGCAGCAGCCTCGAGAAAGTGAGCATGCCACTGGGCAGGGCAGCCAGGCAGCTTCTTCTTCTGAAGAAGAAGCTAGGGGAATAAGTACTCTAGTCCTAGAGCTGGGAGCTGATCAGTACAGAGTTCATGCAATCCCTTCCCTGAGAGAGTGTAAGCATAATTATATAACACATATTACATACAAGCTTTCTGGTGGTTCTGATATTAATTTTTAATTCCTTTTAATGTGGTAACTGATATTGCTGAAAGATAAGTCTTAGATCCGGTGTGATTTGAATCACCTTTCTCACATATATTTCATTGTCAGGTAAGTATGAGTAATATCTTTGCATATTAACTGTGAAAAATATGAATTCATCTCTGCCCTCAACACATTTTCTTCAATAGAAAAATAATGTGCTACTATATTTATTGCATCTTATTGGGGTACAGGAAAATTTATGTACATAATAGAGTATTCATAAAATTTTTGAGATGAGGAGTAAGTAATATTATGATGTTCCATTTAGAACTACGTTAATAAAAATGATTTAAATGTAATGTCGTAAAGAATGATATTACACAAAGTTATCTGAAGCAGACACTTGATATTAATTTAAGGAGAATCGTGTGGATTTTCCTACATCAGTTACTACATGTAATTTTAAATGACCATTTAACCTTTCTATGGATTCAACTACGTTTGGTCCAGGATGAGATTAAGGTTTGTTCAAATACGATCTAAATGGAGATATTTAAAACTGCCTGTAACTGCATTTGATTCTGCAGTTATCTTACAAAAAGTCACCCTTCAGGGGTCCTGACCTCCAGGATATGTTTCCATGCTCAAAGGAACAAGAGATAATAGAGGTTTTAATGTAGCTATTCAGAAACTAACAGAGCATTTTAGACCTCAGGAAAAAAAACATGTTCCCTCTGAGAGACATATGCCCAGGGACATAGCTGAAGAGCATGGTTAACCTGTTGATTTCTTGGTTAACAGCCTGAGTAGCTAGTCTCATCAGATGATTTAAGGGCATAAAAATCATATTATGCTATTCAAATGAATACTGAGTTCATTTTCTGAGATGATCTCATGAGGAGATTAGTGGTTTAGGATTTTCTTCCATTGGGTATATGTGACTCTTTAAACCATGAACAGAGTACACTAAAATATCTATGCTCCTTTGTATGTTAAACGAATCAAAAATCAAGAAAGCTAGAAAGATTAGAAAAATTCTATCAGCAATTTTAAGATTTTGAAGCCAATTTTATCAAACTATGATGATTCTGGCAGTTTGCTCAAGGGTACTTGGAACCCAGAAATGCAATGTGACTCTTACATCCACATTAATCTATTGATATGAGAAGATATTCATGTTGTTATGTACTGAATATTAATATAAATAAAATAGGTAAATGCTGTTGAACTGAAGTCACTGTGACAATGTCAGATTTAAAAGCTGAATTGGAATATTCCTCTACAGTATAAAATATTCATGGTTCCAAACAGTCACAGTGAATGGGATGTTTTGAATAATGTTTTCTGTTCTTTTCAAAAAAAATTTCTAATAAAGTAGTTCATAATGTGTAGAGCCCACCAAAATGACCTGCATGAGTTGTATCTTTAGACAGAGGGAGCCCTATATAAACAAAGCAAACATAACTCTGACAGCAAAATCTACAACAAATAGATTGTACCTATTAAGCAAATATAAGGTTAGAGAAAATTATTGAGGAGCCTAACTGTTTTACTATCTATTCTGTAAGAAAATATTTTCAGTTAAGTTATAAAAAATTTTATGACGGCACAATTTTTATCTACCTGGATACCATGTGCCTGGCTTCTTCCTTTGGGCTATTGGCTAATTGAGTCAACAGGAAAGAACTGTGGTCACCCAAGATCAGTGTAGAAAAAAGGCAAAGCCTCTCCAAAGATTTAGAGAAGAGGACATGTTATAACAGTAGCATGAGTGAAGACACCAGCAGTGTTTTCATATATCACCAAATGGGTTGAGAGTTTCTGACTTCCACTTGATTCACTCTGAAGCCTGCTCCGAGGAAATTACCCATTGCCCGAACTCATATCTCTTTCTAAAGAGTGTCTTCAGAAAATGAGATACATAACTACATATAACTCCTTAGCAGGAAAATTATACCTGCAAAAAGGACTTTGGTGATCAAATCTATATGTCATCTAGAAATCACAATAAATAGTTACTTAAAAATTTAACTTTAGTAATCTGTCTAGTGAGTATATCACAACAACACATCATAAGAAGGGTATAGTAGTGGCATAAAAACAGACATACAGATCAATGAAACAGAATAGAGAGCCTTGAAGTAAACCCAAGGATATATGGGCAACTAATTTTTGAGAAAGCCACCAAGACACTATGAAGAAAGAATAACCTCTTCGGTAAATAGTGTCAGAAAAAGTGGATATACACATGCAAAAGAATGAAAATTAAATTCCTATCTTACACCATACACAAAATAAACTCTAAATGGATTGTAGTCCTAAACACAATGCCTAAAACCATAAAACTACTAGAAGAAAACATAAGGGAAAAACTCCTTGACGTTGTTCTTGGCAGGGATTTTTTGATATCTCATCAGAAGCTCAGGCAACAAAAGCAAAAATAAACAAGTGGGTCTACATTAAACTAAGGAATTGGCAGCAAACGAAACAATTAACAAAGTGAAATGGCAGTCTACAGACCAAGAGAAAATATTTGTGAATCATATATCTGATACGAGATAAATATCCAAAATATATAACAAGAGTACAAAATAACAAAAACAAACAAAAAATTTAAAACATGAGCAAAAGATCTAAATAGACAGTTTTCTAAAAGAGTCATACAAATGTAAACAGGTATATAAAAATATTCTCTACCTCACAAATTGTCAGGGAAATGAAAAACAAATAGAACAATGAGATACCACCTCATATCAGTTAGGATGGCTATAGTAAAAAATACATGTATAGAGAAAAGGGGACTCTTATACACTGCTGGTGAGAATGTAAATTTGTATAGCCATTATAGAAAATAGTATAGAAGAGACCCCAAAAATTAAAAATAAACTTTCCATGTGATCCAGCAATTCTCCTTTGGGTACATACCCAAAGGAAACCAAATCAGTACTTTGTGAAGATATCTGCATTCCCGTATCCATTGCAGAATTGTTCATGTGAGCCAAGATATGGAAACAACCTAAGTGTATATTAATGGATGAATGGATAAATAAATTGTGGTATATTTACATATATATGTGTATACATTAATGTAATGTATACATACACACAATGGAATATTATTCAGCTTTAAAAAAGGAGGCTCTGCCATTTCCAACAACATGGATAAACCTTGAAGATATTATGCTAAGTTAAATAAGGCAGATACAGAAATATCCTGCATGATCTCACTTATATGCAAAATCTAAAAAAGTAGAATACCTACCTAGAAACAGCAAGTAGAACAGTGGTTACCAGGAGAAAGGAAGGAGAGGTACATGAGAAAATGTTGGCCAGAGGGTATAAAGTTTCAGTTATCTAAGACAAATAAGTCTAGAGATCTAATATATAGCATAAGACTATAGTTAAAAATATTTATCATATACTGGAAACTTGCTAAGATAGTAGAAGTTAGATATTCTTACCACACACACATACACAGAGTAGCTATGTAAAGAGATGGATATGTTAATTTGCTTGACTGTAATAAACATTACACTATGTTTATCAAAACATTATGATGTACACCTTAAACACAGGAAAAAAATTAAGTGAAAATTTTAAAAAGAAGCAGAACTTTTTAGTTAATTTGACCAAAATATTGAGCATTGTTTGCCCTCAGGTTTTGTTGATCAAGCAGATGGGTTTTGATTGACCCATAGTGTTTATTATTGTTGTCTTTCAGTATTTTTAAATTTAATTAGTTGTTTACATTTAAAAGTTGGGAAATTTCTTATAATGTCTCATAAAAATACAGATTTCTGACTTAGATGTAACAATACTGAATCAACCAACATCACCTCATTATATTATCAGTGGGTGCTATTTCTTCAGGAAGAACATATTTCTTCAGGTAGTTTATTTTTGTTCTCCCAACTTTTATTGATTTTCCTGAAACAGATTCACCAACGGTCAATTGTTATTGTCATAGAGATTACCCAATTTTCTTATTATTGTTTTAATCAGCTTTTTTCCTCATTTGTTACCTACTCACATCCTGTGTGTATCTGAGTCAACTCCAGAATTAGACTAAGAGAATCTGGCACAAATAATCATAATGCCAATCTTGAAATAAACAGAAATAGAAATATTGTTATGACCAAGACTAAAATAGATTTTATAGCTCAACCTTGGATTAAAATCAGATGGTTTTTAAATCATGAGATAATAAAATTTATTGGCAGTTTAAGCAAGTCTATGAAACTAACGGTTGCAATTGTTTTATTTAAGGTGGATTTTCCCCCTAAGAATGCTTTTTTGTAGTAAAAGAAATATATGCATAATGAGAATTACCTCTTATAATTTGATTTAGATTTCCATATGTTCTCATATGTTAAATAGGTGGGCAAATTAGATTGAACATATTTTGTTTTATTTTTTCCATTATTTGGGAATAGCAGTCATTATTAAAATTTTTCTTAAGTAACATTTTAGATAATATGCTAAAATTCTGAGTCTTATTAAATAATTCCCCTCAGAACATTATTGACATGATATAGAATATATAAGATTAAATTTTTTCTAAAATATCAACTTTGTATGTGCATAGATTTTTTTCATGTTGCACATTACTGGATGATAACTTTACAATACTTAGTATTATACAAAGATAGTAGCAAGATAATTGGTTATCCGACATAGGCTCATATACCTTGCTTTATTCTAGAATATATTTATTAATTTTGTCTTCAGTGTTTATTTGATCTACTATGTAATCTAGCAACAAAGAATTAGAAAATATACAGATAATAAGATAAAATGGGATCTTGACAATATGAGATTAAAGGGGATATTTTTATATTCCTTAAAGATGAAATACTATCAAAACTAAGATGCATTGTTTTCTTCTCTCTAAAAAAGCATTTTATACATGCATGTTATATATTTATTTATTTATTTTTGTCAATTTTATAGTTTATTAAATAACACTGTTTCAGATTTAAAATAGAAATTTCTAATCCATTTGCAGTTTTGGGTGAATGTTTCAAGCTAAATAAATTTTTACTTCCAGATGTCACTATTTTCTAATAATAGGGCAGAATCATTGAAAACTTACAAATACAAGAGAGGAGCAGGAAACTAATGGCTTGTTCATGACAAAGCCACAAATCCTATGTCAGGAAACAAACTTTCTTGACAATAGGTTCACATTCACTGATTCACTTTCCATTATGTCAGACTTGAATAACTCACAAACTATAGATCAGTTTAAATGAAGAATTTGCAAAATGAGAAGAAGCAAATTAATGTTAGTAGTACAAGAAATATATATATATATATTAGAATCTTTTGCAATGTCTTCTGCAACAACTTAAACAATAATAAATACTATCCATGATAGTCTGGATCTAAGGGTATATTGAATCAGAAGATCATCTATTACAGCTTTTCCTAGATCCGATCTAGATCTATTCTTACTTCCAAATCTTTCTAAATATTCTCTTTGGTCCCAGGATATTACAAATGTTTCCAGTAATACTCTTGAGAGCCATTCCCCATAAAAACTAAGTCCTGTGGAACTATGTTGAAAATTGGTTTTCTAACTTCAGAGTTTGCCTTCTGCTACTATTAATATCTGTCCCTGTACTCTCATATTTATTAGCATACAGACTCAATCCCTTAATAATACTCACAAAATTTTGGTAAGTTGTTGCTCCATTTTATTCTATAGAGTAAAATTCAAAATTTCTACTTCTCAACAGTGGGTAAATATAAGTAAACAAATAAATAAATAACAAAGAGCTATATTTAAATTGAGAATTCCCAAATGCTCTAGGTATCACAATTTCTTATTTATTACCTAAATTTGGTATAGAAACTCTGTGAGTCATACTGCTTGGCTCAAGATACTTTGGGCTCTGTCAGGAATTTTAACTGTAGTTAACCGTGACAATCAATTGGATGCTCTTGTGAATGGTAGTTAATGCCACACTACAGGAAATAAGATATGCATTTTTTTCAGAGAACACACATTTCCAGAGATTTTATGATAAGATCTGAATAGAGCATGGTACAAATGTGATGTTTAGTATTGTACTGGTTTAAGCAGTAGAAAATTGTAAACATTTTCAATGATTTATAAAGTGTCTTTACTATCATAATCATTTTACACATATATATGTGTATATATATACACACACATATGTATATGTATATATACATAGGGTTTAAGATATTATTTCAGCAAAGAAAAAAGGAAGGAAGGAAGGAAGGAAGGAAGGAAGGAGAGAAAGAAAGAAAGGAAGGAAGGAAGGAAGGAAGGAAGGAAGGAAGGAAGGAAGGAAGGAAGAAAGAGAGAAAGAGAGAGAGAGAGAGAGAGAAAGGAAGAAAGAAAGAAAGCAAGAAAGAAAGAAAAGAAAGAAAGAAAATATAAACAGATCGTACTAAGGTTCAGCCTTACCACCTATGACATTTTTATAGCCTTATATTTTTCACAATTATTGATAAACTTAAAAGCCAAATGGCTTAGAGTTTTCTTATTATAAGCCAAATAAGTCTATATTTAATTGGAAATTCAAGGTATTTAGCTTGAAATGTTTAAGACATTTATAAAATTATTAAAATAAACTCATATCTTTTTCAATATTTTTCTGTGCAATGATTCCATAGTTGTGTATAATCAATATTTCAGACATATTCTAAAATACTAAATAGTACTTTTACACATTGTTCATTGACTACCAGCCTTTTATTTCATTAATCTACATCACATGCTTTGAAAAAAGACACATGCTTTGGTTAATCAAATTTAGCATCATGACATTTAGTCTAATATTTTAAAACACACATTATTAGGTAGAAAGAGTAATGGCTTTATTTTCATTTTTAACTAAACTTGGATATTTACGGTTAAAGAACTCCTACAGCCTACAGTTAAAGAAAAATCATCCCTCCTCCCAGATGTGTGTGTTATAATTGGCAATAGGCTAGTCTGCTATCAACATTTCACAGATTTACTATTCATTTATAAAAATGCATTCAGTGCCTCTGGGCATATCTAGAAAACAGCAAACAAAAAAAAATAAATGTTTATTTTTAGTCAAGAAAATGTGTACTAAATTTTAGCTTTTTTGCATATTTGACTAGAAATAAGTCATCTCATTTTAAGCTGTCAAAAGAAGAGGTGGAAAGTGTCTGCTTTCATATATAGAATATATATAGAATATATATATATATTTCATATATAGAATATATATAGAATGAAAAACTTCAATTCAGTGCTTGGAAATTAGTTGGCATTTAATAAATATAGGTTGAATGAATGAATAAAGAAAAACATACAAATGAGTGATAATAACTGCCTAATATAAGAAGTCATTTGTTATAAACATAAAGTTTTGCACTAATAGCAAATAATCTGACAAAACTTTGATTTGACCTAGTGAACATTTTATCTCTTAAACTGTGGAAAGAGCAGGAGTAGAATTGACACCCTCTGGTCTTAATTATCAAAGATAAGAAGGAATCGTGTAAGGAGCTGAAGTGATAGGAACTCTAAAGAAAGTGCCTATGGCTTCTTAGAATGAATCATAAGGAGACAGTGCTAGAATGTAAGAGAAAAAACAGCTATGGGTAAAGAAAGAGAGAGAAGTACATTGCCGGAATTTATGAACAAACTCTGCAAAAGACTGCTGAAAGTCTCAAAAAATGTACTTTTTGGAGACAATAATGAAGAAATGGGGAGATATGCATGGAATATAGTGTGGCTGACCATGAATCTCTTTGGTGAGGAAAAAGCCCTGGCAGTTTATGATGGACTTTTTTCATTGTTTCCTAGCTTTACTAAGGTATAATGGACCGATAAAATTATATATATTTAAAATGTACAACATGATAATTCAATACATGTATATATTATGGAATGATTACCACAATTAAATTAATTAACATAACCATCACATAACATAGTTACCTTTTTTAGGGTGTGGGGACATTGACAACATTTAAGATGTACTACTCACTCAGCAAATTTCAAGTATACTGTATGATATTATTAACTAGAGTCACCATACTGTACACAGATCGCCAAGAACTTACTCATCTTACAACTGAAAATTTGTACCATTGATCAACATGATCCCTGTCAACTCTCTTACCTCCCAGTCTTTGGCAACCATCCTTCTACTCTCTGTTTCTATGAGTTTGACTAATTTAGATTCCAAGCGTAAGTGAAATCATGAATTATTTGTCTCTGTCTACCTGACTTACCTCACTTAGCATGATGCCCTTCAAGTTTCATCCATGTTGTCACAAATGGCAGGATTCCCTTATCTTTTATGTGGAGAAAAAGAGGCCCTTGTGCACTATTGGTAAGAATGTAAATTGGTACAGCCATTACAGAACACACTTCTGGGTATAAATGCAAAGAAAACCAAATCAATATCTCAAAGAGGTATCTGCACTTCCATGTTCAAGGCAGCATTATATACAATAGTGGAAACACAGTTAATGATTCGTATGCCTCCTTATATCCTCAGAGACCAGCACAGCCTCAAAAATATAGGTTCTTAATAATGTGCTTGAAGGGAAAATTAAGAGGAGGACAATGTTCCTCATCACTAATCATTGTTGTCCTATCTTTCATGTGTCCTGGCTAATTTCCTACTTGGACTTTGCCATTCTTTGACCATTTTTCAGTTCAACAGTAAATCCTCTTTGACCATTTTTCAGTTCAACAGTAAATCCACTAGATGAAAAGATAGGGAAAGGAAATCAGATGAATCTTGAATCAGGCAATGTGGCCAATGGTAAGCACTTACCAAACTTGTAAACAGAAAGACTTTAAGACCAACTAAATATTAGAATATATAATGTCAAACTAACTCTAATTTATCCAGTGTATGCAATTCCTATTTCTCACCACCATGTAATGGTAACATTTGTAATTATGGTCATAAAAGAAGAAAAATAATAGTCAAACCAAAAAAGCACTTGCAATAAAAAAGCCACCCCAATTTATACCTAGTAACCAAGATCAAACCATTTTTTTATAAAAATTCCATTTTCTTTCCTATATATGGTATAATCTTATTGACCTGCTACTCTCAGGGGCCAATGGGAGCACATGGTGTAATTAGGAATTTTCACTTATACACAAACAGCATTATATAAATAATAATATATAGTTTATAATTAATAAATAATATATAAAGAGTTTGTATATAAGGAAAACTGAATCCTTTTCACTGCATATTGGGGAACAGTAAAAATATAAGTACTCCTGCCTCTGTAGATACTAATATACTATTATGAACTAGGACATACTTATATGAAAGTAGAAAGAACTATGAGACTTCAATGAAAAATGTAGCAGGCAAATATATATGTAAGTACTGAAAGAGGTAAAAAGAGGGTTATTTGGGTGCATGCATGGAATAATTAATGAATGCCTTGTAAAAAGATTTTATAAATCGATGGCCAATATCCTGGTGAGTAGTGAAACATCAAAATATCTAAAAAAAATATATTATTTTAGACAGAATTTCATGTGTCAAAAAAAAAATGGTTGCACATCTGCTTTTTATTTATTTATTTATTTTTATTTCAGCCTATTATGGGAGTACAAATGTTTAGGTTACATATATTGTCTTTGCCCCACCCAAGTTAGAGTTTCAAGCATGTCCATTCCCCAGACTGTGTGTACCGCATCCATTAGGTGTTAATATACCCATCCTCTCCTCCCCGCTCCCACCTGCCTGACACCTGATGAATGTTACTACTATATGTGCACATAAATGTTGATCAGTTAATACCAATTTGATGGTGAGTCCATGTGGTGCTTGTTTTTCCATCCTTGTGATATTTCACTTAGTAGGATTGGTTCCACTCGCAAAATTCCACTCCTAATGGAGTAGAGTTTTTTTTTTAGTCATGGATAAACATTTATAAGAATGAAAGTGACTTTCACTGACTAAAATCACTCAGATTAATGTATAATTAACTATTAATTCGCCAATTTTTAGTAGGAAGTGCTCTTTCTAATGACTAAAGTTATGTGCATTCTTTATCTAGGACACTCTTTATAATAATTGCATGTATCATCAAAGTAGTCATTAAAAGTTTTCTTGGTGAATAGAGAATAAAAGAAGAAGGAAAGAAGGAAGGGAAGAAGGGAGGACATTAGGGAGGAAGGGATAAAAGGGACAAGGAAAGTAGAAAAGGAAAAGAAAACAAAAAAAGTCTCAAATGATATTTTATACAATCCTGAAAACCACTGGGGCTATCTCCACCTTGAAATACAGACCACCTCTTTACTGCGTGGGTCACCCATGCTCACAGACTAATCTCTCTCTTACATGCTGCACATCAACATTCTATTGATCCCTACTTTGGTGTTCTGACTACTTACCGTTTTAGTTTCCTGCTACTACTGTAAGAAATAATCACAAATATAGTGGTGTAAAACAATACAAATTCAATATACTGCAGTTCTGCAGGTTGGAAGCCCAAAGTATGTCTCAGTGAACTAAAATCAAGGCATTTGCAGGGTTTCATTCTTTTCTGTAGGTGCAAGGGTCTTTTCCAATTTCTAGAGGCTGCCCATATTCTTTAGCTCATGGCCTTATTCCTCCATCTTCAAAATCAGCAACAATGGATCGAATCCTTCTCATATTGACCCCCTCTTCTCCCTCCCTCTTCCACTTTTAGAGACCCTTGTGATTATATTGGGCCCACCAGTATAATCCAGGACAATCTCCCTACATTAAAGTAAACTTATTAGCAACCTTAATTCTGTCTTCCACCTTAATTTCCCTTTGGGATGCAATGTAAGGTATTCATAGGTTCCAAGGATTAGTACTTTGACATCTTCTTTTTCTTTGGGGGGGGGCTATTATTTTTCTTAGCCCACTTACATTCTGTGCTATGTTCTATATTATTAATAAGACTCATCAAGTTTCAATGGAGAAACTCTTCCTATTGGTTTTGATTTTCAAATTATATGACTAAATTAGTCAATTTTTTTGTGTATCTCTGTTTTCACTACTATAAAAATCTACAGGAAGAACTCACCACGTATCTGATGCTATAATAACAAGTTATAAGGATCAATCTGTCATGAGAAATAATTTCTGATCATATATGAAAATATATTAGAGTTTTATAACACACAAATAAACCATGCTGTATAACATTAATTTCTACTATCATAGGATTTAAAAGGTTTTCAAAGCTAGATGCATAACAAAATTACCAAGATATATTTAGAAATGCAGACATACTGATTCCATCAAAGACTTACTAAATCAGAATATCTAGAGATGGACCTCAAATAATTTGTAAAATGATCAAAATTAAATTCTAATATCTAGCTAGGTTTAAGAATCCTGCATTATTTTATGCAGATAAATTTTCAAATTAGATTCTCTGTCTTCCACAAACTTGACTGATATTTTCCTGAATGTTACTGTGTTTAGAGATTTTCCTTCATAATACATTGGTTTTGTATATTTCCAAATATGTTGTTTCATATTTGTATTCAACAATATTTTTGTGAATAATAATAGCACTAGTACTCCTTAATCAAGTGT